>OZ010738.1:175045178-175430178 GCA_963932295.1 Tipula lateralis | reverse complement strand
AAATATGCTTATGCCAAGACTGACCACGTCATAGCAGTCAAAAGTCGACTGACGAGTATGCGGTATACGTACGACTAGGAGTCAACAAAATTATTCAAAATTCAATAACTTAGACAACTCACAACTTTATTTATTTCAATTATCTCTATAAATTATTAAACATTAGCTACTTGTCACTGATGAGGGTAATTTCACTAGTCTTCACTCCAATGTAACGATTTTACTGTATACAATAAAAAAAACTTGTCCGATACGGCATTTTATCACTGCTTACAGATCAAATGAATTGTCGGTAATTCTTTCTGCTGGAACAATCCATGTCGTTTTGCACAAATTTTAGGACTGGAAATGTACCCAGATATTTCTATGCGACGTTGTAGTACTTTGTTTCTTCAACTGGTTTAGATTCACTCGCTGCATTCAGATGATGATTGCTGCATTCTATAAAACTCTCTCTCTACAAAACGGAACTCAATTGCATGGTTCTACTGGATTGAAGCCAGTTTCGCGTTTGAACGCTACTCGGCTCCCACGGCGCCTCCTGCGTTAGTTACAATGCAAATTCGTTAAAGTATAGTACCTTTGGTTCAGACACGGTTTTATTTTAGAAGTTATTCATGTTTTCTAATTTCTTATTCTTTTTGAGAGGTTTGGAGAAACCTCTTTAACCAACGAAGTCACCTTCACGGACTGTCACAAATAGTTTTAACAGTGGTAATGATTCATTGATACTATTAATTCCAAGATTGTGGTTTAAGATTTATCTGTCTGAATAAAACACTTTCCATTGTCCGAAAAAGTGTTTTTTAGCAACATCGAAGAGAGCAAAGTTGAGAAGATCCATTAAGGCACTCAAGACTATGCTTTAAAAGAAGGCGGTAGCCTCATGTAGAGTTGTAAAGCAAGTCTGGCTAAAGCTGGAATTGAAACGCTCAAGAACACTTAACTCACGAGGAAGACGTCGATTAAAAACCATCGTGTGGATACTCAAAGGACACTGCCTACTTGGAGAACTTGCAAAAATGCTAGGTCTAGAAGTGAATGACTTCTGCAGAAGCTTTATGGATGAATTCATAGCAGACGAGCTGATCCTCGGCACAATGAATGATGGTTACACAAATGGAACAAAGTGCAACAATCAAAGCTTTTTCAATACATTGATCTCAATTAAATATGACATGCACATTTCCCAAGGATTTTATTTAAACGATAAATTTTTAGATTGAGTATTTGAAAATTATATTGGTACAAATCAAATTGCATTCCGGAAACAAATATCAAAGTGAAAAATGCTCGCAATCGACATTAAATTCAATGCACAAATGTGGGAATTGAATTTTATAGGAAATACTTCTTTAACTCGGTATCTTTTTACGGTGATAACACTGTAAAAAAAAATATAAAAAAATTATATATTGGAAAGGTAGACAAAAACGAAGCTTTCAGATTCAACGATTGAAAATGCATTCACAAAGAAAACTATTTTTCTGTTTAGCATTTCTCTTATATGTTAAACGTATGTTTATGTGTTATCTACATGCATGTATTCAAATGATTATATATGCTTTAGTACAACAAATGCGGGAAAATTTATCCTTAATATTTAACGAACAAATCATCTACAGATGCTTTCTAAATTTCCAGCATACGGGTACATACAATAAAAGTTACTTTTATAGTTTTATACAAGCAACTTTATATGTTTAAGACAGATCAGGAACAGAATTTACATACATACCTGCACCAACGATATCTGGTACACACATTACCAAAAACTACATAATTCTGTTTATATAATTTACAATGCTGAAAGGTAAAGTTTCGACTTGATTAAACTTACAATAGCTTCTCCCCAGATTATAATTCAGATCCTTAAAATATTATATATATGGTATAATGTGAATTGGTTGAATGTACCCAAAGTATTTTACTTACATAGTCAAAAGCTCCGTGGTTTCAGAATAAACAGAACCATAGAGCTTTTAATGGTTCGTGGACCTTGTCTATAAATAAAAACTCCAACCAAATCAAGACCCACTTTACATCTATTTGTATAAAAACATGGGCTCTTTACCTGGGTACGATGTCAGTTTGGTAATTTACCCTTGGTTCGAAACTGCGACCGAAAATGGAATTTTGTAACATATACTTTACGATCACTCATGACCTCAAAGAAGCAAGTATATTCTTTCCTTATAAAACATCCATTTTGTACCATAGATGTTCATCTAAATGGTAAACATACTGAAGCCAAACTGAAATGCGTTGATTTCTAAAAATCGGGTCACATCGTTTGGACGTTGTGATGATGGAGCTTTTGATATATATTAGGGAAGATGGAAATATGAATTTCTTGTTAGCACTAGCACTCTTAATCTGATGAAGTTATAACTGTCTTATGGAAGTATGGAAATCCTCCACTACGATGCCACCCAGCAAACTCTAGATAAAGTGATAAATAAGACTAAAAGGATTGGTATGATGAGAAGTACCATACCTTAAGCCTCGGTTAGCTGCCATTCAGAATTTGCACGCCAAAGATATGCAAGACAGCGAAAGAGTAACTGGGTCCACTTAACTAGCAATCAGCTTCCATTGACCCCAAAATCAGTATGAGTTCAAAACCAGATATCTGATTTCAAGATCTATTTCTACCCTCTCCAAGGCCATTATCGTGAGTAATACAATTATTTTGAATTTTTTATTACTCACGATAATAGTCAAGGTCATCTTGCAACTAGTACCTGGACCATATATCCTCTAAGACAGTTAAATTTGTTCGGAGGTTTGATTCGACCTGAGATGGCTTAAGTTAATGCAATTTCCTGATTTAACTCCTTAAATAAAATAAAGCCAAGATACATACTCGTTTTGGGTGCTCAACCAGAACAAATGAGCCAACGTTCTTTAAAAAGCGAGTTTCGTTAAAATGGTCAAACAATTACTCATCTAATTTTTTGGTTGGAAAAATTCAGAGCTTTGGTACTACGGAGAAGCAACTTCATAGAACCCTATTCTTTATGTTAGTCGTTGGGAAGGACCAAACTATAAACAAGTTTTTTTGGGCTTAAAGATATTTGAGCCAAGGATTTTATATCTGATCCATGGTTATAAAAAGTTAGAAACTGTTGATTAAAGAAGTTTAAAGTTATGTGATTAGAGCGTCTTTATATGAAAGCAGCGATCAATTTTTCTGTCATGTGTAATAAATATTTTGTATGGAAGCTTGATGTACATATAAAATTCTCACGCCTATACAAAACCAACAAAAAACAAGTATGATGGCTTATTTTATCGTACGTATCCGGGGAAATAGTCCACCAAACTCTGAAAGCTGCAGTGGACAGTTATTTTTTTTAATGCTGACGACTTATAAAGGCCTTATAAGAACTTATTGGTATCTTTCGGTGGAAATTTAATCAAAAGGGTTAAAAAAAGGTTGGAATAGAGTGCGCATGAAACCATGTCAAAGTTCATCATTGTGTAAAAGGTGCATCGAAGCTTAAAATTGTTGTTGTGAACCAAACATTAAAGTTCAATCGACAAAGAAATATTCCATTGGAGAAAGCAACCGGGGGCTCAAGACGGCCTTGTCAACACAACATATACCCAAATATAGTCATTACTCAATTAACAAGATACCCGTCAAGCGCTTTATAATTTTTATTGAACAACAAGAAAAGCTTCAACAAAATAAATTTATTATTGGAAAAGAACGAAAGCTTTTCACATCAGACACGCGAGTTTTCATAAATAAATTTTGTACAAAAATTGAATTTTATCGTTCATATTGTACTTTGTTTATTATAATGTTCGTTTACAATATAAAAGCTTTATAATATACATTTTCAATGTGTAGGAAAACATAACATGCGGGACAAGAGATTTAGAAATTTCAAGTATTTCGTGTGCATGTTATTGAAAAAGTATTAATTTAGGTAATTTAATGTTTTGCTAATTAAAACGATAAAAGAAATAATGAACGTATGAGCGAACATGTTGTGTTTCATTAGTCAAAATAAATTAAATTTGAAACCTTAAAAGCTCTTTTGCGAATTTATATTATATGTTTGAAGCTTTTTTGGCGCTAAAGAAACGATGCAACCATACTTAAAGTAGTACCTTAAGTAGTCTCAGCAAGATAAACAAAAAGCTCAACCAAATGGTGCAGTGGTTAAAGTTACGGCAGTTGGGATGATATGAACCGGGTTTAATACCGCGCAGGCAGAAAAAAGAATTTTATACCGTATCATTTCGATCGGTGTTGCGAATGAACATATCTGTGGCCTCATAGTTTATGCAGGTTCTACCTTAAACAAACAAGTAGCAATACGTGCTCGATGTGGCTATGTAATGGCGTAAAAGTTGCAATATTATCGGGTCCATGAATGCTTTTAACCGAACAGCTGAAATTTCTAGAACTATACTTAAATGGCACGAGGTAGAGCAGCAAAACATAATGGTAGGTATAAACTGCAAAGTACGGCTGCAACAACGATCGTTCTAGAACATACTTTCAACAATCTGACCAAAGATTTTTGTTGTTTGAGAAGGGTTTGAAACATCAAAAAAGAATGGTTTTGCAAATATGTGCAACACGAGGGAAATTCTAGAAGAAAGTGCAGTTATTTAGGTAAATATTGTAGTATCAGTACGAATCGGAACCAGGTTATCTTCAGTACGGATATCATAAATTGGGTTTGTCTTAATTCTTGGACTAAGCACTTTGAGATTTTGTAACATCAAGTTAAAAAACATCGCAGGGCCAATCATTCAAATGTTGAAGTCTATACTAAAGAGCGAGTGGTTTTGGCAAGGATGTAACAAACTTCGATTCGAACAAACCAAAGAAATAGGAATAGTTGAAACAGAGAAAACGAATCTATTTGAATAATTTGTTAGTTGAAGTAAAATTTTTGAAATGGATTTTATAAAACAGCTATTATGGTGTTAACATTCCAATGTTTATTGCTAAAAAAGACTGAAAAACTCAATATAACACCCAGCAGCAAACTATCAAAGGGGCATCGAAGAGGCGATTTTCATTGGTGTAGATAGAAGTGACAGGTTGTGATACTGACTATTAAGCTCCCAATCAGTGTTTCTTGAGTTTCTCAATTCTCTAACTTTAGCTAATATCTCTGGATAGAAAGGAGGGAGGCTACTAACTAGAACCGCCTATCCAGGATGAAACTTTTCCACTTAGACTTCGTGGGGCTACTAAAATATCAATTACTTTTGCCTTTAAGTCCAAAACGAATGTATTTTGCCCACATTCAAGAAAACTAGGTCAGATATAAATAAAGGTATTCTAGGAGAGAAACCTGTAGGTTTTACATCAGAGCTCCTCCATCATACGTGGTGAGAGTTTGAATCGCTTCCGAAATGCTTAGGATATCATAATAATTTGCGTACTTTAGATTTGACAATCTCTTGAGTAGCGAGATGAATTTGCGAAATAAATGGATCAGTTGAACCGTACGTCTAATATCCTGTTAAATAACCTCAACTCCTTCTTCTATAGACCCCTTTTTAACCAAAAGACAAGCACTACGTCACGAGCAGGTATCACTTACTTAAAAAGAGTCAGAGGTTTCTGGATTGAGTCCATGATATTGTTCGTCTGATATTGTCATTCATTTCAGTTCTTCAATCAAACAGATATATTAAGATATTCTTGTATCGCATTTTTCCTTGCAGTTCTGCAAATTATGCGGTTCTCTTTTTGGCTTTGAAGACCTCTCCACAATATTTGAAGATTCTATAGGATGTGCTAAATTTATTCAAAGTTTACTGATATTCAGACTGGCTTTCGAATAATATGACTGCAATTGCAATATTCAAAATCAAAAAATGACTGCAATATTGCCTCTGGCATTATTCTGTCGAAGGAGCAGAGAAAGAGTTCCGCCCGTAGAACATCCTTTTTTGGTGGTCACCGTAGTGCTATTACCTCCTAACCAGCTGTAATTCTCTTCGACCGAAGCATTTTCGATGTCTGGAAACGCACCCAAGCAAGATTCGCTAGGCTCAACAGATCTACTTTTATGGTCCATGTTGATTGGTATGTATGAGATTTTCTTATGGTTTACAATCTCTTAAGTGCCTATCAAACAATCGCTCTAAACATTTTGGTAAGAGGACAGGTTTATGGTTTAAAAACGTATTGCGTTACTATATCGAGGCTTTCCTTGGGAATGAACACAACCCTCACATTTCACCATGGTCTTAAAATGAATCACAAGGCTAAACTGGCTCTGGCGATATGATCAAGGTGATCAAGGATTATTTTCTGCGTCCTTCCTGTAGGAAACCATTAAATATCCTATCTGGACCTTTAACAGAGTTTCTCTTTTGTCACAACCTTTGCCACTAAGTTGCATTCTTTGAAATTTGTTAGTTGTTGAGGGATTTGATTTTCGTCTATAATCAACTAGAACTCCCGCTATCTGAAAAATTATTTTTCCATAAAATGCGGTTTCTTGTATTGAACTCGTGTGAGTTCTGTCAGGTATCTCTAGAGTTCAGATAGTGATCGTAATATTGCCAATTTAGCGTTGGCTGTATGGTTGTTCACTTCATCGTCATAAGAACAGATTTCATTTAGGAGTCTTAAATTTATCACTAACCGAGAGTGAGCCTAAGGTCCATGGATTGAGTCCTTCGATATTATTTCCGTGAATCCTTTGTTTCAGCTTCTTTTGCATTACATTCATTGTAACCTTACTTAAAGCGAAGAAGGGTTTAAAAACCAAGTGCTTCCAGCCTTGGTTCAGATGGCTTCTTCAGAATATTGGAAGGGTTAAGGGTCGGGTTCGCCATAAAACTGTATACTGCGCGTACAGGAACACTTATGTTGACTGACATAATATGACAGCAATGTTGAGGTTATATTACATAGATTAAGAAAACATCATCACGTTTTTGGCGAAAAGATTGGCACTAAACCAACGAACAAATGTTGTCTCCATGCAATGTCTTTTAGCCATGTTGATTTCGTCACACTAAAGAATGAAACTTTATCAAACGCACCTTCGATGTCCAGAATCACTCCCACGCCAGATGCCTTAGATTCAAAAGAGTTACGTTTTTAGAGCATGTATATAACATTTTTTAATTTTTTATTATCCGAAAAGTTGATATCAAGGAAATCGCTCGAGATATTTGTGCAAGTAAAAACAGACAGGCTTATATTTCGAAAAGTGAGTTGCCTGGTGATATTTAGGCTTTCCAGCCTTCGGGATCAACTCGACCCTGACTTTTATCCATAATCTTGGAATGTGTACTGAGGCTACAAAAGTTTTGACTTTATAAGGTGAAACTGACTCTGAAGATATGGAGGTCTAAGATTGTTTCCCGTCCTTCCTGTAGGAAACCAGAAAATATTTATCTGAAAGATCTTTTGGTGTTTTTTCACTTCCGTTATACTGGTTTTCATGATTTTTTCTCTCGTCGCCTTCCGCAATCTTCGTAGTGCTCTGGTAAAAGTTCTTTTAAGCTTACAACAGTACTACTTTTCTCATATATGCTGATTAGTGCTGCTTAAAGTGCTGCCCTTCCATTTTTCCAGTTTAAGTCCTTTGATATTGTTCTAGTGAATTTATTATTATTTTTATTTGTATAAACTTTACCCCAAACATTTGCAGGGTTGAGAACAATTATTACTTGGACCTCTTGCACCTCTTTTTGCGACACATTAATTGTGATCTAACATAGAGCCATGAACGGTCAAAAAACCTAGTGCTTTCAGCCTTGTTTCATTATTGACCGTGGCCGCCATAAAACAGTAGCAGTTACTAAACTGTATACAATTTTTCGGGGGTCTCGGGTTTGATTTTCCGTGGTGGTGTTTTCAATCTGTATGTTTATGGGGATTCACTCGAGGACCCTAATGACATTTGGTTCTGGAATAATTTCCGCCTGCTTTAGTTTAGATTTGTTTTACAAAATATAGTCATTGGCATTATTCTGTCGAACAATCTTAGCTCTCTTTGTATTGAGCTAATATAAGATACAGTTTTCGACAGCATCATCACCATCTTGTTAAAATGATTCAATCAATATAATGATTCTTTAAGTATCTCCTCTTTTCTGAAAGCGTTATTCGTTTCACAATAAAATTATAATTCTTCGAACTCCACTAGAAGGTATCATAGTCTAAGTATGTAAGACAGTGTATCCACAAATCATACAAATAAATTTGTAAACATAACTTCCCTTTAATTATTGTTAAAGCTTTTGTTTGTTTTTTAGGTAAGACATATTGAATAAATATACAAATAAATTTAATAACTTAAATAATATTTTAATTAGAATAGACAAATAATCGATATATCAAGAATTTATACTTATACATGTGTAGCAGCGCTTGCAACAAAAACCATGTATTAATAATAAAAACTATTCTATTTCATATAAAGTTTAATCAAATAAATATAAATAAATTTAAAATTCAATTCAATACCTAAATGTATAAAATGAATATATTGAAAGCTCTGGAAATATTGATAAAACAAAGAAGAAGAACTTTTTAAGAAAAATAAGGTAGAAACCGAACGAGAAAAGATGAAATAAGATGTCAATTCAATATTTATTATTTTAGATTCCTATATTTTCAAATATATAATAATATTCTGTATAAGAACAAAAAAACTTCTTATTTATTTTTATTATCATTTATCATTGAGGTAAGAGATGAAAATAAAAGAAACAACTCTAAATATGTATTGATGTTAAGAGACTGAATACTTATTTAAGAATATTGACTTTTATTTACATTTATTATTTCTTATCTATGACTATTATCCTGTAAATTTCTTCTTCTTAGTTTTTTTCCCCAAACTAGTTTTATCAATCGAATGCAATGTCATCTTGCTGTATGCAAATCCAGCATCTATTATTCAAGTTTCATTGTTATTGCTTTTGATGCTGTTGCAACTTTGTTGATGTATTTGGGTTTTGGTATGATATTTGACAACGGTGCTGTTAAACGATTTTGATGGTAGATTAGAAAATGCTGTTACCGATGTGGATTTTGATGCTACCATCAAAGTGAGATTTTCCAAACTGAATTGGATTTGGTATTGTCTTCCAAATCAATCAATATATGGGTAAAAACCAACAAAGGTTGGCACGATTATATTGGGTTGTCCATATCGTTTAAAATTTCAGCGACTGGATATTTTTAGTGGATCAAAATTTAAAAAATTGAAAAGTATTGAAAACACGTTCACTGTAATAAATTGACGTGAAAAATTCAGTGGAAATAAAATCCCTATACAAATCAAAAATTGTGGAGCGAGTATACGTTAAATAGACGTGTCAGGTGATGACAATTTTCCCAGAAAGACCGTACAAGGTGCAATACTGAAGAAGTTTTAACAAAGTGACCAAAAACTTCGAAGAAACTGAACATTTACCAAAAAATGAAGCTTTTCACCTAGGAGACACTTTCGACAAAGAAAATCCACTCGTAACTGTAAAAAGGAGATACATTGACTGTTTGAAGTCTGTTTGCTGAAATCATTTTTGTAATAAACTATTCTTATCCAGTCAATGAAGAGCATAACCGAGTCATGATAAACGAGATTCGCTACCCAAAATTACCACACACATGGCATTTGGTTTCATCAGGACGACGCAATTGGAAATACAACAAACAAAAAAATCACTGTTTTTTGCACACTTTACTCGAAGATCGAATATTCACCCGTGCTGATGATTTTCCATATAGTCGAAAATTTTCTGAGAAACTGCAGGGTGAACAGAATGAGGTATTGCAGAACCAGAAGTGAAAGCCATTTGAATAAAATTGAGGTTCATTAAAAATATTCATTTGCTGGTTAAACGCTTCCTACGTCAACCTTTAGATCAACTTTATGGAATTAAATATGTCCAACTGCGGGTCATATGGTTCAAAGCTGGAATGGTAAAAAACTTATATATCTGGGGCCTTAGCTAATACTTAATAAAATCAGAACTTCTGGTACTGCTGCAGTTCTCACACAGGAGAGTAGATCACTGTTAAGATTATTGGTCAACAGTGGACTCTGAAGTTTGCGAATTTTTGAAATATTGATTTTCGAGATCATAAGACAAATTTTGAATCTTTTGATAGAGAACAATTATTTTTTCAAAGAATGTCATGAAGCGAGGTGAGATGAAAAGACACACAAATGGTCTGGAAAAGTATCATACAGTTCGCTGCTTAGATTTATCAGTAAAAATATTATTGGTATTCTACTACTCAAAATCATAAAGCAATATTAAAGGGTTCCACTGTATTTTAGCCGGAATAGACACAATGCGTAAAATATTGTATTTTATCAATAATTCCGAGAATACGAAACTAAATGAACAATTTTTGCTGGTTAAAAATTATTGATGGTTCAACAATTTTTTGCCAATGCGAGACAAAAACGTGAAGATCCAATAACAACTGAAAAAAAAATATTTAATTTAATTAGAAGGACTATCGGGATACTTCTGAAAAAGTAAGATGCCTTAAACAAAAATAAGTGGTTGAACAATGGATTATTGGAATCTGAATGGAAAAACAGTGATTAATAAATTCCCTTTACTAGACTTTGAAATAATTTAAAAATTAAGGTAGATCGGTATGGTTTTCGACCTAGACCTTAAGTCAAGCTTCCACCAAACTCCAATAGAAGTTATTTGAACAAAAGTCCTATAAAATCCTTCAGAGAAAAACTTATTTTATAACGCCTAACTTAGATTGTAATCAGAAACCATTTATCGATTAGCCACTCCCAAATCATATCAAAACCAATAAAATAATTTCTTGAAAGGCCAAGTATCGAAATTTATAAAAGGCTGAATCTATAAATTAAATTCGGCCAAATACTCACGTGTCCAAATTTTTGCAAATTACTCATTCCAAACAAAGATGCATTATATAGATAGATAAACTATTGCTCTCTAGGAGTAGTACGGTCTAAGAGATAAAACAACGTAGTGATACTTGTAGCGTTCAAGTCTCGAACACTATGCAACCAATGAAAAAGTTGTATTTGCAATCATTTGAGACATACAAAATATCGACCCCGCTTAAACGATGCCAAATTTCTACTTCTGGCGAACCATTAATTGTTCCTACGCGAAAGTAGCAACGCCTCTTTATGTATAAGAGTCTAAGCAAAATATTCAGGAATTGAAAAGTTCAATTTAATGACAAATAAATCCTAACGTTTGACATTAAAAGGGAGGCGAGGTTAGGATTCAACGAGCACTACCTAATTTTTGCTATTCAGAATAGCGATCATTATCGAACTTTTTATCAACTAAATAACCAGAACACGAAACAGATACAAACCATGTATCTAAAGTAAGCTTATCTTAAAGTTAAGATGTATTTGGTTACTTTCTAGTGCATGTCATCAACCATCATAATAGTGTAGGGGTTCAGACGTCAAACAACAGAAAACGTTGAAAATACTATAAGTGCTGAGCACGAAGCATCATTATTTAAAAAATCTCCCAGAAAAAAAAGCATTCCTATCCTGAATAAGCATTACGCATACAATAATCCACGAGGCAACATTCATTAACTGTCTAGATTCAATTAATAACTTGGCCCTTTATGTCAACTAAACTTATGTCAGTTATGGTTAAAGTAAAAAATGATAGTTGTTCCATAACACTTAACACCAAAAGAAAGATGTGGCATATCGGTCTTTGACTATCCTACAGTCACAATATGGAATGGTTTCGTTGTTAGAAAAATTATAAAATCCAAGGAAGAAACAGTGCAAACGCATGATCTCGGATAAATCATGACATAGTTATTGTTAATATTCCATGTGAATATGATATGTAAGTAGGTCATGTACAATCGAAAAATAGAAAGCAACAATAAAAATGTTAAGTCATCTTCGACAAGTATCATCGAACAACCCAAATCAATTCGTATATTGGGAATAAACTGTGACACCGATTTAGATCAATTTATATTTTTATTCGAGAAGTACTTGATGACCAAGTCATGTAAGAAAAGATCAGTGCTTTAAGAGATAGCTCGGTTGTTTGATCCACTGGGATTATGTGCACCGATTGCCCTAACAGTATAATCATTTATGCAAAAACTTTGGGAATCACAGTTCGAGCGCGACGAAGAACTTTCCCAAGAGTTGTGCGTTTTATCGGACCAATTTAAGGACGAACTTACTTCCATTAGAAAAATTTGTATTCCAAGATGTATTACAGTTCCCTCGCCACGTACAGTTCAGTTCCATGGATTTGGAGACCCTTCGGATAAAGGTTACGTGGCCATCATTAATATCCGATGAATTAATTTATCGATTGTTCATTGATTGTTAAATTTCTTTGTGCCCAAAACAAGAGTGGCACTTCTTAAAGTTCGATCAACTCCAGAGCTGGAATTATGTGCTACGGTGTTACTGTCCCAACTAGCAACAAAAGTTTTGGCAAGTATGGAAATTCAATTTTCTTCGATCCATTTCTGAACTGACTTCGAAATTGCATTATATCTGATCAGATCTGTACCATCAAGATTCGCAAAATTCTTGAATTTCAAAAATAGAAGATTTGACTTTACCTAATCAATGGTATTATGTTTCGTCAACGGAAAATCCAGAGCTGATGCTGTTTCACGTGATCAGATGCTTTTAGAATTTAAAACAAAACAAAAAAAAGATGTCGAATGCAAATGTATTTTTAAATATTCAAGCTATCCAACTACAATCCGTGTTGTTGGATTTCTACTTCGATTTGTACAACGAATAAAATCAAGAATAAATCTTCGTTAAAGCGGCGTCTCACCACCCGTCCTGAAGATAGAAAATCATATGGTCATATTTGTTCTACCATTTACGGTTGCCGAATTAATTGATTCCTTCAAAGCTATCATTGAACACATTCAGCAGAAAGAATTTGATAATGACATTAAAAATCTTCGAAGTAATCAGGTAGTCCCTGCTCAAAGTCATTTAAAGACATTTAATCCATTTTAAGACGCTATCAGAACATCACTCATTTATTAATTTACTCGTTAATCATGAACATAAGCGACTTTAACATGCAGGTCCCCAATCATTGTTGTACAACTTAAGACAACGCTTTTGGATTATTTGCGGTAGAAGTAGAAGAGTACCGAAACATCGTGTAAATCCAGTCAGACCATTTCAAAACGTTGGTATTGACTTATGTGGTCCATTCATGACTAAATCTAATGCTAGATCACGAACTCGAATTAAATGCTTTGTTTCATTATTATTTGTCTCGCATCCAAAGCGATTCATATAGAAATCGTGACTTATAAGCACTGACGCCTTTAAAGCGGCTCCTCACCGATTCGTATGTCGTCGAGGGCTCTGTGTAAATATTTACTCAGACAATGCTGCAAATTTCGTTGGAGTGCGATCTGAACTTCGAGAACTTTGAGACTTATTTTTGTCTGAAGTCCATGAAAATAAAGTTTTAAGATATTGCATTTTAAATGGGATTCAATGGCATACAATTACACTGAGGTCACCACATTTTGGAGGTTTATGGGAGGCCACTATCAAAAGCTCTAAAAATCACATGAAGCGCGTGATTGGTTCTTCGTCGGAAACTATTGAATCCCTAAATACACTCGTCGTTGAATCCACATCCAAATGTTCTTATTGGCATTCTTGTCATTTTAAACGAGGGCAATACTGTGCCGTTAAAATGGCCATTAGCACAGATTATTTACTTAAAAGCTCTTCAAATAAATGTTATTCTTACTCAAAAATTTTATCCAGTGACATTATCAAACCGGTTTCAAATATTTTTGAATAATGAGGCATGTTTATTGTTACACATCGGGAACAGTGTTTATCCAGTTTATTGACGACCTACAGTCAAAGATCAGAAACTAATCTTCATTGCACTTTGTTCAATACAACTAATACTGCTCATACGCGAGGGACAGATTTATGATCACACCAACCATCCCAACAATTAATACAGTCGTACATTAAGGACAACAGTTTCTTGATTCCTTCCCTTGATTCTTAATGTTAAACGACTTTATATCCATTGCTTATATCTTCATGTGTGTCGCTTTTAATTAAATAGTAAATATATTCTCTTCCTGCATGTAATAATTCTAAGGGCTTATTCCAAAAATTCCTAAAAAAAATTCTATATACCAAAATATAAACAAAATTTTATATTTACTTCCTGCGTGTAATATTTTAAAATTATAATTATATTTGTTCCAATGGTTTCGTTCATTACAATACTAGTTCGTGTACAAATAATGGAGAAAACCACTGCTTTACAGACACACCATTATGTACAATTTAATTAAAAAAAAATTCCACGCAACACTTCATGCCACTTATGTGTACATATATATACAAAAATGATTCATTGGGGTTACAAAATTACATTTCTATATAATACGAGTATGTATGGTTACCCTATAAAATCTGCGTAACAATGTTTTCACCCTCGCACACACATTTCACGTTGAATATTACAACCAAAAAAAATTATTTATTTGTTAAATGGTTTTTTATTCATTTCCACCTTCATCATAATTTTCCACCAGCACAATTTCACGCTCTATTGTTGTTTGAATGAGGTATGATGTACGATTATGTACACAATATATTTGTTCAACTATTTTCTCTCTTTATAAAATACATACACAGTACATTGAGTATACACAAACAACCAAAATAATTACAAAATTAAAATACTTTCATTTGGAAAATTTTAAACAACAATCTTAAGGTGTTGGAATAGAATTAATTATAAAAGCAAATAATACAGTTTACACTGTTTTTCCGCATTTGAGTGTAAACTATAACAAACTTTTTGCAAGTTGTGTTTCAATTAAAATAGTTATTCTTATGTTGAATGGTTGTGTTTAAACTTCGGAAAATCTGAAAGCTACGAGCTTACATAATTTGATTGTCTGAAGTTACCTGAATGACTTTTGTATGTCTTTCGAATGTGTCAATTTCAGTTAATCAACGAAATTCACCATGTCATTTATTGGACTGACATGAAAGATGTTTCCAAATGCTAAAAGATGCGAGACGAATTGTTTTAGAGATAATGATGAAAGACTCAACAACAATACTATACTGAAAGCTGTCTTTGGACTATTCCGCAAAGGTATGTTAAGCGAAGTTAGTGACATTTTTCAAAATCATGATTATTTTCGAAAATCATGATTAAAAGGTCAATGAATCATGAAAAGGTAAATATCCTTAAGGGATACTTCGGATCTAAGACTACACAAAGCTTTAATGAGTACGACAAACTGGCAAGAAAAGGTTCATTTTGGTCCGACAAACTACCATCGATCACATGAGGTACTTCCGTTTCATTCAAATCATATCAGAATTGATTTAGGGGCTATTTTTTAACGTCAATAAATCTTTATTAAACTACGATTAGATCAACATCGCCCATAGGTTCATTAAAAACCAACGACTTAGTTCGTTTTCCATTAGTCAAATAACATTTATAATTAGATTAGAGATACATAGTAGAACGGACAAATTTCTGTAGGTCGAGAGCACAAGCAAGTTTGTGTTTATTGAGGACGTCAATAAAGCTGCCTTCAAATGGCTAACTCGATTTATGTAAAGCAAAAACGAAGGGCTGGAAGATATTGAGCTATGGAAGGTTTTACTGGTAAACATGAACTTTTCCACTATTTTCATCAATTAAGCTATTGGAAGCTCTAAATGGACCAATTACGCTTCTGGAAGCTGATTGTGAACCAAATATCCTCCAAAATACATAAAAAATATAGTTAAACATTTGGTATGAGTGAGTTTCGGCTTGAAAATTTGAACTAGGGTTTGATCAGTACAAAATCGAGGATGACGATATTTTAAGTAGTACTTTGGCTCGTAAAACTTTAATTATCACTAAAAGAAATCACGACTTTATGAGAATTCGCATTGGTCTGTTTATTAAAACGGCAGTGGTTTTCCATGATCCGAGTAACCAAGCTAACTATATCTAATACGCAATTGATCGAATAGACTTTTTAAAACGACGAAAAGCTCCAGGAAGTGATGATTATTGAGAACATCCATGGAATACAACCTCGAATCTTGGTATCATTATATGCCTTTTAAACAACTAAAACGAAAGCTTTACAGGGATTTAGGAGGTGTAGTGTTTCATGACTATTTATTGAGTTCAAGTAAGCAAGTTAATTCAAATCCTTCAAATCTTTTGTGAAGATGCTATTTTTCCAGCTAAGAAGAGATTATTTCTTATTTGGTATCTATACAGAGGTGGCTCAAGAGTAAATCACATTAGGTATGTTTAATTTTAATTCAAAATTGTATCTACAAAAGTGCTGAACGTATTGATACTGAATTGAAAGTGTATAGACCAATTAGTTAAGCTTGATTTTTTTAACAAATATTCTTTTGATCCAGTTCACTTTCAAAATTGAAAGATTGATCCTAATCGTTTCATCAATATTTTTAAAATCATGCCATTATAAGCCATTCTGACAAACATTTCTAATGCAAGCTTTATGATGTGTTCAGTTCATTCTTCTAGTTGGTAGAAGTGGCCCACATGGTGATCAAATTTGTACTGAGCTGCCGATAATGTACAGTATACTTTGCTTCATCTAGAACTAAAGCGGGGGGCTTAGTGTAGCGAGGTGGAACGTTTAACGGATACTTGTGTAAGCTACAGCGACTTAGCAACGGGAAGCTTTCTGTGAAACCG
Organism: Tipula lateralis; assembly: GCA_963932295.1. Taxonomy (NCBI): domain Eukaryota; kingdom Metazoa; phylum Arthropoda; class Insecta; order Diptera; family Tipulidae; genus Tipula; species Tipula lateralis. The sequence continues at coordinate 175,413,462 of OZ010738.1, read as the reverse complement.
TATATCTCATGGATTTTTATTTTAAAATAGCTTCAGCTAGCTGATGGTCGAGAAGGAAGATATTATGAAGAGATGCTCTTATGTTTACGAGAATCCAGCAGAAAAAGCACCTAAGTCTGCCCATTAAAAAGAAGCGACAAGAAGCAAAGACACTTGTATGTGTCTGATGTGATCCTGATGTCTAATGTGATGCACCTTTTTGAAACCCTCTTTGAGCTACCCAATCAAATCCATATAGACCAAAAAGATTTTGTTCGCTTTTTTGAGACCCTTTGTTTTGTACCAGTTCACTCATACAACTGAGAGTCTGATTGTGATTTCGAGAACACCTTTCACGACTCTATTTGTAGAGCATCAATGGGTTACCGCATTCGATTTTTTTGGGTCGACAGGAGCTTTTAGGATCTTTCAAAAGCTTTAACGATTAAAATTTCAACGATTAAGATTTTTTGCTCGTGCTGATGCTGCTCCGGATTAAAAAGGGTCGTTTAACAGGCAGTACAGGTTATAGTGTGTGACTATAGCATTGTGCCATACATTTCTAGAATTAAAATATGACTCAATATACTCTGCTCCAATATTTAAGGTGTAATGTTTGCACTCGTCAATTCCTTACAAATTTTAACATCAACAAGTAGTTCAAAATAAATTGTTTATATTCCCACTGAGATGCTTAACTATCTACTTAAACATTAATTTGCGCTATTAAATATTATTTCTTAAGTATTTTATATCGTAATTAATTGGTGTACACTATCAAATTATGATACTACTATAAAAACCGACAAGTACGATACGGAACGAAGTACTCGAATCTGAAATAAAATATTTTGAACATCAAATTGCTTCCAGTTGCTCGCTCAAGTAGCTCCAGTTTACCGCCTCCGCAATCAAACTGTATAGTGATAGATATTTCTCGTTTAATTTTTAATTAAATAAAATAAATTATTTACATTTTAATTCAAATTAAACAAGATTTTTTTCTTTTCGTATAATGAGATTGAGAGTAGGGTAGGTATTGCTTTCGTTGCGTATATTTTTTAGCAAACTTTAATAAGATTTTTAATGTATTGACGTTGTCGTTGGTACTCTTGTCAATTATAAATATTTATTTAACAACTTTCTATCGTTTGATAATATGGACTTCAAACTTATGAAACTGTGCGTTTCACACACACACACATATATATATACATATATATATATATATATATATATATATATATATATATATATATATATATATATATATATATATATATATATATATATATATATATATATATATATTTATATATATATTTATATATATATATATATATATATATATTTATATATATATATATATATATATATATATATATATATATACATATATTTATATATATATATTTATATATATATATATATATATATATATATATATATATATATATATATATATATATATATATATATATATATATATATATATTTATATAAATATATATATTTAAACATATATATATATATATATATATATATATATATATATATATATATATATATATATATATATATATGTTTAAATATATATATTTATATAAATATATATATATATATATATATATATATATATATATATATATATATATATATATATATATATATATATATATAAATATATAAAAAAGCATCTGTTATAAAATCTTTTGACTATTTCATGAATAGAATTTGTGAAATAATTACCTGTGTACAATTTTTTTCAACTATATACTAAATGGGCAAATTGTTTGATTGAAACGACTGTAGGAAGAAGCGCTAAGCAAGATTTCCGGATAACGCCGTTCCTACAGCCGTTAACATTAAACGATAGAAATTTTTATTAGGAAAAAAAACTGCGACTCGGTTACAGACACGTCCTGGCAAATCGTTAGTACAAGGCCATCTCAATTCTTATCTACTAATCTACAATCTCCAGTTAACATTCTCCAGTCTGCCACACCTATATGCACTCATACTTTTAGATTGAAATTAAAAAATTAATACAATTAAAATTCTGAAATAAATTTATTAGTTGTCGCTCAGGAATCTATAGCTATTGATGTTATTTTTAATTTTATATTTTATTAAAATAAAACTAAAGTTAGACTCACGATAACGCAACATTAATCTACTAAGCTTAAAAAAAACCTCCGAGTCAACAGAAACCATTGAAAGCCACCATTATATAGCCCTCCCCACTCAGACATCTCTCAAAACATAGCCCTCCCCACTCAGACATCACTCATACTAGGTAAAGGCCCCAATACTCACACGACCCTCAACCTACTCACTCAAAACACATGCCAACAACATGGCCTCCACACAAACACACCACACATAACACTATGTAGAAGTTGGGTGACCTGACAGAATAAAAATAAACTGTTTAGGTTTGGTGAAAAGCCAAAAGTGATTATGTCGGACAAGTTTATTAAATATTATCAAATCAATTATCCAAATCACAAACCAATGAAATACAACACCAGTCTGTCAATTTATAATTTATGATAAATATATTATATAAATATATAACCTTATAGTTATAGGTTTATATTCATTTCACGTTGGAAAACCAGCAGGTGGCGCTTCAAAATTAGCCCTCTCACACATTTGCGCAATATTACACACATACCGAATCCAGAATACCATTCGGATAATTTGCCAAAAATTGTATGAACAAATCCCCCACTTGGTACAGCAATTGCGTTTTTTTGAGAGGCAACCGATCTAAGGTTGGTTTAAAAAATCTTGCATCCCGTTGTGTTTCGTTCAAATAGTAATTGGTCGTGCCTAAGTCATAACAGTGGCCTATATATCACCGTAAATGAATACCATTGTAAGTGAAATGAATGATGCATGTCACGTCTCGTTGTCGACTCATCGACCAATATTATTTCGACCACATTGTCTATGGCAAATTTAACACGATATGGACATTGGCAAAAGTGGTTCACACAATCTGCTGGTCGATTGGTCTCATTTCAAAATATGGTTTCAGCGGCGGTTTGTGTCAATATTGAATATAACGGAAATGTTAAACTGATATCGTTTATAGCACCGTTTTATAATGCCTTAAATGCATTATATCGAAGCTCTTACTGTAAAATTGGTCACATTTGTCTTTCGCGAACATCTCGTTTTGAAGTTTCTCAAAATTATTAAATTTAAAAACCTGATTCGTAACAATCGCATGGATTGCATTCAAAATAAAATCGTATCGTTCATTTGCATGACTGTAAAACGTATCGAACACTTCCGGCTCGATATTATACGAATCAGATGAAGTTATTTGTATACTGTGTCTTTCAATTTGAAACGACGAGCTATAATAGAACGATGCACTGTTTATAAAACGAAACCGATAGCGATCACCTTGTTCAACACGAAACACTTTGACAAGGATGCGCAGCTTCGTTGTGTCGACATGTTGACCCAGGCCGCTTAATAAAAAGTCGGATGATGTTGAGCCAGCCCCCCTATAGTTGGCAAACTGTCCAGCTACATCGTGAATCCAATCCGAAACGACAATTAGATGTTCGGACAAATCGTGATCATATAAACTTGTATGTTTATCGACGTTTCGTGCCTCACAAATGACAAGACCACCGTAGATATACCATTGCTGTCAATCGGTTACGGTTTACAGTTATAACTGGTGTTCGTTAGTACTATTTTAATATTGCAATTACAACTCTCCGATTGTTCACAACCGCGGCTCCATGGTTATATAGTTCCAAACTACAGGAACACGATATTATACGCAACTAACAAAAATCCGAGAACCCATCACCGGTTCTCTAAAGAAATTAAAGTCAAACCCGACTATATATACTGAATGTGCATATGTCATAATAATTGTTATGGATTAGAATCATAAACAGGTTGATTCCGTTAAACATCACCTAAACTGGCTCACCAGTTATCTCCACTGGTCTGGGTGGAGGTAAAATATATCGCTTTCCCATTAATAACCTTCACCTGGGATTTATCTATGTTAATATGATCAAACCGAACGTCGATATATTTTTGACATTTTGCATACAGATGGCAATGCGAAGTGTCTTAGTTTTTTGACATTAATTTTACATTCTTAGCATCCATCGGTAAGGGTACGAAAAAATTTCTTGGTCGTTTCAGTGGTTTTGTATAACTTCATTCATCGGCTACGTCCAGACGTTAAGGCATTAACTTAAACTTTGTGAAAGGTTTGCTTTGGTAGATCTCGAAATTTATAATCACTCCTCCGAAAGAAGCTACGACGTGGTTTCCTTTTTATATACTTTCGTAATGAACATCGGTCTGTAGGCGTGATCATTTTCTCATTCTCATTAAATTGAAAAGAGTTTACATATTTCTAAATGATTTAGTGATTTAAAAGCGTTCAGGGGCTATGGTATTTTTGATTTGCCTACACAAAATGGAATGTTCGGTCTAAAGGGGATAACATACTGGCAAATAGTTGTATTTCTGCCCAAATCGGGATTTGAACCAAGAACATCCTGCTCCAACGGTCGGAACATTAATCACTGTGCATTAAGACGGTAAATATGGAGTTGGAACAAACATTATTTATGTGAACACCACAAGCACGATGCATACAGCATCATTTTTATATTCATAACCAATACGATGATTGGATATTGATTTACTTAATGATAAATTTGAAGACGATTAGGATAAAACAAAATATAGGCAAAATAAAATTAAAACCTACTTGAAGGGTCTGCCACTTTATTTTATTTTTTGTTGTTGTATATAATTTAATATGTCTATATATAGTGCTATGTGTGTGTATATATATATTCCATCTACTCGACTTGGTATAGAAAGGCAAACAAAGTCATTGATTAGTTGGTTGTTATCAATCGGCAAACGAAATCTATATATTGTCTATAAATTGAAAATGAACCAATTTACGATAATCAACTATATTTGATCTTTTAATTTTAAGCAATTTTAGTTCTACTTTTCGTCTTATTGTTGTATATATACGTACAACCATCGCTATGTGATCTGAATCGTTCGTCGTATTTGGTTATTTATACGTAGCCAGCCTCCCTCTATATATATTCATATACAGACAGATGTACCAAACCATTCGTTATATTGATTGGATTTCTTTTTGTTCATCTTTCGGTATCAATTTACTTCTTTATTATTTTATGTTTCAATGAATTATAACAATTTTATTGAGTTTGAAAGAGCATTATTCGTTATTATTTTGGGGGAGGAAAACAAACGAAAAATGAGGATGTGTTTCGGTATTACGTTACAATTGGTTACGGTAGCCTAGATACTTATATATGTTGCGTAATTTTTATTTTACAAATTGGCCTATTTTAAAACATTATGTTTCCACAATCCGTAAATTACCTGACACAGTTGAATTAAACTTTATCAAATTACCTGTATTAACTTATAGGAAATATGTTTAAATTTCAGATTTACGCGTGACTAAAAGACGTCAACCAATTAAATTGTTTGTTTGGAGAAATAAAATTGAGCTTTTGAATCGGGAATATTTCAACGTAACTACGGGAATTTTTACCTGGAAAGAAATATGAATCAATGCACTATTAACTAAGGTATTTTCCATCAATCGGTTTGTTCTTCGAGTGAAACCCAGAATATCTACCAGGTCATTAATTGATTCTCGAATAAAAAACTTTTGCTATTTATGGGAAAAGTGCTTTGCAGTTTGTGTTGTTCTGAAATTTTATTTCAATTCTCGAGCAAGTATTATTAACCAGAAGAGAGTCAGAAGTCACTGGATTCAGTCCTTTGATTTTATTCAACGGTTCTTGAATCAAACAGACATATTTAGATATTAACGTATTACCATTCAAGAGGATTATGCAGTTAAGTGCTTCAAATTTATCTGTAACAACTGTACCTCAAAAATTTTAATTAAGTTGGAATATTTTTCATTGACATATTTTGCACTAATTGCATCAGCCTTCAAAAAAGCCTTTCTGATACCTCTTGTGGTCAAAAACAGTACATTTGCTAGAATAATGGTAAGATTATTTTCAGTTCTTTTTGAATATGAATCCATAAGTATTGAAGACTATCAAAATAACACCTGATTGTTGAAGTTTTACTTTGGGTACTGGGTACTGAAACTCTTAGTCGTAAACGTCTATTGGTAGTACTTTGTTAGAAATATTCCGTCTGTTAATTTTATGTTGTTCAACTTTTGCTGAACATATTTGTGTCTCAAAGCCTGTTGATGTTGTCATATATTTTAAGTGTCACAGTGGTTTTGCATAAAATTTAATGTGTAAATCTTAAAATTAAACATTAAACAAAGTAAAAAAAAATAAAGCTGATAGGCAAGTTTTGTCCATTTTAGAAGTATTTGAAGTTTTGATGTTTGGAAAATGTATGTGGCAAACTTTTTGCATCGAATATGTGTAGTGTGTAGACTACCAACAGAAGATAACCTTTGGTTTACTTTGTGTAACTGTGTACAGGTTACTCAAACCACACAAGTTAACATGTACAAAGTGAAATAGCCATTAACTTGAAAGCTTTACACAAAACAAATTTAAAAGTAACTTTTTAATAGCATTTTGGTAATGTTGTAAGTCGTTATTTTAAAATTGAACTAGAACTAGAGCGCTTTATTTAAATCTTTAGAAACTGCATGGTTTAAATAATGGTTTTGATGGTCAACAGCTTTCTATTTCCGAAAATTTCACGTGGCTTCCTCGTTAGAAAACTTAAGAAATGCAGAAAAGCATCTCATTATTTATCAACGGATAATATCCTAAATTGAATGTTAAAGAAACTTGTATAAAAGCATCAGAAAGATTACCTTTAAACTACACTGAGCTTACAAGAATAACCACCAAAATAGCTTTTCCTGCTACTGGGCAATTTTGAATAAAATTTCGGTTATCCTTGAGTAGATTACTATTTGTACTTTACATAGAGAACGTTTATGCTTCTAAATTTGATTGAAGATTGAAATTTACAAAACTCATTCGAATTTATTGTTGAATTGTTGAAAAAGCTGCGAAATTCCCGAATAACTTTACCCAAAACGGGTAAATGAGTAATTGACACCAACTTTCAATTCCCCATGGAGTTTATCCTTTGTTTGAATACTGATTAGAACATAAATAAGCTTAAAGCTTTTTTAAATAAAACAAATTAATTAAAAGCTCTAAAACGCTATTAGGGATCAGGTACTGTGAAATATGAATTAAGCATTAAATCACTTGTGCAAAATAATAAATTTTGACTTTCAATATCGATTTAAAAGCTCACTATTAGCTTTTTAATAGATTTTTCCATTTTTAAATATACCCTGAAACTTGTAATGAACAATGTCAACGAGTGACATGTTTGCAATATTCTAATGCCAAAAAAAATTAAAAAGAGAATGGATTCGATTAACACTTTCCAAACTCTTATCAAAACTATTATCAAAAATTTGTAACTCCTAAATTTCTTAATAATTGTACTTTTAATATTTTTTCTATTTAAATCATAAACTGGTAAGCTCTTATCTTTAATGAAAACTTAAAGCTTTTGTGAAATTTTTAAGCTGCCATTATTTATAAAAGCTCTGTTTGAAATTTTGTTTTAATTAAATTGAGCATAATTTTTATTTTTAGTGTAGTAAGCTCCTAAATTTAGAACTGAGATAGTGCAGAGCTTTACAGAAAACATTTTATGTTATACATTTTTTGATTATTGATTGTTTCTCTATCTTGTATGCTTCTATCTTGTCAGTTTATACAACGTTATGAAGTCAATTTTTGCTCAAAAAATTATAGATAGTTGAAATGCCAAAGTATAAACCTTGATCTTACCTGTAACTTGAATTACTTAAGGTATGTTGTGAATTGTAAAATACAGACATTCCAGACAATTATAAGATGTGTCTAAAAAGTCATAAAACTTATTATATATTTTCGATTACTAGAGAATAAGAATTCTTTTCAGTTGTTTTGGAAATTTGAAATGAAAACATCCTGCTCTAGTTTCAGAAGAGTATGTGGTGTAAGAAACAGATCAACGGGAATTCTAGTTAAGATTTTAGCATTTCGATATAAGTGATCGAATGTGAGATGATTGAATGCTGTCCCAAATGTTATATAGGTCGTATCAACGACAAACTTACACCAAGAATACAATTTTAATCCAAACCATGGTTAAAGCTATCCAGATCATTTTCTCAAATTCATGAATTTCACAGGGGTGCTAGCAGCTTAACTGACTAATGCTTGTTAGGCAATAGAGATATGCTTGTTCGATATGTTCCTCAAGTGAAAAATTCTATATGTCTCTATACGGAAAATTCCAGTTTTTCACAGTTTTGATCTCTGGGAGAAGTCAATATCTTAATCAGACTTGAGAACTGGCAGATATTCGATCAATAAGAACGAGCAGTTTTTGAAACTATCTTTATCAGAATATTATGTTGAGAGCTCGTTGATTTATATTACCAGTGATTTTCCGATTTGGTTAAATTAAGCGTTATAAATAGTCTTGTTTTGCCAAAGGCCAGTAATCATCAGTTGTTGCTGGTTGTTATATTATGATTAATGTGAAGAGTTCAAATTATGATACGACAAATCGTCCTCGTTCTCATAACAAGACTAGAGTACAGTTTAAATATCGATTTATATTAACGAAGCTTTACTAGCTATCACCCTGCTACACATACATCTATCTATATAAAACAATTCTACCGACTTTAATAATAATTAACCCATATCAAACCTTTATAGGATCATCATTGACTTGAGAATTGTAATGATTTTGTTTTGTTGTTGCTAAATATTTGACAAACTGCTGTAGGATACTAAATAAAATCACTAGGTTCTTGTTCATTTTATATATAAACAGTAATTTTTCGACAAACCCCACACAATGTCATGTCCACGTATATACGAGTGAGTATGTGTGTGTTGTACATATATATCGAGAGGAGATAAATAAAAAGTTTTGGGTTAAAAATTCTAAGAAACTAGACACGAGATTGAATCCCTATTTAAATATAAAATAAAAATTCGATCCCAAACTTGTCACAAACTCTATATACAATATCTCTCGAAAATCCATTTTTATTTAATTTATTTCTTCTTGTCTTCATTTCTCTGGAAGACAAATTAATGTTTGTTTGGTTTTAAAACAAATATTTTCTAATCTCATTTCTTCAAAAAAAAACCTATCCATATACGTATATCGATATACGTACATAAAACCATTCTTTCATCCTAATCGGATTCTTCGGGAAATCTTTATGAAATGGGATTTATTTCGAAAAATATCTTTATACGACTTAAGATACATTTGCTTGATCATGCACGAAATATTTCAAAATCAATTAAATGTTGATTTACGAAAATAAAAATCTTTGAACTTTTTTTTTTTTTTTTTTGAACCAAACAATTAGAAAAAAATAAAGAAATTCGAAATCCCTCAAACGAACGAAAAGGGATGCGCAATTCCTCGACATAAAAAGACGAGGGAAAATATTAAAATTTTCCAGCTCTTTTCAATAATCATTTATACAAAAAGGGAAAATATAAGATATTGTATCTTTCTGTTTGTGGTACATGCCGTGTCTATATGTGTGTGTGTGTGTGTGTATGTACCAATATACTGATTTTGAAAAAAAAAACATATAAAATTATTTTGTAAATAAAGTTAATTTTATTTAAGTTTTTCATATACGAGAAAAAACCAAAGAAAATGTATAAAAGAAAATCGATGGAAAATCACAAGAATGAAAATTGGATTTGACCTTTTTCGTATTGTTTTCATATAACAAATTTTCTTAACCATGAAATTAAGATTTCATAGAAAAGTTATTTTTTGTTTGTTTGTTTCAAGTACAGATATGCGAATCTTAATACGTGTACATGTATATATGGCTACATTGTAACCCTTAGAGAAGTCATTTTTAAAAATGTTGGCAACCCCTAGATAAAACATAAATATATATATTTTCTTATAATTTTGTTGGTCTCACAAAAGATGCATACATAAAATAAAATGTCTCTTCTCCATACGTGTAGGTACGTATACATAAGTCACTTACACAACATGATGGATTAGTTGATAAGAATAGTAGAAGACGATACGTATGTACATAAAATGGAACAAATTTACGTATATGTGCATTGAAAGCAGTGACAGGGTTAACATTATATATACATGAACCCTTTTTTTTGAAATGTTAAATGAACGAAATAAAATTGGATCAATCATAAAGATCTGGGATCAATCAAAATTAAACGAATTATTGAGCTGTGTGCATTTATTAAAATATTATATCAACGCTGGTGGGGGTTGACTGTACGACACAACGCAACTTTTTCAATAATTTATCTGAGATTGGTAGTTGGAATCACTTGTAGCCTTTCAAAGTCAATTCTTGAGACAATGATTTTTCACCGGAGAATTGAGCCGATATGTAGAGCAATTATTGGTACAAGAGACTCTAGTCCTAACTAATTAAAATAATATTACTTCAATGCGGTTGCTTTATGTTTTAGATGTTCCACTTTATCCTGGGTGAACTGCCAGAATTTTTCCAAACCAGATATTCGATAAGAACGAACCGTTCTAAATATTTAAAAAAAATTAAAAATTCATGGTTCCATCATCTTCTTAAATAAAATAACTGACGTGCCACCATATGAAAACAATTGTTGTGAACTTCGTTGAACTTTGTTTTTCCAACTTTATAAAATACACATCGACTTTGAGTTTGAAATTGTTTCAACCTCGACTAAAAACATGATAATTTACTTTGTAGTAAGTAATTGTTCCCCAACCTGGATTGTTAGAAGTTTTACTTCTATAGAATTAAGCTTATTCATTAAATTATGTTTTCAAGAAAGCTTTGGGACCACATAATGTCCTGGATACGGCAATTCATTTATTTTAAGGAACTTTTTGTCCTAAAAGAAGACATTCCCTTACAAACGGAACACCAATATGGTTTCAGAAAGGAAGCAAGAAATACAGAGATTGCAGGAAAAAAAATTTAACAGTGGTTAACTTTTGCTGGCTAGAAGGCGGCAGAATAGAAGAAAAACGCAGTCCTAATCAGTGGCAGGAAAAGTTTAAATTACGTTCGAAATTAGTTCCCAAAACATAGTCCCATCATCAACTCCTTGAACAAATGCAGAAAAGATGGGCCGACTTGTTTATTATGATTTGTAGCGGCTGATTATTTAAAATTAAATAATCAACCGCCACAAAATAGCAATGACTAAAGTGACATCTCAATTACAATAGTACAACTACTGATACATTGAAGTTGGTGGGTACACAATCGGCAATACTAAACAATTCAATTACAAAATATATTTATATATACACATACAAAATACCAAAAATTAACGAACGGTATTTTGGAGCAAAATAACACAAAATATATTGTCACAGGAGTTAGATTTCGAAGCGTCATTACGCATTAGAGTTTGGTGATAAAAGTTATGACTAAAAGTCAATTAAAGAAAAAAAATAAATAAAAATTTATTAATAAAATATTGTGCAAACAAAGTGTTCTTTTCAATAAATACCAAAAGGAATAGCTAGTGGTGATAACCAGTGTCTTAATACGACGTGATTAATATATACCAACTTACCAATTTACGGTAAGACGGTACTATAGATTGTTTTATCGGCTGCTATATTGTTACGGCTGCATGTAATCGAAATTTCAAAATATTGCGACCATGAATATTTGTTTATGCAAACGATTTCGTAACGACGTCGATTGTACTTTATCAATATAAACAACAAACGTGACAATAATAATTTGTTACTGTCCTAGGTCATCAGCAGTGATTTAATTTTTGTGTTACTGTTGTTGGATATTCTTGTTTTACAAATTATTGTTGTACATAGATTTTGTTTTCTGAATTCACGTTATGCATACTTGTGCATAGATAGCTTTTATACATAACGTATATACTTATGGTGGGGGCATAAACTCAGTACATAGGGGAAAATTATGTGTTGCAAATCTCTATTTGGTCTTAAACGCAAATTATTAATTCTTTTCGACTCAAGAGTTCACGGTGGAACATCCAAAATAATACGATTGATCTACACATAATTTGGATTTACACAAACTTTGAATTGGTGAGAGATTTTTTTATTTTTATTTAATCTTGTTAATTTTCTAAATTTTAATAACTCTCCTGTGTTAATTGTCAGAATAGTTTCTAAAAAGTTATTTATTGTTAACAGGCTGGTTTTTCTGAGTGCTCTCCAATAAAAATATAAACTTATATTTTTGTTTATAACTTGGATATTTAATCCCATATCGTTGCATATGCACCTCTATTTATGTAAGGGAAAATCATAGTGGCCTATATGTGTTACCTGTGAAAACCTAGTCCGGATGATTAGAGCAGAGAACTGCCAGCCCATATTTCATCTAATATAGTTTTTCATATAGGAAAAATTTCATTGGATTCATCAATTCATTTGTCGGATTAAATTTAAGTTAAAGTGTTTATTATTCTAACATATTTGTGTCTTTAGTTTTAAGATTAAATCAAAAAAAAAAAAAAAAAATTCTATATTCGGGTATAGTAAAGTGAAAATAAATATATATATGCTTAACATATGTAATGCATATATGTGTATATATAAAAAAATTGAAATATTAAATATACAATATATGTATATACTTATATATATATATATATATATATATATATATATATATATATATATATATATATATATATATATATATATATATATATATATATAAATATATATATAAATAAATAAATAGTACCGTCATAATAGTGAATTTAATAGAATATAATTGATACATAGTTGAATTAAATAAAGGAAACTATAGGTCTAGATTGGGAAGACACTAACCTTTTAATTTTCAGCCACGTGACCAAGTATCTGGGAGTACTCTTTGGAGAAAGCGTCAGGTGAGTCTTTGAACATACTAATAATCATAAATTGTCTTCTGGTAAATTCAACAATAGTTTATGTTGAATTTGATTTATAGTTCCGTTTCTTTATACATACAACAATTATAGTAATAGTTTTTTTTGGTTTATTGTAATTATTTTTTTTATGTACTATTTATGTGATTTTTTTTTTGATAATAATAAATTTTTTATACTGAATTTAAATTAAGTAAAATGAGATAAATTGATTTTATTATTGGTGGTGTGATGAAGTGACCCATGTGATATTTTGTTTTTTTTTTTCACTCAAATGCATGTATGATTTGTTCTACCGAATTTACCTAGTGACACGAACCTTCCCAGCCGTTGAAACTACCCGCATTAAAACATGCAGTCGCTAGGATGGTCAGTAACATATGGAGCAATGCAAGGTGAAGGTAGTCGACCGAATTGAATCTAAAACGAATAATGGAAAGCTCTGATGTTCAGAACTGGTTGAAACTCTGTACCAGCACCATCAATAAGATAATGTTTCTGAATTAGAGGTTGCCCCTCGTCCATTCCAGATATCATTCAAAAGTAGCCAGAATCATACTCAAGACAATATATAACATGATATCAAACAAGGTATGTTTATGACTTAGTTGATCCTCGACTAGTACATCCATAACCTAGATATTTGTAAAATTTTGACAAAACATATAAAACTCAAGCATTAAATCTTCCACTTGTACCGACCGGCATATAATGTGTATGTACAAACGTATATGCAGTATTTGTTGTTCCCGAGATTTTTATTCTCATTTCAATTATTATCTTTCCACTAAATTCAGCAAATAAATAAAACATTAAATCCGTACTCCAACTTTAAACTCTCATCTTCAGGTTATATTATATATTATTTCCTCGGGACTAGAGCACAGCAACAGCAACAACAGACAAAAAATACCCGAGTAAGGTAAAATTCGCTTGTACATAAATGTATAAGATTTACTATTATGCACATCGAATAGGAAGACTCTACTTGTTTTCATTTTATTTCCCAGCTTTTCATGTGTACCAACATAAAAATGAAAATCCTATATATATTTTGTTTTTTGTCTTTTTATGGGCCATTACTTAAAAAGCTTTTTTTACGTCATTTTTGAATTTTAAGCAAAATATTTCGTGTAATATCGTTTTTATGTGAACTTATTTTTTGGACCAAATAAATAAAGATTTGACTGTTAAAAACTAAAAACACACAAGATGGGGGCCAAATTCAATTTTCTGTTTTTAGGATTTGGGTACACTACATACATACATACAATCTCAAACTTTTTGCAATAACACAAAAATAAAGATTGTATACATAAAAGCTCAAGTTAATTCGAGTTCAACTTTTATTGTTGTGATTTTATTTACTTTTCTCATTTTATTTATTAGCTGGAAAATTTAATGTTAGATTATTTCGAGAGATCGCAACGAAGAGGAGTATATAAGTAACTATTTCTGTAAATTGAAAATTTATTGGTAATAAATAAATAAATTATTCGATCTAAATAATAGTTTATCTCGCTATTATTTATATTATATATCTTCGTGCTAGTTTGTATATAGTCTATACATTGTGTATATATAGACGACAACGCTTAAAGAATACAAACGTTTTTCCAAAACGTTACTGTTGGTGTAACACCATGTATATGTACCAATTTGCTGCACCAGATTTTTTCCTTACCAAAATCACTAAAAATTTGATCAAAAACGAAATTATTATTTTGTTTTTTGTACGAAGAGGTTTCAATTTCACTCCATCAACGTCGTTAAAGTAGAAAGCTGATTTAGCAGATTTTTATTTTTGTTCGAAACGTTTTCTAATTAGTTTCACCCAGATTAAATTCTTAAATATTGTATTACACGAGTGTATGTATACATGTTAGACATTTTAAACTTTAAACTTTAACTACATCATTAATTTATATATAACAAAAAAGTTGACTTTAATAAGACATATTTCATTATTTGTTTCTCGTTACGATAACTTATTTTATACGTACAACAGTACAGTAGAAAATTTATCAAAATTTCCAGTTAATTAGAGAGAAAAACGTTGGAAGGGAAAAAATTCAGCAATATATCAGGAAGGAAATAAATTTTCTTCATTTTGACAGGAGTGGTGCAAAGTGTGGTAGATATCTTGGTTTCGTTTGTTATGAATATATATATATATATATATATATATATATATATATATATATATATATATATATATATATATATATATATATTATATATATATATATATATATATATATATATATATATATATATATATATATGTTTTGTGACATTTGGTATGGTGGGTTGAACAATTGGACGACATCAGGGAGATGACCACTAGCGAAAACACATTTCGTATATACGAGATTCCCGTCTCTTATCCCGGTTCTTAACCATCCAAGACTTTTTTTTATATCACGGGCGTGAAGTTTTTAACAAAAAATTAACAAGTATACGTATACGATTCCAATTGGATTATTAAACTTCTTTTGTGTATTAGTGAAACACAGTAAAAACATATTTTTTAATGAGACAGATATATAAAATCAGATAGAGATATGAAGAGAAAAGAGCTATCCCTTTCTACACAATTATCCGTTTCCCATATTTTTCAAATCTGAATTTTATATAAAACAAAATAAAAAACTAGTAAAAAATCGTAGTAAGACAAAATTTATTACAATGAGATATTCCTTGTAATGGCATGTATTCTTCTATGCATGACTCAGCAGTCTTCTCAATTTTCAATTCTTTACTAAATTTGTGTGGCATACCGATTTCATCTGTTTGAGTAGTTTATGTGTCAACTAAGATTATGAGGATCACAGGGATTATTCTAGGACATCACCTGAAGGCTACAATAGCTCTATATACTAAGTAATAAACTGCCTATTTATCATGTCCCAGCGGTCTCCACAATTTTCAATTATTTATTTAATCTAGAAGGCAGGCCGATTCCACCTGTTTGAGTAGTTTATATGTCGACTAAGATTATGAGTATCACAGGGATTATTCTAAGACGTCACCTGGATGTTACAATAGCTCTATGCCCTAAGTAATAAACTGACTATATGTCATGCCCCAGCGGTCTCCCCAATTTTAAATTTTTCATTTAGTCTAGAAGGCAGGCCGATTCCACCTGTTTGAGTAGTTTATATGTCGACTAAGATTATGAGTATCACAGGGATTATTCTAAGACGTCACCTGGATGTTACAATAGCTCTATGCACTAAGTAATAAACTGCCTGTATGTCATGCCCCAGTGGTCTCCCCAATTTTCAATTTTTTATTTAGTCTGGAAGGCAGACCGATTCCACCTGTTTGAGTAGTTTATATGTCGACTAAGATTATGAGTATCACAGGGATTATTCTAAGACGTCACCTAGAGGTAACATAAGCTCTATGCACTAAGTAGTAAACTGCCTATATGTCATGCCTCAGCGGTCTCCCCAATTTCCAATTTTCATATGATTTGTATGGCATACCGATTTCACCTGTTTGAGTAGCTTATCTGTCGACTAAGATTATGAGGATCACAGGGATTATTCTAAGACGTCACCTGGATGTTACAATAGCTCTATGCCCTAAGTAATAAACTGACTATATGTCATGCCCCAGCGGTCTCCCCAATTTTAAATTTTTCATTTAGTCTAGAAGGCAGGCCGATTCCACCTGTTTGAGTAGTTTATATGTCGACTAAGATTATGAGTATCACAGGGATTATTCTAAGACGTCACCTGGATGTTACAATAGCTCTATGCACTAAGTAATAAACTGACTATATGTCATGCCCCAGCGGTCTCCCCAATTTTAAATTTTTCATTTAGTCTAGAAGGCAGGCCGATTCCACCTGTTTGAGTAGTTTATATGTCGACTAAGATTATGAGTATCACAGGGATTATTCTAAGACGTCACCTGGATGTTACAATAGCTCTATGCACTAAGTAATAAACTGCCTGTATGTCATGCCCCAGTGGTCTCCCCAATTTTCAATTTTTTATTTAGTCTGGAAGGCAGACCGATTCCACCTGTTTGAGTAGTTTATATGTCGACTAAGATTATGAGTATCACAGGGATTATTCTAAGACGTCACCTGGATGTTACAATAGCTCTATGCACTAAGTAATAAACTGCCTGTATGTCATGCCCCAGTGGTCTCCCCAATTTTCAATTTTTTATTTAGTCTGGAAGGCAGACCGATTCCACCTGTTTGAGTAGTTTATATGTCGACTAAGATTATGAGTATCACAGGGATTATTCTAAGACGTCACCTGGATGTTACAATAGCTCTATGCACTAAGTAATAAACTGCCTGTATGTCATGCCCCAGTGGTCTCCCCAATTTTCAATTTTTTATTTAGTCTGGAAGGCAGACCGATTCCACCTGTTTGAGTAGTTTATATGTCAACTAAGATTATGAGGATCACAGGGATTATTCTAAGACGTCACCTAAAGGTTACAATAGTTCTATGCACTAAGTAGTAAACTGCCTGTATGTCATGCCCCAGCGGTCTCCCAAATTTTAAATTTTCATATAATTTGTATGGCATACCGATTCCACCTGTTTGTGTAGTTTATATGTCGACTAAGATTATGAGTATCACAGGGATTATTCTAAGACGTCACCTGGATGTTACAATAGCTCTATGCCCTAAGTAATAAACTGCTTATACGTCATGCCCCAGCGGTTTCCCCAATTTTCATTTTTTTTATTTAGTCTGAAAGGAAGACAGATTCATCCTGTTTGAGTAGTTTATATGTCGACTATGATTATGAGGATCACAGGGATTATATGAAAAATTAAAAAAGGACTTAATTGAAAATAAAAAGTTTTAAAAGGTGAGAGGGCGAGGGGTTTTTAAGAAACGGAAATTGCAAGGAGATAGGAAGGGATGAGGGAGATGAAAAAGGGGGCGGGGGCGAAGACCGAGATTCATACCTCCACGTGGTGCTACCTGGGTAACGCTAAATGAATCAGGCACTATAGTACAGGTGATTAAAATGTAATACCACTTATACCAGTACAACATCATACTAAAAAAATGGCGCAAGCCAATGATGTCATGCAACTAAAAGGCTTACACTACACAATATAAGATACAATTCAAACATCGTTGTTCAAACTGAAATAGTAAATAGTGTTCCAATAACGCAGCGGTTCTCATAACAATCCCTGTAGTCCTCATAATCTTAGTCGACATATAAACTACTCAAACAGGTGAAATCGAAATGCCATATAATTATATGAAAATTGAAAATTGGGGAGACCGCTGGGGCATGACATATAAGCAGTTTATTACTAAGTACATAGAGGTATTGTAACCTCCAGGTGACGTCTTAGAATAATCCCTGTGATCCTCATAATCTTAGTCGACAGATAAACTACTCAAACAGGTGAAATCGGTATGCCATACAAATCATATGAAAAATTGAAAATTGGGGAGACCACTGGGGCATGACATACAGTCAGTTTATTACTTAGTGCATAGAGCTATTGTAACCTCCAGGTGACGTCTTAGAATAATCCCTGTGATCCTCATAATCTTAGTCGACAGATAAACTACTCAAACAGATGAAATCGGTATGCCATACAAATCATAGAAAAAATTGAAAATTGGGGAGACCACTGGGGCATAACATATAGACAGTTTATTACTTAGTGCATAGAGCTATTGTTACCTCCAGGTGACGTCTTAGAATAATCCCTGTGATCCTCATAATCTTAGTCGACAGATAAACTACTCAAACAGGTGAAATCGGTATGCCATACAAATCATATGAAAAATTGAAAATTGGGGAGACCACTGGGGCATGACATACAGTCAGTTTATTACTTAGTGCATAGAGCTATTGTAACCTCTAGGTGGCGTCTTAGAATAATCCCTGTGATACTCATAATCTTAGTCGACAGATAAACTACTCAAACTGGTGGAATCTGTCTTCCTTCCAGACTAAATACAAAATTGAAAATTGGGGAGACCGCTAGGGCATGACGTATAAGCAGTTTATTACTTAGGGCATAGAGCTATTGTAACATCCAGGTGACGTCTTAGAATAATCCCTGTGATCCTCATAATCTTAGTCGACATATAAACTACTCAAACAGGTGAAATCGGTATGCCATACAAATTAAACAAAAAATTGAAAATTGGGGAGACCGCTGGGGCATGACATATAGTCAGTTTAATACTTAGCGCATAGTGCTATTGTCACCTCTTGATGATGTCTTAGAATAATCCCTGTGATCCTCGTAATCTTAGTCGACCAATAAACTACTCAAGAAGGTGAAATCGGAATGATTTACAACTTAAATAAAAAATTGAATATTGGTGAGAGCGCTAGGACATGACATGGGCAGTTTATTACTTAGTATATAGAGCTATTGTAACCTCCTTAGGAAGTCTTATTGAAATTTTTGTGTCGCATATGTTATTATTTGAAATATAAACTACTCAAACAGTAGAAATCTTCATGTTTTAAATAATTATTTTAAAATTGATAAATCGGAAGAACGTATGCAATATATATAATATATATATATATATATATATATATATATATATATATATATATATATATATATATATATATATATATATATATATATATATATATATATATATATATATATATATATATATATATATATATATATATATATATATATATATATATATATATATATATATATATATATATATATATATATATATATATATATATATATATATATATATATATATATATATATATATATATATATATATAGATATAGATATATATATATATATATATATATATATATATATATATATATATATATATATATATATATATATATATATATATTTATATATATATATATATATAAACTACAATATTTTATTGAGATCTACTCAACTAATTTTTTGTTAGAAACTTCACTGCCGTCAATCCGTAAACGTTTTAAAGCATTTCTTTTTCAAAAATTTCCACTCAAAATTCTTATAAGAAATTAGGTTAACAGTGTAACACTAATACAATGATATATTTGTTATTTGTTAAAAACTTCACGCCCGTTTTATATCCCACAATTTCCGATCCAAGACTCACTGGCTAGTATAAACCACCGATAGATCGGTACAAATGACATTATAATAATAATGATTTTTTTTGTTTGTTTCCATGCTAAACATAAAATCGTCGCGCGAGGGTCATCATAAATGTAATTTACCACTACGGGAGATGACAAAAAAACAACAAGACAACGGCATTGAAGAAAGTGTATTTTTTTTACAAAAGATAGAGGATCTTTGGATCGAACGAAAAAAAGAAAAGAAAAAAATACACGAGGCGATACGGGACAGTTTTGAGTGGGAGCTGGTCGAAGCCACATCGAAAAACAAAAGAAAAAATTATATCAACTGAGAGCAAGAGTTGGCGGAAACACGGTACGAGCATATGGTGGGAACATTGTGACCATTGCCGGATACATGATTTTGGCCTGTTCTTTTGGGCTCCCTAAAACGAGAAAAAAAACGTACAAAAATATAACACACGGACGATTTTGAAAAATCATAGCTATTATGTGCATATAATTAAGTGTGAAATATATAATATATGTGTAAAAACAAACGTGATTTGTGAATGTTGTTTATGTATTTCATGTTATCAGAAAAAAAGATTAAGTGAACCAGAAACCACGAGAAAAGGGCGTACAGCAAAGATTGAGCGGCGGATCGAGTGATTTGAGCACGTGGGAACAACCGGTGCAACGGCGTAACATCCAGGAGGTCCCGTATACTAAACAGTGACTTTTTCCCTTCCCACCATTATCTCCCTCTTTCTTGGTCCTTCGTTTCCGTACCGCATTCCCTTTTCAGCGCTGAAATAGTGTTTTGTGGTGGTGGTTTCCATGAGATCGTGCGCGTAACCCCGCCCAAGTTTACCTGCTCCACGAGCTATAGTCCGGGAAGTTACGTGCCGCTAGACTGGCGCCCAATTTGTATAGTTTTAAGTTTCATTTTTGTCTACCGAAACCACCACATCATTGAGGCACGTTACAGTATATATATATATATATATATATATATATATATATATATATATATATATATATATATATATATATATATATATATATATATATATATATATATTTATATATATATATATATATATATATATATATATATATATATATATATATATATATATATATATATATATATATATAATATATATATATATATATATATTATATATATATATATATATATATATATATATATATATATATATATATATATATATATATCGAAAAAGCTTCCAAGAGCATATTAGACAAACGGTGGTAAAGGCGAATTGAACAACAACTGGCCTTATTCGATTAATGGCCAGCAGTGGCGGACCGATCGCAAATAGGAGGAAATTGCTCTCCTCGGTAGTCATATCAATCATATTGCATGGAGCACCCGTATGGATCTGAGCTGTGGTCGCTGCAAAAGCCCGTGATCAACTGGAGCGCGTACAACGAACTTTTTCCCCCGAGTATGTAGTAATGCTTATAGGACAAAAGAGGCAGCCTTCACACTATTTAACATGCCACCTATGACGTTATTGGCTAAACATAGTATCGCAGTACTCAGTAGAACTCCTTAGGAAGGTGCCACACAAAAAATGGTGGAAGAATGGCAGAAACGATGGGAGAACGCAGACACTGTGTCGTGGACAAGACAACTGATACCTTAAGTTAAAGAGCGGGTGGAAAGCAAGCATGGTGAAATCAACTTCCTCCTAACGCAATTCCTATCCGGCCATGGCTGTTTTAACAGCCTTTTCTTTATTGGTATTACGGTTAAATTCATTTTTCGAGACTAACAATTTGCTATAAAGTTTCAATATGGTTTTCGAAAATATTCTGGGACAGATGTTTCTTTAGTTGAAACGATTGACATCATTAGTAGTTCTATAAATGATAAATTCTATGTATGTGGTTTGTTTCTAGATCTAAAGAAAGCGTTTGATACAGTTGACCATGGGTTGTTTTTAGATAAATTAGAATGCTATGGGTTAAGAGGGAAATCTCACGAAAAGTTATCTTTCTAATCGAAAACAGTTCGTTTCCATTAATGGCGTTAATAGTAAGTGCAGCCAGGTGAAGTATGTGTACCTCAAGGCAGTGTACTTGGTCCTCTGTTCTTTTTGTTCTTCATAAATTACATGGGGATATTAAAACAACTTAAGTTTTCCCTTTCTTCCATGAAGTAGGGGAAAACTTAGGTTGTTTGCGGATGACACAGCTTTGTTTTATGAGTTAAGAACCCGATTGATGAACTTCAGTTTATTTCACATGATCTTAATATTTTGTTTGATTTTTCAATGAGAATATGTTATCCTTAAACTAAGCTAAAACCAAATATGGTGTTCCGTTCAATCTATAAACCTCTTCCTACATTACCTAACTTTTCTGCAGCAAACGTGAATATTGAACTTGTTGAAACTTATAGGTATTCAGGAATGACTTTTGCCTCGCATCTTAGTTGGCAACACCATATTGGCATAGTTTGCTCAAACTGCCTTGACATTCGTGTCAAGTAGACGTATTTAATAGTATTTTTATTACAGTATTTTTCATTAAAGAAAAAATATTTAATTTTTTTTTTAAATCATCGGTATATAATTGCCTACAAGAAATCTAGCAGCTCTTATGTCGTAGATCTGAATGATGTCATGGGCACGGCTTTTTAAACAGAAAGTTTAAAAATTTGGAAGAAATTAATTGCAGACACGAGTTAAATGGCGATTCACAATAAAGTTTCGAAAATTATATTGCCGATGGATGAGTTTTAACTCCATTATAAATGAGCTTAAAGCTCAAATTGGAGTTTTAAAAAATTGAAAATTATTGTTATAAGTAAATAAATAAATAAATAAATACATATATATATATATATATATATATATATATATATATATATATATATATATATATATATATATATATATATATATATATATATTTATATATATATAACGTTAAAAACTTCAACAAAATTGAGAAAAAATGGAAATGTGAGCAATTCGAAATTGATAAGGATTTTGCTCATAAAATCGTAGAGGCGCATTTCCATCTCGAAACATCTCAGGGTTCGTAAACAAACAAAATTGTCACATTTAAAGATCGGAATAAACAAGAGTATTTTGTGAAGCTAATGCATCCATTGGGTATTGATGTTTGGTTTGGCCGTATTTTTTCGAAGATGAGGCCGGCATGATCATTATCGTCAACAAAACTATTACCGCCCCATGTTAACATTTTGTTTGTATCTAAGTCTTTATGATATTAGTTCGGACGATCTTTTGTTACAGCAAAATGGTGTGCCATTCCATCGGACGTTACAATCGAAATGGTGACCTATACATTGGACAATTGAGCATTTGAAAGCTAATTTTAAAGCATTCATTGTCGTCATAGATCCGTACACAATCCAAAAACTGGTCAGAAATTGGACCGACCGAATGGAGTACGCGAAGATCAAATTCAGAATCAAACAGTACCATGAATAGAATCAAAGAAGAGACTGTAATCGTTCAGAGAAGTTTAAGTGTTCATAGAAAAACGTTAGCCAGAACCAAAAAGTGGCGTTTCTTCACAACACTCAGTTTTTTTGGCGTCAGTTGTAACCCTCTGCAGCATGACTTGAAGGATGATTTGCACTTGTTTCTTTATAAAGTGAAATTAAAGGAAACAACATGGCCAACAAACCGTGCACGCTACTTGAAAGTCGTTCAAATGGTTGGCGCAGAACCTGATTTTTGGAAGTTAACTGTGTGGATCATTTTACACTATCTGACGTCGTTAAAACACAAATAACCGCGTTTGGGATATGACAAATCCACAAAAATGCTATTGTATGACCAAAAAGTGACGGTTTGGGCTGGCGGTCATCGGACCATATGTTTCCCAGCGAAAACGAAACGGTCGTCAAACGTGGTAGCTATATAGCCAAATTAATAATTATTTTATCGCTTTTCGAAACAGGACAACAGTTTCATCATCAGATTCCAATATAATATATAATATTAACATGCATCAACCACTGAGTGTGCCAAGGTCGAATGCTTTTTTTGATGCAATAAATATTGCACGTTCATATTTACAAATTCGGTTCCATTAGCCAATTCAACATTTTTCACATCGTCACTATTATCATTTTTCGTGAACGGTACAGTACATCAGTTGGCATATCTTCATATATAAAATAAACAGATTGACTAATCTTCAGAGACAAAAAGAGCTAAGCTTATACACCCTCGTTTATCTGGACCTACTTTAGAAATCCAACACATCAAACCTATGCTTGATTCTTTTCTGACGTATAATCGTGAGCTACTAGATAGGGTGCATGAAAAATATTTCTTTGGCAGTTACAGATCATTGCGTCTGATGGCATATACCGTGTCAATAATCTGACACCTTTGATTTATGACCCACCTCTTCGTACTGTTGTAAGCAGTCAAAATATCTCTCTCAATCCGTGGAGCTATGTAATGAACTTGATTAAAAAGTTAAAACTTTCAATCTATCTTCAATGTATAGTAATCGAAAGCTCAAAAGTCTAATTATGAATTATAAACTGTTCTTGATAATTGATCTTGTCAGTATTTTTTCAATTTACAAATATGTTGTAAAACATCAAACTGATGGTTTGATCTTTCATCATACAACAAGTAGTACATACTTGGTCTCGTCCCTATGTCGATATTACCTTTGTGTGTAATATGGGCATCCGATAAACAGGGTTACGCAACAGTACTTTCGACTTACAATCTACTGGCTAGCTTGATTGTTTGTCCGTAGATCAACTTAACTGGTGAATTGTTAAAGATCATCTTTTCACGCAATTAACTGTAGTACCAAGATCGGTTGGTAGTTCGGTGTAAACCAATTTTTTGTATTGCATCTTGCCTTGAAACTAGTTTCAAGTTGACAATTGTTCAACCATGGCTTAAAGTAATAAATAATAGGATTAAAAGAGTTTAGTTCACTATGTGATTGGTGTTAAATTGCGTTCCTTCATTAGTCATTATATGGGATAGCGGTTTGCATTAATCGTATTACGTATAATTAGGAATAATTGTTAAAGCGATTGTTATTGCAGACGATATTTCATGCAATATATGATTCAAGTCAATCAGTGAATTTATAGACACAGGTATAATATATTTTGACATCCCTTCCCAGACATACATTATCAGTCTCGAAGTCTATTTGTTCTTTTAATGGAGTCAAAAATATGCGGAATCCTCAAGGTCGTCGGTTGGTTATCAAATAGCAATTGTGATCCAAAGCTCCAAATTTTGATTCGAAACAAATATGATTATTCAGGAAGCAATATCCCGTAAAAATGCCCAGCAAGTTGAAAAAGGACTGATGTCTTTGCTGGTTTATTGATTCCAAAATCAATAATCATTGATTTTGGATGGGCAACAGGAGATGGGCAATCCTGTCTCTTTTGGTGCAGATAAAATAGTCAATTTTCGTTGAAGAGATAATGACGTCACTCCTAAAAGGGACTCAGATCCCACAAAAGTAGAAGCTGCACTGAAACTGGCCAGTTTATCAGCCAATAAATTTCTTTTGATACCCATGTGACAGGGTTTCAAATGAAGGCTAACTTGATTCAGACATAAACATAGTCGATTGAAGGCAATTACGTCTTCAAAACAAGTATTGGAACCAATCGCTTTAAGAGAAGCCTATAGCTTTCAGAAATGATTCAAATATGACGATCTCTGCAGTTCATCTCCTATGCAGAGAAGCTGCTCTCAAAATTGCAGAAGCTTCTACCTGAAAAACAGTAGCGTACTTTCCAAGGGGGAAAGATAATCCGACCTCAAAATCATCAGCTTTAGATTACAGCATACCGATCCGTCAGTAAAGATCATCATAGCGTCACCGGAGGAGTATGATTTTCGTTAACAGCTACCCAAAATAAATTCCCGAAGACGTGCTTCGTTACATAATGTCCAAGAACATGTGGGCAGTTGTGTATCGATCCACCTCCCTCCATATTTGACAGTACCTAGAAATGCTAGGTATATTATCATTGTAGGCAAGCGACTGTTTGCGCTACATACCTTCTGATCGAAAGAATAAGTGGTAACAGTCCAACAACCATTTCAAGAGTTTGTGTGGAACTGGTTAGCCTATTTAGTTATTTATAGTCCTGCATATAATGTAAACCAACATCTCAGTTTTCCTATACCCTGAGAACATCCCTTTTGGTTGATCACCGTCGTAGTTAATCAATAGAGGCTACCATGCTTTTAACTAAGTGAATTTTTTGATTGTTGTAGGAACTGGGACTCTGTTAAAAATATTATTAATTCGATCTGTCGAAGGCAGATGAGGTGTGGCTTTACGACTGGAGAAATTAAAAATGTTGTACCGTTAAGAAGTGTTTGATTATATAATAGAAACGTCATATCTAAGGGCATGATAAAATTCGATTTATGACTAAGATCGTAAACAGGTATAAGTCCACCTGGAGTAATTAAGTTCAGTGTCATTTGTTGTTCCAACAGTGGTCGTTTAAAATTGAAGCACCGAAGGTTTTTAGTTATGGTATACGATTTGTTGTACATGAAAGGTATATTGTTGATGAAGGCAAGATTTCCCGTATTCCAATTAAAGGTTGTTTGGATCCCTCAATATTGTTGCCATTATGTCCGTCTCGAGTTTATTCCATAAGTACGTGTTGTAAAATAAAGATCAGTTCAACTTATATAACAAAAGGTTGAGCTACCTCTTGATCAAAACCGATCGGGTCAGATTGTTGAAACGGTATGGATCTGTAAAAACTGTTTGTTTGTATGTTTCATCTCTACAATCAGTTTCGGGGCTCGAGGCACTTCCACCTCTCTCGCAGTTCACTTATTTACGTCCTTATACCTTACGCCATTACAGCCAAATCGAGGACGAACGGCTATAGGTCCGATTTACGTAGAACCACCTTCAAATTGCATAGCTCCATGCCAGCCTATAGTGCTGACATGGAAGATTGGTTGGCCCATGAATTCTGCTCTCCAACAGGGGATCATAGATGTGTTCATTTACACCACTGATCGTAATCGTATGGTGAAAAATCCCTTTACCATCCTCCCCCTATCGCGATTCAAATCCGGTACCTCACACTCGAACTGCCACAGCTTTAACCACTGCGTCTACTGGGTGGTCATCTGTAAAAACTATACAAAAAAACGAATTGGTGCTTCCCCAAAGTATGTTTTCCCTTTGCTTATGTTTCTTTAAAGTTACAGAAGCACACCAATTAAACTGGTTGGCTTAACAAATCTAAACCTACTACAATACGGAAAATCCCCTCCTCTCAGTCTTAGAAATTAACGACAAAACGCATACGTCATTTTTATTATATATACAAACACGTCATCACGTGTCTATAAAATTATATACATTGTTGTACCTATTGTTTTATGAATGAACGGATGGGAATACCTCAAATTATAACATTATATTGTTCCAATACATGGTTTTGGTTTTATATCAATGAAGTAATCCGCACTAGCTATGGTCAATGTTATATATAATTAATTATTATGAATATGCAAATTGTCAATTTGGTATTCCCCAAAATAAATGTTTTGAGGCAACATAGGATGGGCCCGTATCTCAGTGAGAGTGGTGGTTTTGTTACTAGACAAGTATAATGATATAGTTGGTATACGCTTGTGAATAGTCAATCGCAATAAATAACAAAATGAAACTTATGTGCCACCCTATAATTTTGCGGTTCTTATTTATCTATACACTCTTCTTCTTACTCTTTGTATTTATGTACATTCATCGTCAAATTCGATCGTCTTATAAATAAAACAGAATCAAAGTTAAATTTTTTAGTAAGATTATAGCAATTTAACAAAAAACTACTTTACTCTAGATGTGTGCGTGTGTGTGTGTTCATATATACACATATATATAGTATAGAGTCAGCTCATTTTGAAGTTATACGTGAAGCTTAAAGCACACACAAAAAAAAATAAAAAAAAATAAATTTCAAGACAATAAAAAATTAAGTTTGTTATATGTTTTAGTATAATAAAAGTGTTGCGTGAACTTAATCGAAAGTTTGATGTAGTGTACGTGAAACTTTACACAGTGATTTTATTATTATGTGCTATTGAGTGATTTATTTAAGATAAACTAAGCAACGACAAATTATTAATTATGAAATTGTTTAATTGTGTTTTAATTATAACAATTGGTTTAACAGTGGTTAATGGTAAGAAAACTAGTAACGTCTTAGTAACGTATTCGACACGAATTATGTTTTTGTTGTGTGTGTGATAAGGAATATTCAAATGTCATGACCTTGATAACAAAAATTGTTTTTTTAAATCTTGTTTTTGTATACTTACATGTCTGTTAATTAGAATTTGATTAAATTATAATTATTAATTAAGATAATTTGCCCCCTCTCGACAAAGAATCAAACTAAATTTTATTATAAACTTGACACACAAAAGATGTTATAACATTATTGTTATTACTTTTTTTCGGTTATACAATATAAAGACGTTCATTCCAGTTTGCCTTCGATAAGTTCACTTAAGACGTTTATTTATAAAATTTTGTATGGTAAGAAGAAGACGAATACAGTTATATCTACATGGCGAATTAATAATTTGCATACTGTTATTATCTTACCAATAGCGTTGTAAGACAATAGTCTTTTTGGTCGTATGTTGAGGCTGTTGAGGTTTGACTATACACCTTCAAATCATATCAGATTATCAATAACACGTACGGATATATACGTATTTTTGATATGACAATGCTAGCAATTAATTGCTGCTGAAAGCTTTCAATTCTGGATCGAAAAGTGAGATTAACAAATATCATAATCGGTGACCTTGAGGTACCCTAGAAGATATCTTTATCTCAAACTTATTGGTCATAAGAACCCAATATTTACGGGTTGAAAAAATCGATCGATGTTAAAAAGAGTTAAAGCTTATCGATAGGTAATCTGGTAATTTTCTACCAGTAGTAGGGACTAGGTAGTCAAAAGAACTAAAATTATACAGAATCTTTGCATGCCACCAGTGATCTAGAGCTTTAATTAGACTGGTAAAATTTTGCGATTGGTCGTCAGCTTAAATGGTAGGGAGTATCGTCAGCTTAAATGGTAGGGACATGAACGATGAACTTTAGATTCTTAAAAACAAGTTCTGGAGCCGAAAAAATATAAAAAGCTACGATATGGGGATTAAGAAACAGATAAGAACCTATCAGGCTAATGTAAAATGATTTATTGTTCCTTTAACAGACAAAGTGAAGTGAGTATTTATGATTAACGACCGAAATAGACCTATAGGTTACAGATTAATTGCTGATATTTTGGTGAGCAAACCTAAGAGTTAGAAACGTCACAAAACGTGCCTTCTTATTGCCTCTATTTGACTAGGAGGGAGTCACAAGCACCAGTTGTGTAATAAAACTGTTTTGGGCCAAAATAAACTTGAGTCGTTCTTATAACACTTAAGCTGCTCGCCAAATAACTTTGTTAGATTATTTTCGTGCTTCGGTGATTTGTTTTCTATGGGGTCAGCTTATCTCGTTTAACTCTACCGATAAGCAATAAGACGATGATGTTCATTACCAGCCTTCAGTATATTCCATTGAATTAGTAGCCAAAAGTTTAAGGGTTCCAGTATTGTTGTAAACACATAACTCTGTGTAAAGCCATGTGTCAATACAATTTAAAGCTTAACACTCTCTGATTGACTTCTAAGCGAGCTCCTTGCATTTCTTATACTAGAGACTCATTTGTAGTTCCAGCACTATATAGTGGTGTTGATGTCATAAACAAAATATTCCTTATATAGGCAACCACAGTTGATCAACA
Organism: Tipula lateralis; assembly: GCA_963932295.1. Taxonomy (NCBI): domain Eukaryota; kingdom Metazoa; phylum Arthropoda; class Insecta; order Diptera; family Tipulidae; genus Tipula; species Tipula lateralis. Next base: position 175,383,575 of record OZ010738.1, on the reverse strand, counting down.
AACAATTAAATGATAACACATTAAGCGATAGAGCTTTTAAGAATTTTGTGTAGATTAGTGTCGACAGTTATTACCCAATTTCATCTAAAAAATAGTACATGATCACAATTTCTTGAATTTGCTTGTGTAACCCGGCAACTGATAACAAAAAAAATGGATGATCTCAATTAAGACCTCGTTTAAGCCACCAGGCAGCGCTATCTATTAAACTCGGTGCTTTATACTAACATTAATACAATGTGATATCACCTTAACCTTATCCCGTCCCATTTCAACATGTTAACCATCAAAACGTGATATCATAAAATATTGTAATCGGGGAGTTTATGTACCTGGAAAATTAATGATTAATTCAAATTTTTCAACACCAATTTCGTCTTAAAACTCAATGATATGTTCGTCCTTACCCAAAAAAAATATAACAAGAAGCCTTGACATAAAACGTTAATACTCGTGATATGGTGTATAGACATAAGTCATATAAAGCTACAAAGTATATATATATATAAAGCAGAATGAGTGCAAGGTTTTTGGTTATAAATTAATCAATTTTATTTTGGTAACGTCTGGTCGGAAATGTCACGTTTACTAATCAAACAAGTGGCTGTACACTACCTTGAGATAACTATATACAAAGAAATGCAATTATATACCTTTCGACTGGGGATTCCGTATAATTTTCACAATAAAATGCAAATCCTATTCAAAAGGTTAAGCCAAGCTTGTACTTGAGGTATATCGGAAAAATAAATGACATCATACTACATATGAAACGAACCGAAAACCGCGTCCAGTTAATAAAATAAATTATTGGTTTGTTATTATAAATAAATTATAATTTATAGTTGTTAAGATGTAACATGAAAAACACGTTTTGCTCATCTTTGTTTTTATATGTATATAAGCTGCGGTTTAATGTGTGTCTATATATACCTATACACAGCTTGCCAATCTCGTTAACATCGTATCATTGTATTTCTGATGAAAATAAACATTTATATATTCATATACACAACGTGTGAGATTTTATAATGTTTATATAAATAAATACAGGGTGTTCCCCAATGCCAAATTTGGTATGGTGTTTGATTAATAATTATCACTTTAGCATTTAGTTGTGCTTTAAAATGAATAAACCTACCAAATTTGGATTACCATAATCCAAAAAAGTTTAATATTTGTTTTGATAAGTATGTACTTAACTATATAAAGTGACAGACTGTTGAAAAAAAATCATCAGATTGACTCAAAATTTATAGATACTCGACTGCATGTTGATGACATTGTGAAGGTTGGTGTTAACGTCGATAAATTAATTCACTATACAGTTGTTTAAATTTTGACTAGGCTTTTGACTAGAAGTTAAGAGCTTTTCACGACTCTTCAGTTTAATTGATTTAGACAGGTCTGATGTTCCTCACCATAATTACTTTGGCATCATTAACTCTAACCACTCTAACCTAATAATACGTATTGAGACCTAGTGGTAAAGAGCTTTTAACTACGATCTGAATGAAAGTTGACAAGTTTTGAATTCGATGATAACATCTAGAATACCATCGATATTCCAAACATATAAGAAGTTATCATAAATGACGGTTTGGCCATGGAAGCGACTTATCTTACAACTTAAAGGGTTTCAGCACGTTTTTATTAACTTGCTATCTTTGCTACTTGGTTGGATGGGTGGAATCTTATTATTGGTTTGAGGGACTTCCTAGCATTTATTTGAATTGGCTGCTGTCAGTAAAAGAAATTTGGAGAAGGCCTGACTTCAATATTGTAAGAAGTCTTGAAACACAACCAATCATGCTATAGTATCGATCGTTCTACCAAATATCAAAAGAAACCCTGTTGACAAAACAGAAAATGGTCGAAATACCTGTCTCGCGCACTTGCGAGAAAACTTTACAATCCAGCAAAGGTGAAATGTCCGACATCAATATGTCTCCTATGTATAACTCATGAAGAACGATTATAAGGTGACATGGAAAACTTTCGAGAAAGAAAAACCCCGAAAAAGCTTTTGAGGAATCCTATGCGTTTAAAATTGTTGAACAACCAGAACCTTCGTTTTAAAGTGAGTCTAGAAAAAGAAAAACCAGACTAGGGACAGATCAGCAAGTTTAAAGCAATGAAGAGTGCTACACAAAACTCTTTCCTTCATATTTCAAATAATCAAGAATAATTGAATAAAAGTACACGTCGCATTTCACTTTTTCTAATTGGTTGGGCAAACACCGGAAAACGTATGAGTTCTACATCGTTATGAAGTTTTTGGGAGACAAATAATTATAGTTGCCTCATTGAATGGGTGGATATTCTCGTCTGATAAGGTGGTTTTATTCCAAATATGCCACTTAAAGGTTATGGCGGCAACAGTTGGTGAAGTTAATAGTGTGAATTTTACCCTGTGAGAAGAGTTGCTTTAAAGACGAACATATTTATTGTCTTAGATCACCTGACAAAGCTTGCGTCACTTTAAATACAATATTCAATACAAGAGCAAAATATTCCATTTCTAAAGCTATTCGATATGTTGATAACATCAATATTGACTATATAAAGTACCAAGTCTCGTCAGCGTCGGTTAAATCGGAACTACAACCTATTAGTAAGGTTAAGAGGGCATAATTCATTAGTGTTACATGTATAAACTGTCTTTCGATCAGTAAGAAAGCTTTAATGTCTGATAAGGGCTTGCCACTATTGACTTGTGCCTCAAATTGGCCAACCACGTATTTACCTGGAAAATAAATATTTCAGCCAAATCAACACCAACTGACAGTTCATATCAATCGTTGATCGTATCACCTCTCTATAGACCGAACGCGTCCAAACAAAAACTCTATATACAATGGCCAGTTGTATCTGCTGAATACAATTAACTGACGATTGATAATAGTCTCAAAAGACATCGAGCTCTGTCATTTGATCTGACCGTGTTCTAAACTTATATTTTGATACTAAAGTTATACCAATAAACTCAATGGCGAGCCACTGCACTTGATTTATTACCAATTGAACCTACCATCACTGTCTTTCTCGACTTGATGTCCAATTGGTAGCTTTAATGAACAGTGTAGCGCATAAATCACATCGTCTTAAGTTAAAGTATAGGTCTGTACTCAAGGTGAATGGAGAAAGTGGTAACGCACAAAGTAAAGAGCTTGTCCGTAGTGATCAGCTTTTATTAAAAGTGCGTTCACTTAAAAACAATGATACATTTAAGTTAATTATAATCGTTGATTTGAATTGAATGGGTGGACTATTCAGTTGGTAACCGATGAGTTAAATACCTATATAGGTGTCAGAAAAATAATATAAATTTCTAGTCTGCCAAATTGGATTTTGTTTGAAAATAATCAAACAATGGTGGTCAACAGAGTGGTTCATTTTACTGGAACCAGTGTTGGGCGTGTAAATTACACGATGTAGTTTACACAGGTATTTACATGTTATTTACATGTAAATTACACAAGTTATTTTTTACATTACGTAATGTAAATAACGACTTTTCATGACAAGGGCTCTATCTATTATATAATTTAATAACTTATAATTTAATTATTGTTAAAATTGACTGTGTAACGTTACAAATAAAACAAAAACAAATTAATATGTCAAAAATGTTTGATGTCGTTTTGATAAAAAAAACCGTAAGTATGTATTAGCATTGGTCTGTAATTTAAATTTGAACACAGATGGCAGTGTAGATACATAAATACACTTTCCCCAGAATTTGTAGATAACTAAAAGTCTAAAATAATTATGATTGACCGTCTAAATGAACGGTTTAATTGATATTTATGATGCGTATAACCAGAGCCATGTATTGGGCGGAAATTTCTTTGAAACCAACCAACAGTCCCGAGGTAGTCAGTAAAAATAATTGCTCATTTCAAAGAATGATTCCATAATTATTCGGTCACACCAAAATATACGGCAGATAATATGAATAAACAGAAAAATTCGCCAATATATTTATTATACTTTTATACTAAAACCTTACAAGCATTCTAAAATTCCAACAAATCTATTGATCTCTTGAAAGTAAGCAAAATGTAATTGGAGTGATTGACAAGAGGAGTAGACGGACCAAAAGGAGTAGGTAGAAATCACACTAATACAAAAAACTGATATATTGGAACACAGCTGTGAGAAATTATAACCAGATGTGCTGCGCATATTGGTAGTTGGAAAAGCATCTTTCGCAGTATAAGATAATAGGGATGATAAACGAAGATCGGTCCTCAAAACTGACACTCATAGAATAAACTACTCGATGGGATCGCGTGGATGGAAGAGTGTGCAGGCTGTTTCCTTTAGGAGTGCCGTCCATTAGTGTATCAAATATACTTCCTGAAGAGAAACTCGCTTTATGCAGCAAGGCGCAGTTGGCAGTCTCTTATTATTTAATTTAATATTTTAAAAATTATTTTTCGACGTTTCACGTTTGCTACACGAGACGAGCAAACTTACTCACGGTTATCACTAATTACATCGGGGCAACTGAAGAATATAAGAATATAAAACCAACATTAAGAAAGAGACTAAAGCACGATTGTAAATATGGATCGTGTTTTATTATGCTACTCTATTGCTGTGAAATGTTTTCGCGGTCGAATCTCATGTGGGATGACCGTTAGACGTCACCTTACGTGATGACATTAATAGTCGGAGGACAAAGTATTAAAATCGTATAATAAATACTTAGGCGTATACTAGACTTCATTTTTAAAGAATAGCTATACAAATTTAGTCGTGGAATGGAATTAATGTATCGAGTCTTTTCCCATAGAGTATGATGCCTTAGAGTATTTAAGCACGGTATCCGAGAAAGCAGTAATGGTTTTAAGCGAGTATAGTTCTGATTAATCTACTTAAGTTTATACTTAAGTAACTTAAGTTTATACGTAAATACTTAAGTTTATACGTAAATTTTACTGTACTCGTTTTTCAGCTTTGGACTGTTTTATAACTATTTCTAACCATTTATACACTATTTCCAGTTATTTTTCAGAGTTTTCACGTTTTTTACATATTATATGTAAATTACACATTTTTTACTGTAATTTACGATATTTACATAAAATGTAAATAACGTTTTTTACATGTAAAGTGCCCATCACTGACTGGAACAATACAATCAGCTTCATTCAAAATCAATGCATGTATATCAATACATCCCACTGACCTTATCTCGGATCATATATCTGTTTCCAGACTATCCAGGACACTGGATTTGAATTCCTTTACGTATGGTTCTAAAAACAAATGATGGTCGTGAGATGACATTTCTTTGCGGCATTGATGGTGAACCTCTGTTTTCATCTGACGGGGTAATAACAGAGCTTCAAACAAAAACGAACATAATTCCAATACAGGAAGCTATGAACTGGTTAAGGTATATTTCGCTAAAAGAATATTTGTACTTTTACGAACAGCAAAGCTCTGATTATAATGCTTCAAATCTACTTTGTTGAGTCAAAGACAGGTCTCTCTTATCTATAGATGAGATGCTACAGCTGTTCAACATCCACCTGTTGTGAATGCTAGGGTACTTCTGTGTGACATGAAATAATAAAATGGACGAAGTTTTATATACCATTCGAATCATGTTTGGGTCTTGCTTCAGGAGGGAACTAAGAAATCTGTTGAATCTTTTGTATAAAGCAACACTAAATCGAAAAGTGCCGAGGTTAGTACAAGATACTAAAATGTTAATATGCAGACAGTGGTAAAATATCTTCATATGATTGCTGTCGTCAAAGTCCTATTTTCATTGCGTTTCCACAGTCTTGCACAAGGCAGAATGTTTGGTAGCCTCCTTCCTTTATTAGCGTTCCATCAAACGAAAGAAACATATTTAGGACACTAAGTTATGTGTACTTCCTGGCAAGGAACGAAATACAAACCTAGTGTTCAGTCGCCAAACGATAAAGATGTGATCACTAAAATGCAGCAATTTCAGCGATATCTTCAAGAGAATTGTTACATGAACTGGAACGAAGTAGAAATATGATTATTTATGATGTGGGACAATTTACGGGATATTAACTCGATACTGTTGCGTTGAGTATTGTCACATGGTATTAGAATAAATTAAGGCGATGTTAGCCTTGCCTAGACCGCCCAGGTGGCGCAGTGTTTAAAGCTGTGGCAATCGGAGCGGGAGGTACTGGGTTGGAATCCCGATCCGGGGCAAGATGAAAAATGGGTTTTTCACCATTGAACGTTTGGGTTGCGTGTAATCGGTAGTGTAAAATGAACACATCTGGAACTGTCGTGCTAGAATCCTCGGGCCGACCCGACGTCCATGTCAGTACTATAGGCTGACATGGTTCTACGAAAATCGGACCTATAGCCGTATTTAAAGTGGTATCACGATGGACCAATCGCCGGTCTAAGTGTGTGATAGCAGCTACATCAACATACCATAACATAGCATTTCACATCAACGCAATGATTGGTTTTGATTCTTTGGTTAAAGGTCCCCAGGTGCCTGGCTTATTGTATTCAGACTATATGTTAAGTAGTCGTGATTTATTATCGTTGGACATTTATTATCATTTATTTTATTATTATTATTATCACTGCCATTGTCTTCTTTTAAGTTTCGATACAAAAGTTCTGGATGAGCTCCATGGCCACAGTTTTAGTAAATAGCTCATCTTTTGTGCGACTCGACAAAGAGTTATCAGTTATTAGACTAAGTGGCATAGAATATTTGTGCAACCAACTATTTTGGTCAATCGCATGTCTTCCATCTTGATTACGTTACGACTGGTCCCGTGGTCATCTATTGTATACATACGTATTACCTCAACGAGATCTTCGATCACTCAAACAACCACTTATACGATCTATTTCCGCGATCATGGATTAGACTGTCATAATCCAACACCGAAGTAATTTAATTTATTGCTTTGATGAGATCACAGTAGTCACTATTTTCAAACTCAGAGGTCATTAATATTTGTAATCACATAAGAAATCGAATTAATATAATAAAATTTTCAATTACGAAGCTTTTCATAGAACGAAGTTATAAGATAATTACAAAATAATTGTACTCGTCGTATCATACACAATCAATTAACAATCATTAACTGAGATGTGCATAAAAATAATTTATCGAGTTTATGGAATGTTACGGAATTTTCCATCTATTTTAATGGGCCCATTAATGGTTTACACGTATAAGTGGAGATACAGACAAAAAGCACAAATCTGCTTGTTTCAAGCCACTTACACAATTTTTATGTTCGCAATCAAAACTCTATCAAGTACCATAAAAAATAAATTGAAATCACATCAGTTAATGTCCGCATGTACAATTACTGACCGCGGTGATGATGTATCGGACTATGGTTATGACTTCGCCAAGGTTACAATATTATTATTCTTCACGATATCTTTGTATGTGTAATACGATTAATTCACGTTTTATCTTATTTATAGGCCAATTACTGCTAGGAGGATTGCTTCGGGGACAACGACCGCATCGAGATGGACTTTTTGGATTGGGAGGCCAACAGCGTCAACAGCAACCAATCGAAGGTTCTGAATCACATGCCCAAACACAAAGTCGATCGCAAGATGTGAATATTGGCAATGTGATTGGTGTCAGTAACACTGTCTCTCAGTCACAGGCCAATTCAATAGGTCGTGATGGGTACACCAGTTCAAAGGGTGGTGCAGTCGCACAAAATATAAATGTTGGCGGATTGGGAATTTCTAATTCACTGTCGGGACATAGAGATGGTGCAAATGGTGGCCTAGAACATGGTTTGAATGTGGGTGGGCTAGGAATAAAAACTGGACTATCGTCACAAAATAAAGGATTTGGAGTGAATAATAACGGTGGTACCGGACTTGGTGTTAATTTCGGTGGACTCGGTTTCCAGTTGGGAAACAATCGAAATCAACCCAGTAGAAATTCAGGTGATGGTAGCCAGGGCGAAGTAAATGCCTATGCTACCGGTGACGGTGCCCATACAAATTCGAATGTTCAATCGAATTCAAATGGTTTAAATCTCGGAGGACTAGTCGGTATATCTCGATCCCAGACCCGTGGTGAATCTGATGCGTACTCTTTAAATGGTGAAACTGGTGCTAATGCTGGTTCAGGTGGATATAGTGAGGAAATATATTCTGGCACCAATGCGGGTGCACAAAACTATGGTGGTCAAAGATGGAGAAGAGCAGCTCAATTCGATTTGCTTGGTAATATAGTAGGAAATGTTAATCAAGCCCTAAATCATTATTCAAGACCTGAAAACAATCCACTAATCGGTATTATACGACCCGGTGCGATTGGTTTTGGTCAGCCAGGTTTTGGACAACAAGGTGTGCCAGGATATGGATTTGGATACGGCCAAGGAAATTTTGGCCAACCTGGATATGGAGGATACCCAGGTTATGGCCCACAATATCCCAGACCACCACCACCCGGCCATCAAAATAGACCAGGCCATGGTCACGGTCACGGGCATGGTCATGATCATGACCGAGAAGATGAATACGAGCAAGGAGGAGTAAATCCCAATTACAACAATAACAATTTTAATAATCAAGGACAATACCCAGATCAGTATCCAAACAAGAATAAACCACAAAGACCTCAACGTCCAAACAATAATCAACGACCGAATAATAATAATAATAGACCACAACCTAACAACAACAATAATCAACCCCAACCTTTCCCTCAACCTAATAACAATAATAATAATGGACCTCAACCATTCCCACAACCAAACCAAGGAAACCAACAACCGCCTGGACCACAACCTTTCCCACAACCAAACCAAGGAAACCAACAACCGCCTGGACCACAACCTTTCCCACAGCCAAACCAAGGAAACCAACAACCGTCTGGACCACAACCATTCCCAACACAAAATCCTTCACAACCTATTACTCCACCTCCAGGTCCAACTCCCGTACCAACCGATAATGGTGGTGGTGCTGGGTCATTGGACGATTTAATCGGCGGACTTTTTGACAAAAATCCACGAGAAAATCAAGACTCTCAAACCGGAGGAATAACTTCTGGTAATAACGACAACGGACCACCATCAGGTGGTGGAGGTGGATTTGGAATAGACGAAGATGGTAATTTTGTTGATCCAGATGCACCCGGTGCTGAATATGGGTTAGACGTGAGGATCGATGATAAACTAAAGAGAACCAGGCGAAGTGCAGATTTTGCGTATCCCGATGAAGTTAAAACCGATACCAGATTTGGTAACACCGATGGTTCATTTGTATTTGTTGATGATGGTGCAGAGGCCTGGACACCACCTCCAAGACCAAGTAAACCGGGATATCAGCCACAACAACATGTTCCCATATCTCAACAAACTCATCCAGTACAACCACAAGTACCTGTATCTCAAATTCCTGTGGGACCTGGAGTCGGTGGTTCACCTCCTGGTGGTTTGGGAGCTCAAGGGAGCCTTGCAAATGCCCAAGGCCAATCTATTAATCAAGGACCAACACACACCCAAAGCAGTGGTGCAAATACACAATCAGGTAACTGGCAAAATGAATTAGGCTCATTCCAAGCCAACTCGGGTTCCAGTCAATCAGCTAACATTGCAAATGATGGTTCATCCGGACAACTCAGTGCCGCAAACACACAACAACAAAGTTATGAAACAGAAAACGAATCGGGAAGTAAAAATCAAGCTCAGAGCCAGTCGGCCAATTTCGATAAGGGTAATCTTGCATTGTCGAACACACATAGTGGAACTACAAGTGTACATGGGCCAGATAGGGATCGTGAAGAGGCTACAGCTGGTGCTCAATCTTCATTAGTGACCGATAAGGGTACAAGTGGCAGTTCTGCCAACACAAACTCAGCTACATTCAACGAAAATGGTGTCCAAGGATCACAAAGTACGGGACAAAGTCAAGCAACCCATATTGGTTCTGATGGTGGTGTTTCACAATCGCAAGCCAATACTAATACGCAAGTATTTGAGGGGCCTGGTGGAATTAAAGGAACATTATCGTCTAGCCAATCGTCTAGTATGAATACGGGTGGTGCTGGTGGTGGTCCCGTCTCATCAGGTGCAAGCAGTTCCAGTAGTAGCAGTGGTGGTAATTCGTTTACATCATCCCAATCAGGATCATTCGGTGGTGCTGGTGGAAGTGGCACATCGTCGTCGGCCAGCTCGGGTAGCTTTTCAGGCGGATTCGGTGGAGGTGCCAATTCATTTGGTGGTGCTCAAAGTGGTGCATTTGGTGGCGCTGGAGGTACCGGGTCACAAGCCAATTCGGGTAGTTTTGGTGGTGCCGGTGGTACCGGATCACAAGCCAATTCGGGCAGTTTTGGTGGAGCTGGTGGTGCTGGATCACTAGCCAATTCGGGTAGTTTTGGTGGAGCCGGGGGAGCAGGATCGCAAGCCAATTCAGGTAGTTTTAGTGGTTTTAATGGTTTTGGCGGTTCTAATACGTTTAGTAATGCAGGTAGTAGTGCTGGTGGCCGAGGACCGAACGGAGGCGGTGCTGGCGCCAATTCATTTAGTGGATCATTTAACAATGGGTTTGGTGGCGGAGCCCAAGCAGGGGCCCAAAGTCAAGCGAATGGTGGTGGACTAGGTAATTTTTTCCCATTTGGTGGTTTTCCACAACTTTTCCAATCTGGCTAATTATTATATTTATGTCAAATTTCTATAACTGGATTTTTCTTTTTTTTTCGTTTTTTTTATTTATTTTTAGTTTCCGATTAACACACTGTATGCTACACTAACAAATCTACTATTCCTGAACTGAATTTTTTTTCGTCTTGCTTTCAAAATTCTACTTTAAGAATTCATTAAGACTTCAGCAAAAAAACATTTTCGATCTACATTGTGTTTGTAAACGTCATTTGTGCCAACCAATCAAAAGTGTTTTTTGTATGTTTTATATGTTTTATGTTGTTTACATATTTATCAATGCTCAGATTACAATTGTAAAGTAGTTTTTACACTGTTAAAAATAAAATTATGATTTTATAATTAAGAAAACCTGAATAAACTTTAAGTAAACCAAAAAAAATGTTGTTTTTGTATTCATCTACTGTCGTCTTTAAGATTGTGGTGACGTTATACCATTTAAATTGATATTCATCCATCGAATCGATGGACGAACGTGATGTTTTTGCCTTTACTATTGATCGATCAATTCAATCGATTTCTACTTCTATCTAGCTCGCACACACCAAGCATTACAAAATCACTAAATTGTTGTTGTTTTCTGTCACAATCGGATGATAACCTTTGACTTTGCTAATGATTACATATTTTTCATTGAAACTAGATTTATAGGTTATGTTTCATAGACGAGTGTATTACATTTATTATTCTGATAAATGATTGTAAAATTCTGTCAAGGGTAATATAAGAACTGGTTCAATGTTAAGACATAAATAAAGCAAGGTCAAGAAAAGATATGAGTGAATTATAATAGCACTATGATGATCTCAGTTTAATAGGTAAGTAACTTCAAACTGTGGGTTTCAAAAACCTGCAACCAATTTCATGATAAACCACTTTTAACCCTTTAAACCGTGAATCTCCACCAATCAATTCTAAAGCTACTGAAAGAGGAAATTTTCTAACTTTCTAACTATTCTTGATTTCTTGCAATAACATAAAAGACAAAGAGCGTTGAGCAACAGAACTCGAAGGCTAAGCTCTTATGTGAAAGACAATCTAAATTAAGGCTTTTATTGAACACGACTTACTCTCACCGGTGTCGATATCAATATAATTCAAACTTATGTTGGGTTCACAAAGTAATGCAGAAACCTGTATATAAACGGACAATGGCCCAATTTTCTTTATGTTAAGTTGACGTTATCCGTGAGTAAACCAACGAATAGTTTAAGTTTAAATTTATTGAGAAACAATCACATAGGTTGCTAAAGATCTGCATTGCCACGTTAATTTATGGCTCATTTTACACCTATGGTACCCGCATCTTTTGACGGCTGCACAGGATGAGACATTCAATCAGTACAGTTTGTGTCATTTTACACTTCTTCAATTATCACTCCACTATTGACTTTTGTCCCGTTCGTTCCACCATACCATAATATTTATACCAATCTTGACCCTTCTCTGTACTAGTCTTGCAAAATTCAAGTTCGGTCAGCATACAGTCGAACTGTTAAGTGACGGTCCTCTTTGATATTAAGATGAAGTAGTCCTCTACATATATTATATCAATACTTAACTACCATACCAAGCCGGCATAGTTGACCTTGGACTTCGTAGTTAATTAATTAGAGCTACACAACACATTTTTTCTAAACTTACAACTAATAAGCAACGGTTTCGTCCTTCAGTCGTTAATTCACTAATATATGGGCCAACAACGGACATTTATAAATATGGTTGCCAAGTGGAAAGAGACACTGTGAGTACTTAAAAAAAAGAGGTGACTTTTGAATAGTGCCAAATGCATCGAAGAGAGGTCATTATAAGAGAAATTTACCCTTACAAATTAAGCCGCTCTTAAAGAGGACTATACTGTACTATATTGTATTAGTCGTTGACTTGCCTTCAGCAGCCAGGCCTTAGAAAATTCTATCAAAAGATCATATAAAAAAAGAAAAGGCCTTCTTCCAAAGACGGATAGAATCTTCATTCTGAACCAGAGTTGAGCTTTACGCTTTTCGGGTATACTCTTTGGCACCAATTTTCCGTAGGCTCTGCGTAGATTTCGCGAAGAATGAACGACGGAGATCTTTATTTAATTGGACACCTTTCAACTTTATTGATACAGAGTGTGTCGTGAAATAATCCCAAAGGTGTTAAATGGAAAATAAACTTATTCGAATCCTCTTAATCTCTCGAGTGAAAGGAAATTTTTAGATGAGTAAGCTTAACCGTTGTTTGTTTTTATCTCCACAATCTGTTTGGGGCTCGAGACAACTTCAACTCTTTCGCGGTTCGCTGATTTACGTCCTGACCTCACGCCATTACAGCCAAATGTGAAATGTCAAATGCCAAATGAATGACTTAATAGTCCGACTTCAAATTTTAAAGCTCGATTTGAAATTTCAGCCTATTATACTGACATGGAAGATAAGTTGACCCATGAATTCTGCACTCCAACAGCGGGTCATAGATGTGTTCATTAACACCATCGATCGTAATCGTATGGTGAAAATCTCTTTTGCATCCTGCCCTTATCGGGATTCGGACCCGGTACCTCCCACTCCAACTGCCACACGTTAACCACTGCGCCACCTAAGCTAAACCTTTATAAACACCACTTGCTGGTAGATGAAGGGAACTGTAGCATTTATACCAAAAGAGGAGGAAAGGAGAATCCAGAAAACTAACCCAAGATATGTCATCTAAATTGATCTTAGCACGTTTCTTTTGAGGGATATCGAGGTGCTCAATCAACATAATAGAAATTAGTTCTTCTCTAGAAATCCACTACATAAGAATGAGTTCACCTACCACCTTGAAACAATAGTCGTTGGTGATCAATGAAATTCTTTTTAGATCTTAAAACGATAATTCTGATATCTTGGGCCGTTTGAATGATCTGTGTTCAACGATTTGGGAATAATTTAATGGCAACCATATCGATTGTAATGGGGGAACTGCTTCAAATCTGAATTTAAAGTATTATCAATTGACTCTAAACTAGTCTTCAGGAGCCCAAATATTCCTTATAGATAGAAAGGAAGAGGTGTGTGAATAAAATGTGAAGTTGTGAAGTACTGATGTCCAATAGCTGCAATTTGTACGAACTTAAGATCCAATATATTTTCAAAACAAAGCGGTGCCTCAATAGTTATGTGCCAATTTTTGATGAGCGTGATTATCTCATACACATTTAAATCTATAACTTCTTCTTTGTTGTTGTATTGAACAAAGTTCGATTACTTCCCTTGGTATAGTAATCTAAATATTTTCAGCAATTAGATATTCAAAGAAATGCTCTTACTTGGAATTTGTATCACTGTTTGTCTCATTTGTATCATATTCATTCGCGTTTTATGCTAATCTCTCAGGAATTCAGCAAAGACTATTGCCGGCTCACGTTTGCGTTTTTATACTGGAGTTTCTACCATGCGGCAGAACCAAATCCTTGAAGGTAAAATTTTAAGCAGGAAAAAAGTAGGACCCGAGCTAACCACTAATTACGTCTCTCAGGGTTATCTTTATGTACTTAATATTTTTGGCCATTTCGTTGGCTTTCGACTATCTTTTTTCTTTTGTACGGATCTAGATATTTTTGCCAAAAGTAGTCTACTAAAAGTGACCTTGAGGAGTTTGTTCATTTGTATAGAGAACTCATCGTGACCAACCACAACGCTTATTGTTGTCTAAAATATGACCAGCACAGCATACAAAAAGTGGATGCAACACATGCAAAACATCAAGTGAAGGTCAGATATTCCTCATGAGCGAAGCATCGATTTAGACACAAACTTTCATTTGGAGCCCCCAAAAAATCAATCCTCCTTCCCTAACTATTTCTAGATTGACCAAATATTTCACCTCAAATTGATTACACATTTTAATAATTTATTTATAACAAACTGCTTCTGACTCCATATTCCATAATCAACTATGTTGTATCTCAAATTAATTTCAACTTACTATCATTAAAATAAATTACAAGAAATTAATCAAATCTTATAATCGATATCGTTATCAAATATATACAATCATAAAGACGCGGACACAGAAGGAAATCCATATTGGGAGGTCTTATTTATCACGTTCGAGGTAGAAGAAAGAAACAGAAATGTATTCAAGTATTTGAGATCCTATATAATAACATCTGTTAGCTTACTAATTTGATCATTCTAACCTGTTTCTTAAAGATGAACAAAATAATAAAAAAAAACTTGAAGATATGTGATGAGAGTAAGATTGAACTAAAAAACTTAATGAACCAGGTAATTAATAAAATATAAGTTTGTTTCCAATTTTCGAGAATATTAAATCGAATAAAGTACAAGAACAAACTGTATAGATTGAGAGATGATGTGCCAAATGGGTACAAACAATTCTGGAATTGCTTACATAAATCTATTTTGTCGAACATTCATTGGCCAGATTCAATAAATTACGGCTGTGACCTTCGCAATACCAGGGACAACAGAAATCGAAAGGAACAGAGGGCAAAAGATCCATTAGAAAGAGTCGCGAAGGTGTATCATCGAAAGTGAAAAAAGGGCGTTCGAAGAAACAACGAACAAAGGAGTAATTGGGAAGAACCAAACAGCTGTATAACACGACTTATTGGATGCTGATGTCACAGAGATAAGCATGATTCCCACAGAATTTTAAGAAGTATTTCTAAAACAGCTACTGAAGAATTTTGTATGCTCGATGACCAGATGCTAGAATTAATTTATCCATGCTATCGTTGAAGTTGGGTTAAAATGCAATTAATCGTTCGAGAAAACAAGTTTCCACTAACGACTGTATATTATTGGTATGCTAATTGATATGGCTGTTTGTTATGGCCGTTTATCACGAATAGATAGAGATAAATGGATTGTTAGAATTTGGCGAATGATATGTTAGAATTTTCTGTAATTAGTAATGTCAAAGAGCTGTAATAAAAAATGAAATAAATGACCTGAGGCCCACATGTGGACATGAAAGATGCGATAGTTAAAAGCTACATATACTATCCCAACCCGTTGATGGCTAAGAGGAGGATCAGGATCGGATAAGTATAGTGCCGGGTTCAAGATATGCGCACTGTTTTGGTTTAAGATGGCATACGGAGAGTCATAAAACTAATGATAGCAAAAAAAACACAGAAGAGTAACTTGCTGTAAAAAATGAAATCACTGTAAAAAATGGAAAGTTCCAGAAAGAAAAGTTATAAAAGTAGGTAGAGGAACCACTGACTTTAGTTCAGATTATAATTTTTATTATTTATGATTTAGTGAGAAAACCTTGTTTTGGAGCTTAAAAGTGGTTACTGCCAATATAATAAGTGTTCTCGAGCCAAATAAATATCCCCCTCCAATAAGAGTCAGTTAAATCATTTCGCTATGTCACAAGTAAAATCAAAGAAGTAAGGTTAATCAAAGAAGTAGCATTCATCTGCAATACTATAGATTGTCGAAAGATGCCAGTTTGGTCGAATAGAAAAGATTTCGATTAGGAATTTTTCATCTGATCATCAAAAGGGCAAGAAGTCAGTCACCTTAATTAGCTTGGATCCAACGAAGAATATAACAAAAGTTATGAGATATGTTGGAATACTTTTCTCGTTCATATTAAACAGCAACTTCTTACTGAGCAGGGTATTTTCGTATCTTAGAAAAGTAAATCAATGCTATTTTTGTGTGGAGAGAGGGCATTATTATTAAAGAAGATTGTGACGGGAGGATCAAAGGCACTTAAGTGATGCGAGTACAGTTCGTACCAGAACTCAGTGGCTCAGAAAAAAATTATACCAATTTTAAAAGAAGGTTGAGGAATCTTATTTTACCAAGGATACGAAATGCCTATATATCGAATTAGTCGGTTGTTAGTAAAGGCAAGGTGACATCACGTTTAATCGACTGGCATTCAACACAACGTTAACCCACAATTATTTGTTTCCAAAACGAAAGAATTCACTTGCCACTAAAATTCAGGCTTGAGCTTCAGGAGTGCGATCCTGAATTTTACCATAAGTCTTATTTATGACAGCACAAACATTTAAGTCACGAGACCTAAACAGATAATCCAAACTAGCGTAAAATGAGTCTTTATTCTGTGGTAAACTTACATCTGTGAGTGCATGTACACCTAAAATTTAAAGGTTTGATATTATCTCTATTGCAACCGTAGCTCACACAATTGATTATAAATTGAAGACTAGAAGTTCCAAAAATCTGGTTTTACTTGAAGGTCAATAAAAATTCCAAAACTCCAAGATCTCCGAGGTAATCTCCAAGGCATAGCAATGTAAAGAATTCAGACACACCGTTTGCATTCATGATTTGCTTTTTTAGGCCATCAAGTTTTCAAACAAGTCAGGTTTGTTGATCCTTAATCTCGTCTCCGAGTACTTAAGCAAGGGTTCGTCGTTATGTGGGCGATAGCAGATTTTTGGGGTTTTGTTGGTATACAATTTTAGGTTTTTGTAGTTTACGACAAGCTTTAGTTACTGCGATGGTATGCTAAGCTCACGAGTTTTGATCAAACTATTTATGAAATAAAGACGCATATGTACAATTTATAGAGGTCTTAACAGCTTTGTCTCTAGTCAAAATAAAGAGAATTAGTGTATATTAGTGTATATATATATATAAATATATAAACATATATATATATATATATATATATATATATATATATATATATATATATATATATATATATATATATATATATATATACATATATATATAAATATATATATATATATATATATATATATATATATATATTCTACTTAAATAAATTAAAAAATATTTTATCTCCAACTGATTTTTGGAATAAAGTTTTGTAAGCTTAATTGTCTTAATTAAAAAATCAATCAATTATGGAACAAAAAATTTGTTTAAGTCAGTTTTATAGGATTGTTGTGTAGCCCACCCAGACGTGGTTAATTATACCAATGATTGTAGATTTCATTACAACTATACTTTCACTTTCTTGATTAGCTCGAAATTTATATATTTCAGAAATAGAATCCTAGTGGTTTCACCTCTAAATGAAATTTTGTTCATATTTAAATTGAAACATCAGTATGAATTAAGACTATTTCCGCAAATTTGTTTGGAAGTAGAAGGGCTAGGTATTTACAAGTTATAGTTATAAAAAACATTTCAAGTTTAACAATACATTAACATTGAAAATGGGTATCAATGGTTGGGGCCGTGTACAGCTAAACATTTAAGTAACAGAATCGCACTGTATCAGAAATGGTCACTTAACTCGATTACTATCACCATACTTATATAAATTTTCTTACTGATTTTGGTAGCTACACGAAGTTAACATAGAAATATTATTGTACGAGATTCTACATTACATCTCATTGGATCAGTCGTATGCTAAGGTGTATCTGTATAACGAAAGGCAATTGTGATTGCTTTATTTGTTGTCTGCGAGTACACTAAGTAACGACAAAAGAATAATGTATAAAATTTTATAGGAAAGTTTTTGTGAAAAATATGAGCTTTGCAAGTATGACAAGAATCTAAAAATATTTCTATTACTGAAGAATAGCAAAAGATTATTTAATTTTTATAATATGGTATTTTAATTATAATTTAATGTTATTTAATTAAATTAAAATAAAAGTATTTTTGTTTGTTTATCCCATTTTTGTACGCCATAAAAGTTTTAATCGTTAAAATTTAGTCGTTAAGCTCTTTGCTGAATTAATTATTATATTCACACCATTGAACTGAAAAATTAATAAGAATCCAAGAACGGGCAAAAAAGTGTGGATTATGTAGAATGGGTTGCAATTACTCGTTTCGTGGTTTAAGCAGTTTGTGTTATTGACAGTTGAAATTGGATTAAGAGAACAAAATCTAATGGCATTGGATTAAGAGAACAAAATCTAATGGCATTGGCATTCCGTTACCTTACGCCGTTACCAACCAAAGGAATGTGAGTTTATTCATTGTGCGTTCATATGTTTGGAAGATTTGAGTTGTTCCAGACGTAAAAAGCAATAATGTTTGGTTCATGTTTAGGTCCACAATTATCTCTATAACTATTCATTGTTACAGACAGATGAGAAGCAATGATGGTATGGTGGAAAAATTAATGAACAAAGGATGGATTGGATGCTTAAATCTGTAACCTCATATTCTGGTGAATTTTTGATTCAAACAAGCACACTCCGATCGATCTTAGCATCCATTATATATATAAAAGCTTTTGGAAGCTTTGATGTGGCAATATATTTAAGAAGAAGTGCTTTGAATTATTTAGATTTGAAATTACTTCAACCTCTCCGAAAACTAACTTTAGCTTTATTAGGTTAAGCTTAAAATAACAATGGAACGTGCTTTTAATTGGAATGTCAATTTTTTGTTCCATTAAAACAAACCTCATCTATTTGAAAACAGATATCCACTGTGCACTAGTATCCGTAAATTCCAAGCAGCAACATAAATCCAGATATTGGAAGGCTTTGACTTCGCAGTGAATCAACGCAAATGATGGCCACATATTAATACTTATAATGATGGCATTGTTCTACCAATATTAAAAAATGCTCATCGTATTTACATCGAAAGTTCCAGTTTTTATAGTTGCAAGGAGATAAATGGAACACCTGTTTCGTAGGAAATATCATCCTTAAGTATGGAGGATAAGTGCTTTCCAAATTTCAAAATGTCTCCTAGGTACATATAGCCACCTGGTCAAAATCTAAGAGAATCGAAGTCAACCAATGCTTTCGGAAAGCATGTAAAGATAATTGTTATATCTTCTCTATCAGACGTGTTTGTCCATGAGTAATTCATCCAGCAAGTAGTATAAATTCTATTTATTATATACTGGATATCTTTAACGTTTGCCTCCCAAAAGCTGCTGAAACCTGGTGCATCTCATGAGGTATAACGATTTGGATCGTTAAGTAGTCAGTTTGTTCATGAGTATATCTTGTGAAATGCTAGATACATTTATCCCAAACTGAAGCAAATAAAACTGATAAATGTCTTCAGTGGTATTTTGAAGGGTGTTTTAAAGCGAGACCATATCAACTCAGATGGCTTTATTTAAAAGCTCCAATCAGAATTCAAAGAGCAAAAGAACTAGCTGTACTCGTAGATTCTTTGATATATACAAACAATTGACGAGAACTAAGAAGACTGAAATGAATAAAACAAAGAAATTTTGATACAAAAACAATAACAACAGTTCTAGGCCAAACTCCAGCTAATAAAAGTACGACTTGACCATAACTGAATCGCCTAAAGTTTCCATTTGACAGCCAAAGCAAAAGTTTTACAGCAAAAATTAAATTAGTTCATAAACGGATGGTAAAGATCACAAAAGGCAACATTCGATTAGGACAACGAAGACGATAACTTTCTAGCTAGTCGCATCCATAACTCCGTTATGAAAAGCTATGGAAAGTACAGGAATTTGACTAGTGTCAGAGGAAGTTTTTCATACCCAAAAAGGCCAATATAGACCAACAAACACTTCGGACGTGATAATTGTCAATTTGAGCAGGAACCAGTGGATTTCTCTAAGTAGAGTTTACTTAATCTCAACAAAGTTTGAAAAATTGAAAGTACATTGTAAGGGTACAAAGTGACAGCCAAAACCAACATATACCATTTTTATGAGTGAAATGGTCGTTATTGCAAAGCTGATGCAATGAATTAAATAAGAACTCTTTCACTGCTGCAATGACTTTGTTAAAATTGGCGTGGGTAACCCATATACCGATTTGATTGTTATAGTTTGATGTACTAGTTTGATTGTCATTAATTTATGTCTTCGGTAGTAAACTGATTGGAGCAACATTCGATTTAATCTTATTTAAGTATAGTTTACTTCCATCTAATTCCTCTTTGGTTAATAACACACATTGACCATTAAACGGCGCTGTCTTTACTCAAGATAAGTGCAGAGTTTTAAGTGCAGTCCAAGTATTTGCTTTATTTCTTCACGAATACAGTTTGCTTAACTCGGTCATCTTCTGGAATTTAAACTTGACAGCATCTTCCTAATGCAATTCTTTGTCGCCAGAAACACATGTCTTACTTTATATCTGGTAGTTATAGAAGTTTTACGCATGCGTTATTTGTTGAGCCTTCCAAAATATTGATATTGGTAGGAAATTGATATCAATTCTGAGTTCACACTGCCTGCAAATTAATATTATAAAGCACTCTTCACAAGATTAAAATAATTTTACGTCTGACTGAATATTTGGCCATTGGCTGTTCCTTGACTTGAACAAACACATGCCATTGTTAAGTTTCGTTTATTATGCAACGATAAGCCCAATGCAAAATAATATTCATACACATAACATCATTAATCATTGTGAAATATACCAAATGCCATTATTACTATACATCGTATGACATGCATTAATTTGTCTTGAACTTTTATGTAATGTTTTATGTTATAAACTAAATGAAAAGCTAAGTAAAAACAAAAGCACAATTTTTTATTGTTAGATGTTTGCTATTTATGTTGCAAAACTTTATCAACATTAGTTCGTTTATGTATACAGCACTTTTTGTGCTTTTATTTGAAATTTATTTTAATACTCTGTTTGTTTCCTTAAAGGAATATAAACTTTTGTACAAACTTTTGCACATCCAAAACAAAAACCAAAAAACTAAATTCTACAACACAGTGGAAAATAATTATATTAATTTATTTTGATCTGCACAAAATTTTCTAATCAGATAAATGAATTAAAATTAATTTTAGTTTTATAAATTGTAGTTTTTAGTTTTGAAAATACAGTTTATTTTGATTTATCATACAAAAAAAAATAAGTGTTTAGACGACAAAGATAAAAATGAATGATATTGCAACGATTTTTCATGTATGTCCTAGTTATGAGCTTTTGATGTAACTCACAAGGTGACATTTATAAGAAATACAAGGAAAAATCAATTAAAAAGCTCTGCAATGTAGAGAGTTGAAGAAACTCTTCACCATTTCACTTCACCATTCATTTCATCCACCGTCAATTCACTTTTGTAGTAGATAGCAACTCACCATTTAAGTGGGTTTTTGCAAAGCTTTTTGTAATAAAGCTTAAACGTAATAAAGCTTCAAAGATGTGTGTTGCTTGCTTTAGAAAAAGCTTTTAGTTTAAAAAATGTAAACCTTTAAAGCCCATGCTACTCCCTCAAGTGCAATTCAATCTAATATCTGATTGAAAACAAATTTGATTTGACTAAAAAAACCTCAAACATATCCAGCAACGACATATTAAAGCCGATAAATATCAAAAAGGTCTTTGATAAATGCTTGCTTTTGGTTCACTTTTCAACGAATTTGTATATTGTATAAGGTCATATTTGAGTAACTGACAGTAATATATTGCCAAACTATAAATCAAGAAAAATAACAGCACCCTCTTGTATACTACAACGTCCTTATAGCGCCTTGAATTATCGAATGATCCGAAGGAAGTGTTTCATTAATACTGCTAAATTTAAAAATATTAAAAGCTAGTATATATATATATATATATATATATATATATATATATATATATATATATATATATATATATATATATAAACATATATATATAAATATATATATATATATATATATCCCGACCTTCCTCAAGATTACGTCACATTTGGTCCTATCGCATAAAGCTCATTACGTTCATTGAGGTTAAAATAAACCATTTGCCTGCCAGGCATGCCAGTGCATTGATTCCAAGAACTATTTGACTTTTCGCCCAATTATTCCACAATAAATGGTTTTGAAATAACGTTTCTTTTATAATATCTGGGAATACCATATCGAATTCCTGATCAGTTGCCAATCTATGGTTCAACCGAACACACCTGTGCAATTTAATTGATTTAGGTGAAGATAACAAAATGTCTAGTGACACAGAGGTCTATTTATTTAAGTCAATAACATATAAGCATCGTGAAATAAAGTTTATCTCGAGTAATATATATGAAGTGCCCGCATTATGTTCCATCATAACAAAACTGATCGCTTGAAATCACGAAAAAGCTTTTACATATACTTTTGGTAAGATATACTACTGTGGCGTGGCCATTTTGGTAGACAGGATGGTTTCACGAATGTAGAAAACAACTTGGCATATTGTGCTTTTTACAGCAGTATAAAATTCTGACTCGTGATCGAAATACATCAACCATCCCGTATATTCAATTTCTTTACCAGCCTAGCTAGTTGAATGAAATAAATTCCTTTTGGAAAATAGAAGGATCTACCTAAGCAAATCTGTTTCAGGCGTAAAAAGACATTGTAAACATAAAAAAAGTGAACGATTAAAAATTGTGGCTAAAAGAGCAATATACATTTCCGGCTTGAAATGTATATTTTAAAGTCTATTGCCAATTACACCTGGAACGAAAAATTTGTATAAAATATAAATGTTTTCGCCTTTCAACTAATATAAGAGAGCTCAAAATTTTTGTTATTGAATTCCGAAAGCTCAAAAATAGCTTGTTATTCTTAGGTTATAGTTTTGACCACAACTTGACAATGAAGATAGTTAATCAAACTAAAGAAATCGGTTAAATCGGTCGTATCAATGTCAAACTTTGACCAAGATCTTATTTGGTGGTGTAAGATACAGATCAATAGGATGGTGCGTTGCGTTGGACACACATAGGATGGTGCGTTGGACTATTGGGTGACATCACCAAAATTATAATCTCCTTTTTCATGTCCCACAACATAATTTCTCATCCAAGACTCAGTTGTTATAGGGATGAGTATCCGCCATTATGTAACATCGAGAAAAGACCAAAAGTATCCGTACAAAATATAATCTCTTGGGAGCAATTAATTCCGCTTGATGAGTAGTACAGAAGCCAACAAACTGCCAGAGATTCCCAAATCATGCGATGAACAGAGCCATCTGACTTGCCAATTTTTGGAATAAAACTTACTTTACTTATGATCCAAGATTGTGGAACAAAACTAAAAGCGATACTTGTCTGGAATATAGGTGCAGTTAATATTTCTAAATGAGAGGATATCCATGCTGTAATGTGTAGGTTATATGCCATCAGACCGGCAGATTTGAATGGTTCGAAAGAGAACAAGCTTTAACGTATAGTACCCATGATTAATTATTCTGCAGGCTCTAAGTCCCAATAATCATACATCCAATCGAAGATGACTTCACCAGTATAGTCGGTTGCAATGGTTTTACAGCCCGGAAAATAGTAAAGGAGAAGTAGGTAACCTACATTCTTTTTAAGGAAAGTCTACCTATTATTCCTGCCCAGCGACTCTTTTAGTTTGTTGCGAGTTATGCGATTAGAGATAAGTAGAGACGAAATCTCATACGCAGTTATTATGGCTTAAGAAAATACAGAAGCTTGCAGCTCTATGTCCACAAACTAACGAATCATCATAGGTGATTTGAGGCGGGAAACATAATGTAGAAATACTAAATGTAGAATAGATATTCCAGATAAGAAAATTTACGTGTTTGTAACAAACATTTTTTTGGATACATATAAGGGAAAGTTAAGATTTAAAATATGCCATTCCTGAATTAAACTTGCAATGTGCTGAAGAAGATTTAGTCAGTGAAGTTTCCTTCTTAAGTTCTTAATATAGCTCAAGGCATTGAATTTAATAATTTCTACAAAATGCCTAGCTCTTCGAATATTAATAGTGAAAATGTATGAGCTTTAACTTGTTATAACTGTATCAATAGCTTAAAAACGATACAGATATATCAAAAATTGTATTTTAAAGCTTCTAAAAGTGACAAATTGCTAAAAAACGATTTACATTCTAGAAGAAAGTTTAATTACAAGTTTAAAAAAAATTAAGGTTAAGGGAGAAAAACGCTAAACTACAATCCCAAAATGGGTTGGAATATTTAATAAAAATCAAGAAATGAATGAGGATAGCAAGGAATTTAGTAAATATTTGGTTCTATAAAAAAGCAAGTTTTCAGGTTGGCCTCTAAAACAAAAATTGCTTTCTCGGAAATTAGATTTCAAATTCCCATCATCATATAATTATATGCGTGACATTCTCGGTTTTAATATGCCTTCGAAAACCAGTCTGATAAATTGGAACCTGATAAAACACTTGAAACCCGGTTTTAATAACCAAATCATTATTAATTTAAAAGGAAAGGTTAGAGAATTATCTTAAATGGAAAGAAATATTGTGTAAGTGTTTGATGAAGTTATCATCCGCCAATCGTTGGAGTATACGATTCATTTCATGATTAATGGGTTTACGGATTCGGGGGACCTACGTTCAAAAAATTTAGCCAAAAATATTTGTGTATTTTAAACTAGGGGTTTATTTTTAAATTATGATTATGTTGTATCATATTTTACCAACGCTACAAACATTAAAGTTATAGTGATTTAGCAGATATTATACAAAGAAATATTAACGTTTTTTCCGAAATAAGGTTTAGTGTGAAGTGTGTTGTATGTGATCAGGGCCCAAATAAACGACTTGCCTTTAAAAGTTCTGATTTTAAAATCAGTATGTCCAAAACTAACTCCGAGACAGATCAGTCCTAAAACGTTTGAAAAAATGCGCGTCAGTTAAGCAACACAAGTTTTCAGCTTGACAGTTGCCTGTGCTATTCGAACGATGAGTCAATTTAACGAGTTTTCACCGGACATTCAAGATATTTCGTTATCAGCCGCAAATTTCGTCGAAAAAATGGATAGAAACAACCTATTAAAACAGTAGAGTGTTAAACGATAAAAACCAACATAAAAGTGCAATTCAAGTTTACAAATCAGTTTATTTAAACATGTTAGAAATGTTGCCATACATTAAATCAATTGAACCGAAGCAAAAGATAACTATTTAGTGCTTCAAAGGGCTTATCTAAACCATTAATGCCGCATTACAATTATCAAGTTTGATGATAGAAAATAGTGAAATATTTTTCATACTTACAGTAAGATTAAACCAGGATCCGATAGAAAATCTTTTTGGTCTAATTAGGGAAAGAGGAGGGGTAGGTAATAAACGGAATCCAACTGAAAAGGAGTTTACTTATTTATTAGGTCAAATTTAGTCAATAAAATTTAAAAAAAAACTCGCGTTTAACGCATTGTAATGATGCCGACGATGAAATACTATCCAAGATTTTTTAACTAAAAGTTATTTACCATCCAACAAACCATTGGAATTAACATTAAATGAAGGTTCTGATAATGCAGAAGATTTAACTGAGAATCTAGTTTTGACCATCTATAATGAAGAAGGTAACCATGAACTGTAGGACCATGTAGTATCAAACGACAACACCAGTTTGAATTATGACGACTGTGCTTTAAGGTATTACCAAAGATTATTTTACATAAAGATGACCCAACCAAAGCAAAAATTTACAATATGAACGATTTTTTTGTTTTGTTTTTTCTATAGAACGGAGGTACCCGTCACTATGTAGCGGTACCCGGAATATTTTTTTTTGTATTTTAAAATGTTACTCTGATTGAACTATCTTTATAGTATATAATCTTTGGTATTACCTATAGTAGCATTGATGTTTATATAATTATAATTTCTGAATATTTTGTATTTATAAAGAACTATTTAATAACAATAATTTTGGTTCTCTGCGCTCTCCAACGGAATTATTATTTGATACAAGTAAACCACATATTCAAGTATATGAAGAAACGTTTAAGGAACATTGCAATGCAAGAAATGTAAAGCAACTAATTATTGATCGAGGTATTCATTACTTTGTTAAACAAATCCTTGTTCCGAACATAATCATAAATTAGATAGATTTCTTAATACTTGTGCTTTTAAGAAAGCACACCAAATAGTTTTTTGACAACAAAGTTTTAAATAAAATTAAATTAATTTAAGTAATTTAAATAATTACTTTAAAACTTATTTGTTTTAAATTTGGCTAGGTTCCAATTCCTATACGCATAAAATAAAATATCATACAAACCAACCGTCGCAAAACAACAACAAGGTAGTTTTATACTTTGTTGTTGATTTTGATCGTCTCATAATGCTTAAACACATCCATAGAACGATTACACCTTCAAATACATACCGCTTAAATACATAAAATACAAAATTTGAAGAGATTTTTTTCGAGAGTGTAAAATTTATTTATTTAAATTTTTACTCTCGTATTTCTGAGATAACCCCAAATCAACGATATAACCCCAGAAAAAACTTGACCATATCTTCTGTATATGTTTTTTTTCTGTTGTTTAGGCATTGTTCTTTTAAGATTAATATTTAAGGAAAAGCGCCTCTGATCAGCGGTGAGAATATCAATGGTCACTCTGCAGTTTAATATAAATTTGAATGATGTCAATTACCTTTCTGCGAGCAGAGATACCAAAAGTAGGCTCACATCCATTTTTGAGGATATCCAATTCAGAAGAACTTAGATAGTTTAGTATAGCAGAGTTCCTATTCTTAACGTTTGTACTTCCCCATAGTGAGTGATGTGCATAAGCATAATAGGAATGTTATGAACGTTACACCACCTTACAATGAAGCTGTAACAACTTCAGCGTGAGAGTTAAGAGAGTATAATGCGTGAAGAACTACACTCCTCAATGAGAGTCATAGTATACGCTCTGGTTTTCGCGGAAGATCTCTTGTACAAAATTTTGACACAGGGGGTATTAAGCCAGAAACCGAACCATCAAAAAGGTATAAGGTTCCTGAACTAAGCACAAATCTGTGTACGAATATATTCAATTAGGCCAACACACTCTGAAATTAAAAAGCTTCCAGTTAAAATCTACCTTGTTATTATAAAATTCATTACACATTTGCTCAAGCTCAAAATTAATGAGATTCATGTTTTACATCTAATAAATTTTATTATACGCGATTCACAAATTGTACAAAAATACACCTTGGAAATATTCTCTGAACAAATGTAGCTTTATATATATATATTTTATACGAAGATGTGATCCCTGCGAAATTTTACAACTTTCAAATGTTTCAGCAATAAATTATTTGTGTTTTATGTCAGCCAATGTTAATATTTACCATTTTGAATATTATATACCGAATCAGGAATTATACCGATGTATACCGCGGGCGCGGGGTTTGGAACGTATATAGGCTATATAGATATGACAAAAGCACTGGCAAAATAATATGTATTTCGCAGGTGTTGCTAATAAACCTTGCGTAAAATATGATTAAAATATTATTTAAAAAAATTATTATGACAAAGAAAAATGAATAAATTATATGAATAAATTTAAATCAATTAAAATGTCTTTTATTTATTTCAATTTTTTTTTGTATTTTCCGTATTTTCCTAAGATCATTTTTCATTATACATTTTCATGTTAATTTTCTTCCATTTTTCATTTTCTTCACTTTGTTTTTTGTTCGAACTTCCCTTGTACTTTCTTAATTACTCAACCGTATATGTATATACATACATATACACATATAAAACATCTTTGTGTTATTAAAAATTTCATGCTTTTTATGCTTTTTCAGCTTTGTTGTTGTTTTTGTTATTATTCATGTACCTACCTCTATATATATATATAGGTATATGTACTCGTATACAGTACACGCATATAAACATTAAATTGTCTTTTTTTGTTATGGAAATTACATGGAAATAAAATGAAAATGGTACAACAAAAAAAAGCGCAAATGAAAAGTATTTTTCTCTGTTTGTAAAATATTGAAATTAGAATTTTAATTTTATTTTCTTAATTTTTTGTTTTAAATAAATATGAAATTATTAATTAATGTTTACAAGGATTTTTTTTTAATAATATGTCAGCATTAAAGCCATGTGTGCGTTAACAATTAAACGAGTATACCTAACACACGCCCATATATAAGATATTTACATGCTTACACATCAAAATGTTGGGATGGAAAATTATTTTTAAACACTGTGCGTCTTTTGATGTTTACTTTACGATGATCCTATTTTATCATCTTCATATTATCTTGTTTATATATCCTAATTGCTTTAATCAAAAGGTGTCATATTTTCGTGTTTTTCCTCAACCGAATATCTATAATATATGTATATATATATTTATGTGTGTGTGTGTATAGGGTACAAAAGAGATAAGTACCAATTACACAACGAACATAATATGCTTTAAATACCAACTCATGTCATCTAAGCCAAAGGTGGGGTTCGTTCCATCCAACAAATCATTGTTATAAATTACACTTTGTAACTGGGTTTCGTATAATAATACCGTCAAGTTCCTTGGATTTTGAAAAAATATATTTTTGTAACTTTCCAAAACTTGGGGAAAAAAATGAGAGCTTTTTCTACCTTCACACTTTTTCGTCATTTGGAGTGTAGGCGATAGAGCTGAATGAAACCAAATTAAATGGTTTTTGCAAAATAAATAAATAAATAAACAATTTTTTATATTTTGTAAATTTTAAAGAGAAAATGATGAAAATTTGGGTCGGAAAAAAATACAGAATAGATCTCTAATGAGCATAAAATATATGATTTTTTTTGTTGTTATTTGATTATGTTTGCTTGTTTTGTCAAAAATAAAAGTTTGGTTGTTTAACAAATTTTTTGTTGAAATTTAAAAAAAATAACTTTAAGCACAGTTTCCTTTATATACATACATGTTTTAAAATGCCTCGTGAGTGGGTGGTTCGCCTATGACATTTGTGTTCAAATGAATGAGTTGCGGGTTTAAATAAGCATTTATTTGTTATTATCTAAAATTGCAGTGATGATCATCGTTCGAGCTTAAATGGTTTCGCTGAGTCATTCTTTATACAGGGTGGGGGAAAAGTCTCGTTACCATTTTAATTGCGCGCCATATTGGTTAATGAATAAATATGCGCCACAATTGTTTATTGAAAATATTGCCACTCACCGGAAATGGAACAGTCGGTTTTGGGGAACATAGTATCCTCAATCAATTCATCAAACATCAATCTGGAAACATTATTTGTCCCTAGTTTTTTGAAAATGACCAAGGTGTTGAAATTATACTGGTACTATCGACTGGTACAAAGACATAATTCGGTATTTTCTGGTGTCTGAAATGAAAGAGCAAGGACTAGAGGATATGTGGTTTCAGCAAGATGGGACCACAGCACACACAACCCGTTCAGATAATTAAATGAGGTTTTTCTACGAAGACTTATTTCGCGAAATGACGATTTAGCATGGCCAGCCAGATCTCCGGATTTAACAGCACCAAACGATTCAACATCTTAAAAACAATATTCGTCTGGAAATTGAAGAAATTCAGCCTGAGATGTGGCGAAATGTCATGCAAAAAGCATTAAGGACCGAAAGATGCATAGTGAAGTGCCGTCACCAATTTTAGCCGATATAATTTTCCAATAATAACGAAAAAAAATGTAAAGACCATTAAACTTTTTATTAAAACCAATATACTTTTCCTCTCTTTGAACAAAGTTATATAGGCAATCAAATGGTAGCAGGACTTTTGTCCCACCTAGTACAAAAAGCAAGAATGATTCAAACGACTGTACTAACAATATAGAAAGAGCTTATCTACTTCACAATATTATCCAACCTGATTCCTTGGTTTTAGCATTATCTGTGTTTTGTGAAGCTCTGCAATAAAAGCTAGAAGGTGTTATTGACTTCTCTAAAAAAACTTTATTTAAAAATCATTTAATATGTAATTTAAACTGTTTATGATTTCCGGATTCCAAAAAAAAAGTACTTAACATTGCACAATCTGCGAGCAACATCAACGAGTTCTTTTCAGAAGATGAAATAAGCCCTTCCAGAAAAAAAGACAAAAAATATAACATGCATGTAAATCATAGTGAATCATAAAGATCGAGAATCATTTTTAATCTGAATTAGCAGTAGGTGACAATTCAGAGGAGTCAAGATCTTAAGTAGACCCCTTTCGAATTTCACTTCCAGGTTTGATGCAATAGAAGGTTTTGCATCTCTTGCAAAAATTTGAAGTTCTAAAAAAAAAAAAAGGAAACCGAAAGGTTGTTTTGGCCCGGATAGAATATTAGATCGAGAGCTAGATCCCAATTTGATTCGAACGTTTGGTGAACAACCCATGAACAACTGTTTTATTTTAAAATATAACCATGTCTGTTTGATCACAGAGTTCCTCTGACTAGATAACTGAAATTGGATCTCTTGAAATAACGTTTTCTAGGGCAGCTCCATTAGTCCATAATATATCAACCTCTTTGTATGTCGACTTATCTTCATTTTATAATGTCATCTTAAATAAGGGCCATAGACTAACTTTAATCATGCCCTCAAGGCTCGAAGAAATTATGTTTAACCTCTCGTAGGCTGAGATAGTTATAAACTGAAACATTCTTAAATGCTCCGAAAAGCAATAATAAGGTCTTATCAGATTATCTGTCCTAAACTTAAGAAATTTGGGAAACTTTGGTGGACTAGAGAATAATATATAATGAAGGACTAGTGCAGATTAATTAAAATGACTATCTTTTTGTTAGAAAGTGGACAGTCGTACGGCAACCAGTAAACTTAAGAGACATTACCTTAAAAATAATGTGAAGGATACTATCACAACTCTTAATAAATCAGGAACCCTCAGAGGGTCTAATTTATACTCAATTTTCAAAAGTTAATATTCAAATACAAAAGATAGAAGTCATTTCACAATCCAAGTAACAAATTTTTCGAGGGGAAAATGATGTTCAACATATAAATGACAGGACATTACTGAAAATTTTCTGATTTCCTCTAGGAAAATCATATCGTGAGAGACAGTTTAGCTCTGGAATGTTTTCTTTAATCTTTGTGAAAAACAAGATATCAAAGGTCAGTTAAAACTGTCCTGTATCCCAACCTACTCTTATTCTACGATTTGATGTTATAATTCATAAAATTATATTTTTAGATCCTTCTCATCAGGAAAATTGGCAATAACTAACATTTTTTACGTCCTCTAGGCAAAAACAAATTATCATTACGTTCAGCCTCTCTGAAATTTTTTAAACAATGCCAGGAACTCTAACTGGAAAGTCTAACATTAAACAATCGATACGTTTCCTTTCCTGTGTGGAGATAATAAGAAAACTGAATAGTTTAGAAACCGCAGAAACACAAATTAGGAATAGTACACACTAAATCTCAACGAGAACAAGAAGTTCATTCGTAACGACGGGGAAATAAAAAGAGGAAGCTTATATAATGCTCCAAAAAGTAATAATAAGTTCCTATTAGATTAGCTGTCCTGCTAATAAACCCAAGTGACCTTTTTGTACTTTAAGAGAAAATAGAAATGTTCTCATAAACCAACTACAAATTTCAGTAGTTTGAACTGGGCGGCCAGGATTTTAATCCCATATTGATGTTGATTGAGAACTGGATCACTATCAAAATCAAAATCACAAGCTGATATTTCTAGGTTGCCTACAGAAAACACGGTAAGCAATACAAGAGTTAAATTTCATTTTCAGACTCTGGCATATGTCCCTAAATCGTACTAAAAGCTAATTTGTCTTCTTTAATCCTTCAATGTCTTCGAGAAAGGAGATAACTCAGTTGAAAAAACACTTCATAAAGTTTTTGAAAGGATTACATATTTTTAGACATTGGGAGTGCGATAGATAGCAAAAGGACAGATATGACCAGACTTGTAGCGTGACTTGGGTTATACCGAAGAAATAGGTAAGAAACTGATTGATGAAAATATGGATGTACTGATGAAGGATTCTGTGAATCGTTGGTCTTGCAAAAAGTGGATGCTTTTTTCTTCTAGAAATTCAGTTTAAATAAAATTAGGATGTAAAACGATCGGTAGGTTGTTTGGGCAAAATATTTTGGAAAGAAAGATAATTGACTTCGTTGACAGCTCAGTTCCTTTAATACAAATGATTCAACGACTGTTTGCTCAGTTTGTATTTGAGAAACAATCACGATTCTGACTAGTTCTTTTAGTATGAGATACCCAGTCACATAATAACTTAATTTGGTGTAGTCGTATCTTTAAGACCTCAGTATACTCCAAGGCATACGTTGTTATCTTAAATGGGCGATGTTGACAATATTAACACCATAAGTGCGTAACCTTACCTCATTTACAGAACAAACAGATGACGAGACAAGAGCTTTCGTTTAAGTAGGGAAGTTATATTGGGCCAAATGACCCGGAGTGAGATAAAGTATAGGTCAAAAGGAACTCTGAGAAAAATGTGTTTTTCAAAAATATGTGATTCACCCGTCATTACTTACTTTGCAGCTTTTATAACAACTTTTTTAATATAAATGAGACTGTTTAACTATAAAATAAATTTTCGGGGATATCGATAGGAAGAAGTTAGAAGGAGGAGCTTTACATACAGTTGAACCTCTCTATTCTACTTTCCACTATATCATCAATAAAGATGGCTTAATAGCAGCATCAAATGGATTGAGGCCAATTTCGTGAGACTAAATGTTTGAAAGCAGAAGAAAATCAACAGTTTCTAGATAAAAGGACTCCTTTCTCAATCACTAGATGAGGAGACATATAGCAAGCGCTCCTGATTACACCAAATTGATTGGTCAAAAGTATGATTTAAAAAGCAAACCAGCATCCAGCCATATAAGTATCATCTGAATGCACTTAAGCTAGTTCGAATTCACTTCAATTCTCGTCTCCGATTTAAACCATAAAAGATGCTTCGGGTTTAACACTCCAACATGAGTAACTAAGCCATCTCGATGTGAAGTAAATTAATTCACAATCAGCTATAAGATTATAGTACCAAATCGTTGTATAACGTCTAGATAAATAAAGTACATTGATAAAAAAAACTGCTTTAAAAGCTCTAGTTAAAACAAACGAATAAAAATCTTGTTGCATAAACCAGTACCAGTTAAATACCATCAGAATCTGACATCACTGTCGGAAAATTTTTTCCAAAACGTATATATAAGAACACAGAACAGCAGTTTTATGTGTGTTTTTTCACTTAATGGTTGCTTATATTTTATGCGACATTATACAGGGCAACAGAGCAGAGCGGTACAACATCTAACACACCTAAAAAAACTGTAGATGAATGTTAAAAATTATGTTAATAGAAAATAAACAGCAACAAGACTTTTTTTTCTCATTGAGCTTTTTTGTGTTTTATTCGAGTGAATGTGTAAATGAAGCCAAAAGCTAATAAAAATGTGAAAATATGATAAATTATGGATGGTTTTTTTGACAATTATGTGTGTTGAAACATACTAGAAAACTTTAAAGGATATATAAAGGTTTTTCATCAATACTGCGTACTACGAGCTTTTAGTAGTATTTCACTAACGGCAAATAATGCACAAAGAAGATGTCATATTCTTAATATCCATTAAGCTCTCGAAAACAGGTAATTACCCTATACCCGCTTTAATGCTGCTCTACCGTCAAATTTCGTTCAAAATTGAATAAATTATATGGTTAGTTTAAATGAAACACTTTACCAAATGAATCTTTAAGGAATTAAGACAAAAATTACGAAAAAAATAACATTAATTTTAATCCTCTTATTCACGTATAGCACAGAAGAAAGTTTAAATAAGAAAAAAATCAGATATCCAAGAGTACGAGAATTTTGTGCTGTTCTATATAGTAGCGCGAGACATGTTTAAAGTGAAAACATTTTACTTTGAAATTTTCATTTAATCCATTTTCCTCCTCTTCTCGACGTTGATTTTTTTTTTATCTCGTATCTATTTAAAAATCCCACTTAATTTTAGTCTACCTTTTTTATTATATTTAATTTAACTGCAAATCACCATAATGGAAAACACGATAAAATGAAATGTAATTTACTTTTGGTGTGCGCGAGAGCTTTCGTTTAAACAAAATTCCAATTGAAAATGAATAAGATGATAAAAAAGTTTCGAGTTCGATTTACATAATATAGAATGGAACCGGTGTTGGGAAGCTTTATCAACACAACTTGGACGTTGGTGGATAGCTTTAACCTTATCGTCTGTCCCAAATTGACATACATCACCATCATGAAGAAAAAAACGCTGATAAAGCTTTTGATAAAAACATCCCTCTGACGGACAGTAATTATTAAGAACTGACAAAATGTGTTTTTAATAGAATCGGAGTCTTCTGTTTAGAGACAATTTTTTCGAAAGCTGACCTATAAAACGTATATATTCACGACCCATACAGAAGAGGATAGATAACTTTATAACAATTTTAATGATATAAACGATATTTTTAGTGATAGCTTTTGAATAATAAGCTCTCAGACTAACCATTTAACACCATTGACTTCATATTAATAATATAAGTCCTATTGATCTGTATCTTACACCACATATGTATTGAACAAGTAAGATCTGACCTCTCATTTAATAGAAGGTATTCTTGTGGTCCTAATCGATATAGAGGTGACCGAATAATCAGCATTAACATTACAGATTAAAGTAGAACAACGCTTACCAGAGTACTTGTATTTAAGCTTTATGGAGCTTTTTTCGGAGCTCGACCAATAGTAATAAACAAGTTGACACTATTTCTTACAGTGAACAGTGAAACGTTAATGACAGTTTTTGGAATAAAAACGAAAGTGAAAGTAGAATTTACATTTGTTTGATAAATAGCGCCAACTACAGTTTTTATTTTGTACTATGCATTTTTGAGAGAAACCATAACCACAGAAATGCGAAACTCTGGCCTTAAGCACCA
The DNA here is from genome assembly GCA_963932295.1 of Tipula lateralis. Lineage (NCBI taxonomy): Eukaryota > Metazoa > Arthropoda > Insecta > Diptera > Tipulidae > Tipula > Tipula lateralis. The sequence goes on along the minus strand of OZ010738.1, from coordinate 175,348,282 downwards.
GTGGCTCTTTTTCTGAGAAAAAGCCAATTTAAGTTCAAATATCACCGCCCAGGTGGCGCAGTGGTTAAAGCTGCGGCAGTTGGAGCGGAAGGTACCGGGTTCGAATCCTGATAGGGGCAGGATGCAAAAGGAATTTTTCAACATGAGATCACGATCTGTGATGTGGATGAACACATATATCTATGACTATAGACTGGCATGAAGCTATGCAATGTGCAGATGGTAAGGAAAATCGGATCTATAGTCGTACGTCGTCAAATTGGCTGTAATGACGTAAAAGTAAGGAAGTAAATAAGCGAATCGCGAACAAATAAGACGTGCCTTCAGCCCCAAAACTGAATAAGATACAAAAAAAGTTCAAATATCAAATTGCGGAGCTAGTCTGCTCCGAAATGTTATTGAACTGTCAAAAATTGCTGATCACTCAACATGTCGCTTCATATAGTTACAAGACTCACAGCGTGTCAGGAGTAATTTCGTGTGCAAACAATATACTGAATATACCGCTTGAAATACTTAAAGTACGTAGGTTGTGGTAATACTCGTGGCAAAGAAAATTATACGGAAACTACGTCATCAACACAATACGTGTACTATTTATAGAAACATAATTTATGTATTAATTTTGAAATTTTAATTTTTCCTAATTTGAAACATTATTTTTCAATTATGCATAAAAAGCAGAATGTAGAAATATATATTAAAACTTAAAGCTTTTTTAATAAAATTAAAGCTAAAATGGTAAAAAACTTATAGTATTCGAGTTTATACACCTTTTTGAGTACGCATCCGCTCTCCATATACATGTACGAGTATATAACAAGCTCTCGTCCCATTGCTATCATAATTACAACGGGCTATTATGAAAAGCAAATATAATGTTGTTATTTAATGTGAGAGGTACAGGGATGGTTGGTTGGTCAGTTTTATTGTTAGAAAATTTGTTCAAACATTACAGATTCATTAAGGACGATGCTTTCCATATGTGTAACTTTCCTCTTTTGTTAATGGAATGTAACGAAATAATACATCTGACTAATTTTAGATGTGAACAATATGTGAATGTTTATGAAGCTAATGGTGATATAGTTTAGTGTATGATACACCCGATTTCGTAATCATTTGTACAGACAAGAGGTGGACAAGAAATATTAGCTCCTGTCATCATTGAAGCAAAACTTTTTAGCTTTTTGTCCAATTTAGTTCGATAACTTGGCTGAACTAGACTTACACACATAGTGATGCAAAACCTTAACAAAAAAATACCCCAACACCTCGCAACCAGCTTTTCCATTACTGGTTTAGATTTCATAACGGCTTTACTCAACCAGTCCTTGGAGCCAATGTTTCTTCAGTTTTAAGTATGGTGAAAGCAAACCACACACTCAGCCATGATGTATGTAGACCAGCAATAATTCTGCACCGGCAATACCTAAAGCTTTGCCATTTTTTTGTCTATAAAATATCTATGAAAGTAAGGTGAAAAATATGTAATCACTCTTAAATGTTGAAGAAGAAATTGTACGAGCTCGGGTTTTAATTGTAATCGGGTTCTAAAAGTGAGAGACTTTTTTACCAGTAAAGCTCTATATATCGGCTTTACTTGCCATTTGTGTAATATAAGGTTACCAGCTTAGTTTAATGTCCGAAAAGGGACCGAGAAAAGTCAAGTCATAATAATGACTGAGTCACAACGAGGAAATCCCTGCTTCCTGGTGAACATGACACTTACAGTAAGGCTCCATTTATATTGATCACGAACCAGCTTAACATAATGGAATATTTACCTTCAACTATTGAGTCAGGTAGATGTCTCTTCGCCATTAAGAAACTAATACTGACTTCGACCTCTTCAATGTCGATCAATCCGATCTGACCGTGATTTATACCTAACTTAATAGAACCTGAAACGTCGTCTTACAGGGTTTAAATTACTGTCTAGGTACAACAAACATATATCTATATATGACAAGTCGTATGATCTTCATTCTGAACACTTTTAGATCATTCTGAACATTTTCATTATCCTGATTTCATAGATAATTCAAGTAAAGGATTGGATGACGATGTTATGGTAGTGTCAAAAGTGGACCATTACATCCAATCTTACTTATTCCCATTTCATTGCTCTTTACTGTGTCAAATACTTCATCGATATTCTCACACTACTTTTTGTAACCGGGATAGTTACGAGAAAACAAAATTTTCATTTTTCAAACAGATTTCATATTGAATTATATGTTGCCCAGTTCTGCCTTACTTAAACTTCTTGATCTAGGCGAATGCAAGAATTGATATAATTTTGGAAAATTCAACAGTGCCTCATTGAATTTCCGCCTAGTACTCTACTTGTACCACATCCTTATATATAAGTACAATTTTTCGGGTGTAAGTTAGGACCCTACTTTGCATTGCCGTGCTATGTTTATAACTAATTCTTGAATTGAATCTGATGAGCACTTATCGTAAAATTTAGGTTTTAGTCAATCGTCAAAGTACTCATTCCTCAATTGTTCGAAACCTTCGAAAACCTTAACCCGACTAATTGGTTATTTCAAAGTAGGTTCCTGAAGAGCAAAGTATAATCTCTTGTTGCTATAAAATATGAGAATTAACGTCTTCCTCAGGATCACCATATATCGGTCACTTTATTTTTGTATAGATCCCTTGTCTTTGTGATAGATCTACTACTGAGTTAGACAGTAGCTCATAGGGGTAATCTAAAAGTTCCGGCCAGTTATTATTGTAATGTGTCTACCCTTTTTTGACTGTAGCCTAAACTGTTAGTATGACCATTTAAAAGTGTCTTTCAAATCTTGATTATTGATGGTAGTTCAACAAGATGTCTAGACAATTGAGTGTTCCAAACAAACATGCTCATGATGCCATATATATAGCAATTGTAAAAATTTATATGAACAAAATATGAACTGTTTTGTTTGCTAGATCATGACAAGTTGCACCGTCCTGTTGAAACAAAATGCCTTGTATTTGGTTTTTTTGAATTGTGGGGTGAAAAAAATAGATTATCATGACTCAGTTAGACTCTCCATTGAGTGTAAGTTCAGCCTCTAGCCATTTTGCATGAATCGATGTTAATCGAATGGAACAACATTTTGCATAGCCTCGTAAATCAATTAAGTCACAACTAGCAATCATGCTAATGCATATGAATCATATCCACTCGAATTATCGTCAACATTCAACTTCATTTACTATTCATTGGTTTTTCATTCCATTCATAAATTTTCCTTAAAAATTTTCCATGCGACACACACACATATTTACATACCCGAGCTTATTACATAGGAAAAAAAATGTTTACCTGTTTCACGTAATTAAATTAACTTGCAATATAACAAAAATATATTAAAAATATAAATAAATTATTTTATTATTAACTAATGGAACCTACACACACACACATAGACATGTGTGTAGGCAGGGAAAAATGTTCCCCGGTAAAATTGCGGATATGACGACAAAAGTTTATTGAAAAATATTTTCAAGAACACGGAATATGGTTGTGAGGTGTTTTCGTTGCTTCGATGTAAGTAAACGAGGGCGTAGTGAGAAGTCTGGTTCAAAATGAAACAAGGAATAATATTTACGACCACTTTCTGCAGAGCCAGTTCTTTGAGTTTGGGCACCTAAGAGTTAGTCGAAATAGGCCCATTCCTCTTCGGCACTCAGAAATCCTCTGTTTCTCTAGTTTCGTCTCTGGTATACAGTATTGGATCTAGTGATAGATAATATTAGCACATGATCTCAGAGATTTGCGATTGTGGCACCCTCTGTTGCAGTTTTACCATACTTCTCACTTCACCCTCGTATCATTGTGTTCAGCGTAAGAAAAATTTACGTTCAAAATGTACGTCTTACATGAAATGGGTGGTAAGCGCACAATGGAACATTGTATACATTGAACAAAAAAAACTTAAACAAATAATTAAAAAGGGGTGACATAAGAAACATTATATATATTTTGTGGTTGGGAAAATTAAATGTACAGGAGGAAAATGACTGCTTCAAATAGTGAAAACTTATAATTTTTTAATTTAACAATTTACACCGTCTGTTTGGTATATAAATAGTTTATACCAGTTTGTGTATAAATGTGAAACCATTGAAAAGATTTCATATTGCAGTTCTTAATGAAAACGGTTGGTTGGTTTCCCTAAATTAACAAATTGCACATTGTATTTGGAGGAAATGCAATTTTTCATGGTGCGGGGTGTTTTTTGAAACTAAAACTCTGGTCATATGGTGGTAGGAAAATATTTAATTGAAAATTCGATTGTAAATTAAATCAAAAATGCTGCTGGTCATGCTGTTGTTAGGATATGATTGCGTGCTAAAGAATATTCGAGTTTTTCTACCAAATAATGACTCTTGTATTAACGTTTAAACTAAAGGAGTGCAAGCTTCAAATCATTTTGCTACCAAAATAAAACCTTAAACTGAAGATCTTATGGTCCAAGTTTAACCTTGACCCGACATAAATTAACGATATGAGCTTAGTTTATATTTTATTGTCGATGTACTTGCTACATTAAGATCATGAGTGAACGCAAAGAACATCATTTTTCCGATCAGCAAAAGTATCTTTTTGTACAAGACCCCTTTTGTTCTAGACTTAATTTTGAGTGTTTTCCTATTCACCAATTAAGTTTGACGCATTTGAATTTGATTTTTTCCACGTGAGTCTTCTATATCTAAATGTAGTCCAGATATTTAGCACGTTCGTGTTGTGGGAGAATGATTTAATTTATAAACTGACAGGCGGACAGGTGAGTTAACGGAGTGTGAATGCAACTTTCGCCTATTGGCCTTAATTCTCCATTTTGGTAGCCATTTTTCAATTTGATATTGTGAGTCTGCTGTAAAGATCGAGTATAATGCTGGTCCAATTACACTGGCTTATGAGGTATGCCCGCATTAATATTCTATAAATCTGTGGATGCGGTGTTATATTTCATCAAAAACTTTCGATTGAACACTAGGTAATTTTACAGAAACTTATAGTGACCTGTTCTCACTATAGTGTTGAATATATAAGTTATTAATCTGATTTTTAAGTAACCTGACAGGTAAAACTGACACGGACTATTCGTTGTGGAAGGCCACTAAAAGTCTAAAAAGACCTAACCTGCAAGTGAAAGAATAGGGACTTTTGCTGATGACACGCAATTATGACCACTGATATTAGTATTTGTTGCTGTTAATAAAGTAAACATTTGGACAAAATGCTGTTAATAAAGTAAACACTTGGACAAAAACTTGGAGAATAATGCTAAACGAATCAAAATCAACACACATCATCTTCACCAACAAGAAAGAGGAATACATCCCGATTAGACTGAATTTTCAACAAATTCCTTACTCGAACAATGCGAAATACCTTGGCATGACACTAGACACTAAGCTTAGTTACCACATAACAGTAGTTACCATGTTAAAAAGAAAAGACAAGAATTGAATTTTAAATTCTGAAAAATGCAGTGGCTTATTGGAAGAAACTCTGAGCTGACAACGCAAAACAAACTTCTATTATATAAACAAATCCTTAAACCTATCTGGACATACGGCATTCAACTTTGGGGCTGTGCAAAGAAAACTACAGTTAAGATCATACAAACATTTCAAAATAAAGTACTACGTAGCATTGTCAATGCTCCATGGTATATTAGAAATGACAACCTCCATCGAGACCTTAACATGGTCAGTGATGAAATAATTAAGCTTGCAAGGGGTCATGTACTGCGACTGCAGAAACATGACAACGAAGAGCTGCGGAACCTGCTGGATCATACCAATGGACCAAAGCGCCTAAAAAGAACAAAGCCTTTTGAATTAGTGGTTCCCTGAACTACAGAACTCAAAGGACTGGACGAAATGGGATGAACCGATTTTTCTCATCCCATAAGATGCTACACTGCTTAAAAATACAAAACATTTACTAGATAATCACTGAGATTAGTTGTAATATTATACAGAAATATAGATCTTAAACAAAAAAAAAATTAATTTGAAACATTTGTCCGGTAGATTTGACAGCATTTTTCCACTTACCAGATCATGTCCTGGGTAACTTTTTGTTTCAATGTTGTCCTTGAACATTTGTTAAGAGAACCGGTTTGGAGGGAATGAGACTGTTGGACGTTTCAGCTTACGTGTAGATTTCCATTTGATAAATCCGTTGCTTCAGCAGCTCAACTCCTGAGATAATGTTGAAGCTCTTCAAAATGTTCATTTAGCAAAGTTATTTTTAGGGTTTTAATCGCTTTATTTAACCTTGACTTAACCTTGTGACCTGTAGAGTTGCCATGGCCTGCGTATTGAGCGTTTTGTAATTAGTTGTTGTTGTATATTCAGACAAAGTTTGCGTTTCATATAATGTAATGATTTTAGCAGCTTATTGTAGAATACAAATAAGTTGTTGAACCGCCACATCAATTTCATATTTTGTCTTTTAAGGAATATCAACACTTCAAGTTTATTGTAGACTGAAATAAAGATGACTAAGTATGTCGATTCGTCAGGAATCTAGATGGCGCTAGTTCAAGAACTAGCGTGTTAGGAGTTATTAGCACCCCAAAGTGATCAATAGATAAATCATAGCACGTTTTCGCCTTTATGAGTGTTCTAGGTATACCTTTTCTTCTATTGAATCGAGGATGTTAGGCCTGTCAGTGGGCCACTAGGGTGGGTTGTCAATAGACATGTGATCCAAATTTTCATGCTGTATGCTCCCAGTTATTTACCTTGCGTAGAAATTAATCTCGAACCCCTTTGAATATGCTTGGTAATAAAGTCACCTCCTGCTATGAACTTATCTCCTAGAGATTTGAATTAATTCGTAAATTGTTCGCCTTAATTGAGTGTACCGTGCAGTAAAGTTAAACCATGTGATTTTCCACTAAGATACTTACACTGAACCAAATATACCACTCAATATGACAAATTTTAGTGACAAAAATATTGATAAATATTTGTCAGTGTTTTTATTGTTATTTTGAAAAAATTATTTCATTCTGATAATTTATTTTCATTTCGAATTAGAATATTACAGTTATGTTTTCGTTTATATTTTTCAACAAAAATATAATTTTTTATTATTCTTATTGAACATTATTCTTAACAATATTTTATCACTATGATAAAAATGTATTCTATATGATAAATTTATCAGTTTTTTTTAAATGATCTAACTGATCAGTTTGCTATCAAAGTGAACATCAATCTTGATCGATAAGAAAATAGAAATTTGCAAAAATGGTCGATATTTCGCTTACATTCTTGTAATTCGCTAGCACTGAACGTACTCGACTGAAAGTATATATATAATAATTGCACGTCAAATCAGGTAACATACGCCTGAAGAGATGGATTTGATCTATTCGATCGCACAGCTATTTAATATGACGTCATCCAACACATCGAAACCGGCCAAAGCAGAATTATAACATTAAACAAAAAAGTAACAACGAATTATATATTCCAACTCCGGTAAGAAACCTACAATAAAAATTAAAATAACATCCATAAGGAGATGATAGATCTTAGAAATAAACCCAAAATCTCTTCTCCCAAAATCGGCCTTAAAAACAAAACTCATTATAATAACTGGGGGGGGGGGAGATTATAGAGGGGGAAGTTCAAAATGAATTGTTCCCTTCCCGGAAGAATGTTCCAAATTAAGAAAGCTTTTTCTTTTATAATATATTTTTAAGCATATATTTTTATATATTTAAATTAAATTAACAAATTGTATAACATACTTATGTGCATATACTGAAACATATGAAGTTATAATAATTAAACAGAATTATTAAATAAGAAATCAATTAAAATCAAAATATAAAATATTCCAATCGATAAATTCACTTTTCTTATTGATAATATATTATTTGAACTTTTTAGCTATTGATAAGTTCGTAAATCTCATTGATAGGAATCTTTGTCGGTTGTATATTGATAAGGCATTTTTCAATGTGAATGTAATTTTGGTCAGTTTGAACAATTATTTTTTTCAGTGTAGTATCGTAGATTCTGTATCCTGAGATTTTGAGGCAACTCATATTTGTAAAGTGAGTTTCGTGTCACAAATATAAGATCTTGATCCAAGTTTGACATTGGGACGACATTTATTAGGATATACTTTATGGAAAGACATTGAGTATGTTGCACTGTATGAAGCTTCTGTTGAATATATAAATAATTGTAGAATTAAATAATTAAATACAAAAAAATATTTAATTGATGTGTCGGAAAATTATACGTCAGTCGATGAATGTTGAATATTTAAGAAACACAAAACGATTGACGAGTATCTTTAGGGTGATTTTCTTATACATCAAAAAATACTTGTTCATTTTGTAATTTCTTTTAAATATTTGGATTTACCGCCTTGGAAGTAAAATTTTGTAAAAATATCAAATTCAACAGAATACAATTTTGTTGAAATTGTTCGCGTGACAAAACTGTAGTCATTATTATATATTTAATTGCATTCTCACATGAATGCTTCGTTTAATCTTCATCGGGCGTTTTTTTTTGTTGTTGTTGTCTCGAACCGACCTGTGTACGTCTATAAAAAAAGGAATGTAATTGGCTAAAATGAAAGATTTAACTCCACACTTTCACGATATCTAAATGAAATTGTTTTTACAAAAAAAATTACATTTAAAAATGTTAAATGTTACAATTAAATTGAGTTTTAATTTCGATTAGAAAATGGGATTATATTTTTAAATTGGGTTAATTTAATAATCATGGTGCACTTCCGGAATATTTGTATGTGATTTTGTGGTTACACCAGAGTAATCAGAACTTGTCGTATAGGAGGCAATGACTAGTCTGATCGACTACCGCGAAAAACATGATGGCTTTAAGTCGTGGATAAAGTTCTTGACAATCGGAAAAACTTTGTCTTTGTGTGTCAGAAGCACGCTTTAAACTATACTCTGGAAGTCTGTCACTTCATACACTATAGATCATTATTTGTTTTATTATTTTTTTACGGCTTTCACAAGCGATTTTTGGCTGGTACCGTGTCCAGAATCTGACTCAATCGGTTGCCATTTAATCCAATCACATAGATATCATTTGTATATGTAACAAGTTATTTGGACTGTCGGAATAAATTGTCGGCTTCACTTTTATGAAAATGATGTATTGAAACATGAGTTTAAAAAGTATCCTTATATAGGATGGATCCTCAATGAACATCACTGCGATCTGTATTTGAATTTCTAAAACCAATTAAAACCCATCCACATATTCCTAATTTTCAAATAACACTTCATGTATTCCAAAGCTATATATACATACGGTTCTAGGTGAAAGGATCTTAGTCTTGTGTTCCAAGAAAACTTTAATTCGATTCCAGTACATGATACCTATTCTGAAGCTATTTCATATTACATGTTCTCTTGAATAGATCACAAGAGGAGCTCAAAACATTTTGGTAAACTGCTTTAGTGATAAAGCTCAACAGCGGCTGATATAAAAAGATGACTTATTGGCCCAACACTGGCAGAGTTTTCCTGTTAGGAAACAATCAGTAAATGGATGAAAATATATAGATATAAGTGTTGATCAATCAAAAGCTTCGCGACAAAAATCATTAAAATAAATTTTAAAGTTTCTTCCACTTACTCAAAATTTAAAGCTTTTAATTAATCAATGGCTTAGAGGCCATAAACGGCCCTTACCGCGTCTCAACTGAGACATTACGAGCTTAAGCTAGACCCAGTGACATATATAAAGCTATAGTGGTGTCAGTTAAGCAAATTGATCTTTTCTATACCGGGATACTCGATATATAGTAGTCCCATCACATTTGCCCATGTGTTTAGTCAGATTTAATATGTAAATTTCGTTTCTGCCATGAGGCACTTCTATACACGTATAGTCAGACACAGAATATTATTCCGCGAAGTACGACGGTCCTAAGTCCACACATATAGCCAACCATCTCAACAAGTTCTCTGTGTTCCTATTTTATAATACGAATTCCATTGACAAAAAATGGTATATGTATAGACAGGAATCGGTATATCTGCCACACAGAACCTGCTCTTGCTGTCAAACTTTGTACCATATAAAATGAGACTTGTTTTTTACCTCACACACCACTTTCAAGAATTCTGTCTGGTACCACGAAATAGTGCCAACAACCCTAACCCAGTTACTGTTATCGTGTGAACTCATCAATTCTGTTACGACGTGAAATAACAATCCGGAATATAAGACAATTCAGAACTAAACTCTTGTGACCAGTATTATATTAGTCGGATGCTAATATACTTTATTATAAAGCTTTGGTTATTTTGATATAGAATACGTTTTTGTGGTGTCTCGATTGTATCACCCATGCATACCAAGGTACTATAATTTTTGAACAAAATTGGTTTCTACATCCTATTTGTGAACTTTACTTAAATAATACCTTTGAGTAACCACACTTAATGCTCTGTAAGTTGGAGACGAAATTCAATGAGAAAAGCTCAATCAACTGTGTCTTAAGGTTGCAATCGATTTTCGTAAATTTAACAAGAGTGAGTTCTATAAGGTTGTCTCTGAGAGAAAACTTCAAATGTTTCAAAACCCTAACGTATATCAACTCTCGAACTTCAACCGATATCGATAACCTCTAGTGATTAGGTGTGATATAATCCTTGCTCAATCTCAAAATAAACGAAAACGATATTGAAAAATGTTCGAAACAGAAATCATTCGATTGATGAGAAACAATTCCAAAGCTTCAAAAAAATTTAAGAAAAACCATTGCTATGACTTAACGAAGTATCGTGTAACTTTTGCTCCTGAAAAGAAAGCTATCGTTTTTTGACAATTTAACAATTCCATGGGACCACTAAATGGAAGGATTTTATACCCAACCGAGTGTCACGATTAGAGGAATTGATAATAAAACCTTGGAAATCGTGTTAAATCTGATAATTATTAAGGTTGCCCTCATATTTATGAATTTCATAGGCTAATCCTTATGGTTAAAAATTGCATCTGCAGTCAATTTGGTCGGTCCAATTTGATTCTCTCAAATCTAACGGTTCCATTGTTTGAACCTGTCTTACTGAGTTTCAAAAAGACAATATACAAGGTATCACATCATTCTGACACATGATTGCTCGCATATCGTCTCATTTCTTCTTTGAAGGTATCCATCGTTAGAGCCTTCTGAACGTTTGCATTTCTTATGTACTACGGAGAATTTAGTATTCCGAAAGTCTTTGTTTTTGAATGTTTGTATCATTTTAACATTTTGATTTTTCAATCCTTTAGCTCGATACTATATGTCCAAGGTTTAAAGCAAGGTTTTGCGCTGATTGCAATTCCACTTTTAATCAACTTTCCATAGTTATTTTCAGAGGATGTATTTAAGCTATTTGTATGCACGTATTGTGCTTAATCGTCTCACCTCTTCTACTGACAAAAGAGTTTCTGAAATTATATTCTGTGTCTTCATTCACTATATTCAGTCGCCTAACCAAATACTGTCATCTTTAATGTTACCGCCCAGGTGGCGCAGTGGCTAAAGCTACGGCAGTTGGAGCGGGATCAAAAGGAATTGATGAAATTTTCACCACTTGATTACGATCTGTGGTGTCAATGAACACAAGTATGACCCCCTGTTGGAGTACAGAACTCATGGGCCGACCCATCTCCTTAGTCAGAACTATAGGCTGGCATGGAGCTATGCAATGTGCAGATGGTTAGGAAAATCGGACCTATAGCCGTACGTCCTCGAATTGGCTGTTATGGCGTAAAACTACAAGGACGTAAATAAGCGAACCGCGAACAAGTAGGGAGTGCCTTGAGCCCAAAAACCAATCGAGTTCTTTCAGATAGACTAAACTTTGACTCATCTATTTGACTTCGACTTTAGGGCCTCATTACGTTTGGATAGCATTTCTTTAATGAATTACGATGATTATGAGAATTTTAGGACTTATCTATTTAAGGCCCAGCTATATTCTCAACAAATTTTAATTAAATTTTATTTAAGGTACACTTACCTGTTAAAATTTAAATAAATAATTCGGAACAATAAAAATTCGGGTTCCCTTCCGTAAACTGTAACTATAATTAAACTTAAAACACGTACGATAATTTTGGGCATGTGTGTAATATCTAGCAGTTATACGAATTTATATATAGGCAAAGGTAATGGTAATCATGGAAAAGGGACACCCACATATACACAAAAACCTGAGAAAATTGAATACAATTATAAATATGTAGTAACAATAAGGTAACTAAGTACACATAATATAATAAAAGGATTTTTATTTTATTTATTTAATTTTTATTATTCATAAGGGATTCTGTATTTTATTTTATGTTGATTTTAAATTATACACATGTATATTTTCAACATGTGGATGTGTTAACAGCAACCATTATAAAAGTGTTAGAATAAATAATAATTTCTTGACCATAAAATATTTAAATTGTGAGCTTATGGTTAGAAAGGTTACGAATTCTTTCTTATGTGGAATCTATTCAAATTTCTATACTGTGTAGTTCAAACAATAAACATTACGAATTTACAAAACCAAATTTCTTGTTCAACATTTAAAAATTATAATGGATATGTTAATACGAGATCTTATTCCATATATTGTATAAACCTCACATTAGTAGCCGAAATGAATCAGTTGTAAAGACCGGCATCCAGCAAACTACAGAGGGTGTGAAGTTGCAGTAGAACTACAAAAAATGAGAGATAAATCACGCAAACCAGATACAATAAGAAATATACAATCTATAAAAAAAACACGAATCCAAAACCGCCAATTCCTAACATGCAAAGAGAGCGGGTAATCGAAAACGTAACTTATGCACAGATAGTCCAGCAGACAGAGCAGAAACAGTCTAAAGTGGAGCTCGTTCTACAGGATATACTGAAAAACATAGAGAACATCAACGAAAGACTTACTACGCAGGAACGAAGTCTGCAAAAAACACTAGAAGAGTAGACGGAACCCTTGATCGAGTGATTGACAATATATAAAATCAAATTATAAACAAAAGAAATGAATAAAACATTACGCATTGTATTGTAACCTGGAATGCAAATGGGATATTGCACCACATACAGGAACTAGATACAGTAAAAGCCCTGTTATCCGGAATGCTTGGGGATGAGAGCATTCCGGATAATCGAAAATTCCGGATAATTGAATGTTTCATTAAAACTAGAAACTTTACGAGAATTTCGCTTGATTTCATTGTTTTTTAGGATTTTCATTTATTTATTTTCAAATTATGTACGAGAAAACAGTTTTTTTATGTATCAGTTCATTGAATTTATTGCAAATAATAAATACATATGTATTATGTATACGAGTACACCCATATACGAATACCCAAAACTTTTAAATAATTCATAAATTAATTCAAATATAAAAATTATTAATAAAATTCAAACTTCGTCATTATTGGACCTTAAACTTTATGGATTTTTTAGAAGCCACGATCTTATATCTTGTTGTTTGGTAGACTTCTCTTTTTTCACTAGAAATTTGTTCTGCATGACATAAATCTGCATAACTTCTTGAGCAGAATACTGCGAGCATTTTTCTGCAAATTTGAGAAATGTTGTCAAACCAGCTTCTGCTACTTGCCAAGTGATACCTTTTTCAGCTACTTGTACGTCTTCATCAGAATCTGAGCTTAAGTTCTCTGCTGCGTTGGGATTTAAAACACTTTCGATAAGTTGTTCATCCGTAAAAGTTTGCACAGTTTCTGTGTTATCATCGAGATGCAACCAGTCAGCAATATCGTGCTCTTGAATATCCACAAATTGTTTTGCATTAGAATTCAAGATTTCGCAAATTTCATCGCAAGGCGCGTTGTTGTTACTTGGTGTCTGATTATCATTAAACCACAGTTTGTTCCAGCCATTTGCTAAAGTTGAACATTTTACTTCAGTCCAGGCAAACGCTGCATTAAATATTGCATCTTTGATGTTATAAGATTGTTGAAACGATTTCACTGAATCAGCAGCAATAAATTTTCTTAAAAACTGTTTTTTAAAGTAACATTTGAAATTCTGAATTATGACCTGATCCATCGGTTGAATTAAAGATGTCACATTGGGCGGTTAACACAAAACAATGAAATTTCCACAATCTGATACTAGCTCACTTGTTGAAGGGTGAGCTCTACAGTTGTCTAATAATAGCAAACATTTTTGATTATGTGTGTCATCTAAGGTTGTGAAATGCGATTTAACCGATGGTATAAAATTTGATTTAAACCAGTCATGAAATATTTCTCGGTTCATCCAAGCATTCGACTGGGATTTATATATTACCGGTAAGCCGCTAATATTTTTCAATGCTCTTGGTTGAAAATATTTGTCAATAACCAATAATTCCAAACGATGCGTTCCAGCTGCATTTGCACAACAAAGAATTGTTAATCGCTGTTTGTTATGTTTGAAGCCAGTTGCAGCAGCTTCCTCTGCTCCCGCTAAAGTAGAATTTGGTAAACATCGTCACAAGAGCCCGGTTTCATCAGCATTATAAACCTGTTCATGAGTGAGATGATATTTCTCTACAATTTCTTTAAATTTTGGACAGTAATCGCTTGCTCCGATTTCATCTGCTGATTTCTTTTCACCTGAAATATCCAATTTTCGAATACCGTGCCTTGATTTAAAACGTGCTAACCAACCATCCGAAAATACACACTGCTCAGTTACTTTTAGAGCGTCATAGAAATATTTAGCTTTTTCTATGATGATGGGGCCAGTTATTAGCATTCCTTCACTTCTCTTACACAAAAACCACTCATATAAAACAGAATCGAGCTGCTCCAGTTTAGCTTTATGCATTGTTTTCTTAGTTTTAGAGAATTTATCATTTTCCATTTTAGAAGTAAACTCTAAAAAATTTTCTTTATTTTTTTTTATGTCGTATAAAATTAAACTGCCAATATTATAAAAATTCATCAATGCCTCTCGAGATTCACCTCTCTTCAATCTGTTAATAATTTCAATTTTATCATTGATTGATAACAAATTTCTTTTCCTCTTTGTTGATTCTTTGCTGGTCGAAGCCATATTAATATTTATTTATGGTTTTATTAAAGTTAGTTTTTTCTTTATTTATTAAAATTAGTGTTTTATTCATTAAAATTACTATTAATTTACATTAAAGGTACATATTGAACTACACATACATATGTATCGTCAAATTAAATACTAATGAATATATTCAATATTTCACTAACCTAACTACAAACACGACTTCACACATTCAATTCAAATAGAATAATGCATAAAACAGAAGAAAAGTAAAGGAAAGTATATTTTCTGTGAATCCCCGAATAATTAAAAAAATTATTTCCCTTATGAAAGAGAAAAAAGGAAAAAAATTCCGAAAAATTAAAATGCCGGTTAACTGAGTGTTCCGGTTAATTGGATGCCGGATAATCGAGCTTTTATTGGAACTTCTTCCAAACACAGTTAACAAAAAGAATAAGTCTGCAGAACCCAATACAGGGACCAGTCCAAATAGAAGACGAACTAGATAAACTCATCCATGATATCCAAAGTGCTGCGTGGGAAAGTACTCCAAATTATAGTCAGGAAATGACGCGCAAAGTAAACTATCCAGGACAAGTAAGAGAACTTCTTAAAAATAAGACATTAAAAATCAATCAGTTAATAAATATCTTACCACTCTAACTGGGCAAAAAGGTACTGATTATTCATTATGGAAAGCAACGTAAAATCTTAAAAGGCCCAAACTCCAGGTTCCTCCAATTAAAAATGAAGAAAACTGGGCTGAAAATGCTAAACAAAAAGCAGATTTGTTCGCCAATCAACTTGAAGAAACATTCCAGCCTTACCCCAAACAAACAGAAGAGGAAAATATTACTTCAATATATAAACAGGATGAAATAAAAATTACACCTGTAACATTGAAAGAAATTACTTGGGAAATCAAGAATAATCTGAATGCGCATAAGGCTCCAGGGTATGATCTTATAACGTATGAAAGACAATGGAAAGTTGCAGAAGTAACTATGATACTTAAGCCGAACAAACCTCCAAATGATAAAGCTTCATATAGGCCAATTTCTTTGCTACCAACATTATCGAAACTATTTTAAAAGGTTCTTCTGAAAAGATTAAAACCAATTATCGAAGAAAGGAATCTCATCCCCACACATCAGTTTGGATTTAGGGAAAAATATTCTACGATAGAACAAGTACATCGAATTACTGATGTAATCGAGAAATCACTTGAAAACAAACAAATATGCTCAACCGTATTCCTTGATGTAGCGCAAGCTTTCGACAAAGTATGGCACCAGGGGCTAGAATTCAAACTTCACCGAGATCTTCCGGAGCAATTTTTTCAAATTTTAAAATTATACACATCAGAGAGGCACTTCCGAGTAAGATATGAGAATGAATACTCTCAATTAAAAGAAATAACAGCAGGAGTACCACAAGGGAGTGTTCTTGGACCAATTTTTTTTCTCCTATATACAAGAGATATACCAATTACTGAAGCAACATTGGTCACTTTCGCCGATGACACGGCAATACTTGCTACACCAAATAACATCAATGACTCCACTAGTAAATTACAGAGGGCTACTAACCTGATATTTAATTGGACAAAAAAATTGCGAATTAAATTAAATGAAGCAAAATCATTCCAAGTGAACTTTAGAAATCTAAAAGTTAATCATATACCAATTATGATAAACTCGATAACAGTACCGCATGCAAACACTGCTAAATAGCTCGGCATGACTTTAGATGCTAAATTAAGATGGAAGGAACATATAAAAAAGAAAAGAGATGAACTAAACATAAAATTCAAAAAAATGTATTAGCTTTTAGGGAGACTTCTGTTATACAAACAAATTCTATATAAAACCTGTATGGACATATGGCAGCCAACTCTGGGTTTGTGCCAAAAACTCGAATATCAAAATCATACAAACAGCTCAAAATAAGATCCTGCGATGCATCGTTAATGCACCGTGGCACAATCGAAACGACAACCTCCATCGAGATCTAAAGATCGAGCTTTTCGAGGATGAGATTATATCATGCAACAAAACATCTATAGAACGCCTCCACCAGCATGAAAATCTGGACATACGCTGTATGCTGACTACCACTCCAACAAAAAGACTGCAAAGAACCAAACCGCTGGACTTATCGCGACCGGGAGGTCAATAGACCTATACTGTGGCGAAAAAGCTGAGGCGTTAAACGAAACTAGGGATAATCAAGTGATAACTCCGACCAATGAAAACGTATTGCAGTGTAAATTACTAAATGGGTACAAGACTCAGTCGTAATATCAAAAAAAAAAAAAAAAGAAGCTGATATGCTTATAAACATCATTTGAGACGTATTTCTATTAACGTGGAATTTATCCTTTAAATATCTATAAAATCACCCTATAGAGAGTCATGGCTGGATTTGAATTTATTTTTAGTGGTTTGCTAAATGGTTATGATTAGTAAAAATTTTTAACCCTTCTGTCAATGAAATGTTTTACACCTTTCCGTCTATGAATAGGTCTGGCTGGACCTTTATATATTTCTTATGAAAAAACCCGAAATTTATATTGAAAATAATAGAAACACAATTTTTTCATATTTTTATAGAATTCATTTTATTTCATTTCTTATAATAATCTTTTTTTTTAACATTATTTGCTTTTAATGTTTTTTATTATTTGTTTAAGCATTTTGGAGGCATACTCGATCGGCACAGACAGTACATATAAAACTAGTTTTTCTCTGAAACTTGTCTGCTCTAAAGGTACTCCGGAAATTGATTCCACTCCATTTTTGACGGAAAACTTCCAATTACTCTCGGATTATTCATTCTTTTCTCTATCTCAGGTGTCACTAATTGTTCTACCAAAGAATGAATAAATTTTCGACGAGCATCAGTATTTCGGGTTTAAGTACTATCATTTACATTTTTATAAATGATGAATGATGCTGAATTGGCCACAACTTTATTTAAGCCAACTTTATTTTTGTTATAAAATATTATAGCCTGTGGTTTTCTTGCTTCACCAACGAGTGAACAGATGACAACAACAAAACTACCTTATTCTTTTTTGGCACATATGACACCAAAGAAATGTGCAATTTTTGGAATACACAATTTATTTTTACGAAGAGTGCCAACAAAAGCCATTCCTGCCGCTCTTAGTTTTTCAACACCTTCCAAAGTCGTGAAAAAATTATCCGCAACAATCGTTCTTCCACTCCTTTGATATTTACTCGTGAGTTCAAGTAACACCCTTTCTCCCTGGTTGCGTTCTCTTTCCCGTCCTGACTCCTTACCGGTATAAAATATTCCTTTACAGGGATAACCGCTGGATGATTCGCAGGCCCACCATACTTTAATACTATGTACTGCGTGCATTTAGTGTTTCCTCGATAAGAAAACAACTGTTCATCAACAGTTATTGCTTCCGAAGGAATATATGATGCCTCGAGATTTTGGTAAAGCATTACCCATAAGTCTCGTACTGGTGCTGCTTTGTCAGTTTCTTGTCGCTCGGCACGTGTTCTTTGATCGTCAAATCTTATAAAACGGCTAATTGCCCAAAAGCGATTGCTAGACATTGTTGCTCGAAATACTGGATCATTTTTGGTTGACCACAATTCCTTTGTGTGTTGCATATTTGAATGATTTAATCCGGCGGCCAATAAAATTCCAAAATAGGCGTATAATTCTTGAGACGTTACGGGAATCCACTGTGTGGGCCTATTTGAACCATTGTTAGCATTTTAGTTCGATGTCTCCATGTTTGCCTTTCTATTTGTATGTCTTTGTATAATATCGACCATTTCTTCGGATACTATAGTTTTAAAAATATTAACTGGATTTGAGCTCATTCCTCGTCTTGCACATCCACCAATTTCTCTATTAATGTTGTGGCTTCTCATACGTCCCAAAGACGGTGGATCTTTCCGCCATTTCGTTCCATCACGTGCAACGAATTATTCTATTGATGGTTGTATATCTTGCTGTTGATAAGCGAGATCATTCTCCTCATTCTCTTCCAAAATCTCCTCATCATCGGAATCGTTAATGTCGCTTAAACCTCCGATTACTAGATCTGATTCAATATCAGATATTCCTCCTTCTGGGACATAATCCTCATCTTCGTCGACACTAAAATCACCAATATCGCTATCAATATATCATCACCTATTTCTTGAGCAAGTTTCCTCAGTTCTTGCTCCCTTGGTGCTGCGGACATTCTAGAACATATAAATTAGTTAGTTAGTTAGTTATATAACTAATTTACAAGGCCAAGCCAAAATTATTCTTACCGTCTCCATCTGTAACCACTTATTTCATCATCCATTTCAAATAATATTTTTATGTAGCAAAACAACAATTTATAAAAAATATATTATTTCACAATGTATACACTAAAAATTTTCAGTCGTTCCACTATACTTACAAAATAACGAATTTTTTTTCGTGCGTTAAAAACATTTTCTATCAAGTATTCTACCAACAATCTATTTATTTATTCGACCTATTCATGTAAAAGCGGTATAGTAATTGAAAAACAATAGTTTCTCATATTCTCCTGCATTAGTTTTTATTTTTAGTATTCGTAATTTTAAGGAAACATGTCAGAAATTCGTGAAATTTCATGAAGGTGTCTGCACTATTTCCATGAAAATATTAATTTGAATTTCAAAAAGGTCTAGCTAGACCTATTCATTGACAGAAAGGTTTCATGTATCATGTTGAGAGTTCGGGAAAATTCGATTCAAAACACTAATAGTCTAAACTTTTAAACCTCTACAGTGTTATTGATATATAGATTCTCGCACTCCTCACATGAAACTGGATTCAAATTGATTTTGCCACGGGTTGGCGTTGCAACAAATAATATAAGTTTTCTTCACTGCTTTCTTAATATAAATGTATCTGGAATCTGGATTATCATGTGAGGAGTAGATTTTTACCTAATCCCGAAGTGCACAGAAATTATAATGTATATCCAACAAAAATTAAATTGTGGCAGGTATACCATATATATATAGTCTTCCAAATAAAATGTTTCATCTCCAAAACCCTCACAAACTTTGTTTATATATACGTTGAATGTGTATACATATCCACCAACCACATCCATTGTTTTATTATGATTACCCAGAAGAAAAACATTGAAACCACCTTCAATTATATTTACACCACAAGATGATATTAAAATAAATTTTCAGTTTATTATCCTTTGTTGTGTACATACACATATGTATTGTATATATGCCTAGTATGTAGCTTTGTTGTGTTGCGTTTCTAATTTCCATGAAAACTTATTGTTTTCCTTCGGGTTCCTTCTTCTTCCTCGTCGCCGTCTTAACTTTTTGGTATTCTATATTGCGTAACTTCCAGGAACAATTAAAATTTTTCCATCAAACATAATATATATACGTATACGCATGTTGTTATTATTTTTATTTGGTTTTATATATTTAATATCCGAGAGCGCACACACATATGGGTAAGAAGTAGCTAAATCCCAAATACCGAACAATAATAACAACAACAACTAGATGTATGTATGTACATACTTGCATATGTGGAGATATTTTCTTCATTAATCTCTTGTATAGCACAAAAAAACATTCTTTTGTTGTTGTTATTTTTAATCTTAGATCCTTGATGGTGTGTATGTATATATACTGGCAATATATAAATATAGAAAAAGATGAGGGGTACAGCCTAATGTTACATGTAATATACGGTGGAATCATAATACGATGCTGATAATGATGAGAACAAAATATATTTGTACATTCGTTCATGTTTACATTTATTTAGTTAATGTTGTTTTTGTCTTAATATATGTTAAAATTAAATTAAAACTTATGCATGTGTTATAGTTTCAACACATTGCCTACCTTTAATCAGTTAAGTGTAGCACAAATGATGCAGAGCAAAGTGGATGCCCAAGCAAGGCTGTTATTCCAGAAAACATAAAAAAATGCATCAATTGGTTATGAACGATCGTCAAGTGGGTGCCGTGTGAACTCATAGTCGACCAAAAACAACAACGAATCGATGTTTAATAAAATGAAATTCTTTTGTCGATATGTGACAATGGATGGCAAAAACGAATCGGGTTTCGAATTGCTTATACTCACCCACCATATTCTCCAGATTAAGCCATCAGCAACTCATTCCTGTTTTCAGATCTCAAACGAATACTTACTGGAAAGAAGTTTTAGTCCAATGATGAAATAATCGCCGAAACTGTGGCCTATTTTGACGAGAAAGAGAAATCGTACTATTAAAATGAAATCGTTAAGTTGGGAAATCGCTTTACTCGTTGTATCGCCCTCGAAGGCATCTATGTTGAATGATAAAATTGAGTGTTCACAAAATTTTGTTTTTGTCTTACTTATCTTACGGAATTAACAACCTTTTTAACATCCATTGTATAGCATTCCACACGGTAGTGGCACAGAGCAACACACAAACACTTAATTCGGCAGATGGGAATGAGGCTACCTCTGGGATAGACTAATATAAGTAACGAGTGTTGAGTCTAATACTCAATATTATTTTCATTCCATCCATTTAGTTTACATTCCTACTCCACTTTAATTTTAAACCGTTCCAGTAAGACTGACTGTTGTCCTGCCATTTTCGTTTTGTCCTAAGATCGCCAACTGAATTGTATTCATTTATTTCATGAACTCACCGTCAACAAGAGTCTATTATAGATGGAGACACCGTCAATAGTATAATATGGTATATAGATGGCAGCATGCCGAGTGAATTCCACCACGTCGATGGGAAATTTCGATGACGTGGAAAAATGCAAAAAAAGAAGCTGGGCATTCAAGAGGTGGACGTGGAGAAGGCAGACCGAAAATAAAGAAAAGTCACCGAAAAAAATAAAAGAGAAATACAAAAGTTTTGGCTTAATTATGATGGCCTTACTTTATAAAAAAATAAATAATAGGTTAGGTTAGGTTAGGTTGTTGTGGCTGCTATCGCACACTTAGACCGGCGATCGGTCCGTGATACCACTTTGTCCGAGTTTTTTCATAGTACCATCTGCGCATTGCATAGCTTCATGTCAGCCTAATAATAACATAGAAGATGGGACGGCCCATGGATCCTCAACACGACAGGGGATCCAGATATATGTTCATTTTTCACACCGATCGCACCGCCCAAACGATCGAAGGTGAAAAAAACCCATTTGAATCTTGCCCCGAATCGGGATTCGAATCCGATTCCAATTGCCACAGCTTTAACCACTGCGCCACCTGGGCGGTGAAATTATATTATTAATTATTGTGCGTTTTGTTTTTGGTGTATGTTTCGGCATTTTTTCTGTGCTTGATGAGTCACAGCTCGAGGTTTCCCCTGTTATAAAAATGAACATTTTAGTGCATCAAACTTGTTTTGTGAATCAAGCGAAAATAAACTGGAAGTGACAAATAACAAAAAAAAAACCGCCCAGATGGCTGTGTTTAAAGCTGTGGCAGTAGGACCGGATTCGAATCCCGATAGGAGCAGGATGCAAAAGGGATTTTTCACCATCTGATTACGATCGGTGGTGTTAATGAACACATCTATGATCCCCTGTTGGACTGCAGAACTTATGGACCGACCGATCTTCCATGTCAGTAATATAGGCTGCGGAATGGAGCTATGCATTGCGCAGATGGTTCTACGAAAATCGGTCCTATAGCCGAACGTCCTCAATTTGGCCGTTAAGGCGTAAAGTAGGACGTAAATAAGCGAACCGCGAAAGAGCTGGGAGAGCCTTGAGCCCCAAAAAAGATAGCATAGAATAAAATATAAAAAAAACAAAAAAATCGTTGGGAAATAGGCGTGTGGTTAACGATGATAGAAAGCACAGGAGTAGCGGTACCAGTGTTGCGGTGTGGACAACGACACATTTGGATCATGACCAACAGCAAAGAAAACGGTGAGTCATCCTTTCTTCTACATTTTTTTCTTTTTATTTTCATTATTTTACATTTACAAATTCTCATTTGCTTCCCCCTCGTAAATTGGCATCTCAGCCTCGTTACATTGTATTGGTCGTCCTAGTGGTAGCTAAGCTGGGGACATTACGTGCCGGTTGACTGGCGCCCAATTTGTGTTTTCTTACTTTTGTCTACCAAAGCTACCGCTATAGTGTGTGTGGTACGTTACAGCATCTGGCTGGTACAATTAGTGTCAAATCGTTAATATACTTACCCCGAAAGTGTACTATTTGGGCTACGAATTAATGTAAGGGCAATAAGGACATGGTGTATTTAATAGATCGATACGAGCATGTAAGCTGCTTACTGTTCTGTAGACAAGGTATAAATATTTTCGTCATCCGAGCGAAGTTATCATCGTAGCCCATTTTCAGAAGCCATAATATTAAGTTAAATACTCTAAGTTAAATAGTTGAATACGTGAGCTTGGAAGTCATTATCTTTTGAAATATTGGTTAAATCGGGATTGATTTACAGACTAGGCTAAAAGTTATTCGATTAAGCAGATAATGTTTCAACGCTTCGTCTGATTCTACTTCTGGTCCATTCACTTTACGACACATTATCTCTATTGTTGCAACCATTGTTATTTTGTTGGTTAGTTATCTCAGTTGAATTGACTAAAGGGTCGGTTGGATTCCCGTTTACAAAAGTGACATGAATATTTAATGTTTAGAGATAAACATCACGTATTCGTACGAATTCGAACTAATACCAAGATAAGAAACCCGTCAAATGTTTACAAATGCCATTTTTTATCGTATTCAAGACTATACTATTTCAAGCGATTTTTATCACTGAATCATATCTTTAAGGTTTGGGAGTTTCACTGGTAATTTTAAAGAAAGTCATAAAAGCAGTCGGCTCAATTAACAATGAATGACCAAAATTTTAATGTCAAACACGGATGTGAAGTTGTCGACAAAATTCGATTGAAGTGTTTGGTGTAAGACACCATGGAGCTGTCAGTGGCACAGATCTTGGTGGTATAGTATTAAATAATCGAAGAAGATCTTGGAGGACTGATGTGAAGGGTTTTGTGTGAACAGTTATTGATCATGAGTAAGTCGTTTCTAAGCTCTATGCGAAAGCTGTCATAAACAAAAATGATTAACGTATAGGGTTATTTTCTTTAATCTTGGCCCATTAATCGCAATGAGTACATTTTAATTATTTTAACAAGGATCAATTAGAGAGCAAGTCTGGCGCGCCAGCAGCCACGGTAATTTCAACTCCAATAGACTAAATTACAGATTTTGCGATTAAAACGTTCGTCGTTGTGTCAAGCGAGGCATAATCCTCGGGGCGAGGCATAATCCTCGTAAAGATACAATTGATAGCCTTACCATCCATTTTGCCAATGTCCGTGGACTCGTGACTAATCAAAATTGCGCACATCAACATCTCGAATCACGCAGACCCGACATATTAGTGCTAACGGAAACAAAAGCATCTCATAACATCTACGAGAATGAATTCTACTTCAAGCGCTACCAGTTCGAACAAGCATTCGAGTTGCAAAGTGGAGAGTGTTTATTCATTAAAGACCATATACCGTACGCTCGACATCAGAAGTACGAAATTTTTTCGAAGACCGCTCAAACTATTGTACTTAAAATATCCCTTCCTAATAAAATCCTTTTTTTAATTAGTTTATATAGATCCCCCAATCAAACGGATTCAGAAACCATGAATTTCTTCGAGGTTTTGTCAGACAAATGTGATGACATTCGCAATCAAAATCCCTACTGCGAATTAATTATGGTTGGTGACTTTAATGCCCACCATAAAGAATGGTTGAATCACCAAAATACGAACTGTGCTGGGCGTCAGACGGAGTGGCTTGCTGTTTCGCATGACCTTACGCGGATTGTTAGTGATTCCACATTTGAATGTCAAAATTCTTTAAGTAGTCATATTCTGGATCTCTGTCTTACAACAATTCCGCATTCCATGGAAGCGCGTGTCGAGGCTGGAATTGGAAATTCTGACCACAACCTGATAACAGTAGAAATATCTGTCGCAACACCACCAGAATTTAGACAGCAGCCAAGGCGTCTATGGCATTTTAACGAGGCTGACAATGATGGGTTACGGTCATTTTTTCAACATTTCCCGTGGGAGAGCCATTGTTTTTATAACAATCAAATAGATGACGTCGTTTCCAATTTCACCGAAACCGTTCTACATGGAATGAATAAATATATCCCATCATCCTTTTCCAATCCCAATCCTAATTTTAAAATCTTTTCAAAAGAAGCCACCAAAGCAGCCAGACAAAATAAATCTGCTCACAAGAAATATAAGCGCAACGAAACTTCATTTGACGAATATAAGGCCACACGTAACATCTGTAAAAAAATCTGTGCGAAGGAAGCGAAAAGAGCTGACAACAAGAAAGCCGCTAAGGCTTCCGAGTTGAAAATCTCCGATCGCAACTTTTACCAGATGGTCGCATCGGTTGCCAATATTTCCAAAACATCTATTTCAGCATTGAAATGTGCAGATGGTGCTTTGGTGGTGGATCCATATTTGCAGGCCGACTTACTGGCAAACGTCTTCACTTCGAACTCGACCTTAGTTGTCCCAGATGGAGTTACGCCTCCGTCAATTCCGTATTGTGGTTCCAAAATGGATCCTGTCAACATCTCGGAGGATATTGTCTTCAGGAACCTGAAGGCAATGGACATAAATAAGGCCACCGGACCTGACGGAATTCCTGTTCGAATATTGAAGGAGTTTGCCAGTGACTTGGCTCCAATATTAACTATAATTTTTCTCCTTTCCTATAAGCAAGGTAAATACCCGAACGCCTGGAAGAGTGCGATCGTGCAACCGGTTCTTAAACGTGGTTGTGATAAAACTGACCCTTCAAACTACCGGCCAATATTAATTGTGTCAGCCGTGGCTAAAGTTTTTGAGAAATGCATTAACCACCAACTGGTGCATTATCTTGAGATTAATAAAATAATTTCAGATAAACAATATGGCTTCCGTGAAAGCCGCTCCACAACCGATCTTTTGAAGTATGTTACAAACAAATAGAATCTCGCCCTTGAGCACCACGGAGAAGCCTTTGCAATCGCCTTGGATATATCCAAGGCTTTCGACAAGGTTTGGCATGAGAATCTCATTTGTAAACTTGTGGCCAGTGTTGTGCGATTACGCGTATTTTGATATT
This sequence comes from Tipula lateralis, assembly GCA_963932295.1. Taxonomy (NCBI): domain Eukaryota; kingdom Metazoa; phylum Arthropoda; class Insecta; order Diptera; family Tipulidae; genus Tipula; species Tipula lateralis. The sequence goes on along the minus strand of OZ010738.1, from coordinate 175,322,043 downwards.
GTCGACATGTTGGTGTCGACAATTAGTAGACAATGTCGACAATTTGTAGACAATGTCGACAATTCGTAGACAATGTCGACAATTCGTAGACAATGTCGACAATTCTTGGACAATGTCGACGTTTAATAAACAATTCCGAAGTATCCCAAATATGTTAGCTTTATAACTATACAGATTAGCTATAATCTGTATAGTTATAAAGCTAACATATAATTATAGTATAACTATAGTATAACTATAATTAATTATACTAAGCTATAATTATAACTATACAGATAAGCGAAAATAATATTATTTTATTTAAAAGCAAAATTCTTACGAATTTTGAATAATGTCATAGAAAATTACAATAGATAAAGAGTTTTTGGGTAAGAAAATTCCCAATATGGTAAGAAAATTCTCAATATAAAATAAATATATTTTATGCAATTTGTTGGTGTAACTTTTGTAATAGATTTTGTAATTATATCTGTCTACCTTTTTGTAACATTAATGTATTGTATAAGTATGATCATAATTGTCGTGTGTACAAAAACAGTATAAAACTAAAACCGTAAACTAAAATCTTCCAATACTTTGCACTGGTGATGATTAAGACCAAAACTATCAAAAAATCATAGCGAGATCAATGACCAAAACTTAAAAGACCAGCACTATCAAAAAAATTTTTCGAAATCAATATGTTCGATGTGTACTTTTATTAATTTGGTTGAGACTGTTTGACTGTAAATTTTGACTGTCGTGATACAATTTTTTTTGGGCTGACAGTTTTTATATATCACGATAGATATAGGTTTTTGGGCTGACATCCAAAATATGTCGTAATATAATTTTTTTTTGGGCTGACAGTAAAATAGGATAGAAATGTCATTTTAAGTGTTGCCATAGCATTTTTTGGGGTTGATTTTTGGGCCAACTTCACATACATTGATTATTACAGTAAAAATTTGTCTAGAGCATCCTTAGAGCACAATATTTTTATTCATTTTTGAACTAATAAAATCAATTTGATTTAAACACCTCATGAGATATTGTATTTTGATCGGTCAATTTAGTTAATATGATTTTATCTCAGCTACTTAAATTATTTGATTTATACGCACGATGCTATAAAGAATCTATAGTTCATTTTGTTAATTAATATAATTCGTTTAACTAGTCGAACCACTACATTAGACATGTTGTATAATAAACACATTCAAAACATATTAAAGCTCAATATCAGGCATAGTACTGATAAAATGTATGGAAAACGAATTACATATTTAAATTACACAACAATTTATAATTTCGATAGCTTAAATCATTTAAACTAGCTTAAACCTTAAAATAAGATTTCAGATAAAGCAAATGTTAGAAGTCATCATTAAAAAACTTTTTAGACGATTTTTTGAAAACTAATCAGAATTATAAGCATGTTCGAGTAAAAAGAGTAAGGATTGTTTTTGAAAGCTAAGACGCAACTTAATGAACACAACTGATACCCATATAAAACAATTTTAGTTTGTAGAATAGAATGGTAATTAAGAAAATAAAGTATCTCCGATCGTGTTCCACTGTAAACGTGAAAAGCCCCAGAAACTATGTTATTTTTAATTGATTGCTTTAAATTTTATTTTGTTTGATTTTGTCACGTGAGAAACGACCAAATCAAACAACAAAAGTTTTTTTTTATCAAAATGTGTCAAAGCGAGGCTAAGCATCAGATATTGAGTGGTAATACCTGAAATCTTAAAATAATCAAACCATATACCCATTTAACTATTTTCATTATATATAGTTATAATAAATTAACATATTATTCGGTATGGTACCCAATCTTTTATCAAGTGTCGACATTGCCTACGATTTGTCGACATTGTCGACACAACTTTTTTAATTGTCGACATACATTGTCGACACGTGTAGACAATGAATTGTCTACGTCATGTAGACAATACGGCACAACACTGCTTGTGGCATACGGCTTGGATTCGATGACCATCAAGTGGATAAAAAGCTTCCTCAAAGACCGAAAGATCAACGTTGTGCTAAATGGGAGATCATCACGACACACTCCCCAAATGCCGGAGTCCCTCAAGGATCAGTTTTGTCACCAACTTTGTTTTTGTTATACATTAATGACTTGTTGGATAGCACTGTAAACCCTATCCACAGTTTTGCCGATGATGCAACATTGCGCTCTTCTATTTCGTTCGAGGTCGAGCCTACTCCTTCAGAGTTAAACGGTAAAAGGCTGGAAATTGTCACTTCGCTTAATTCCGATTTGAGTACAATATTTGAGTGGGGAGTTAAAATTCAGGTCAAATTTAACGAGAAAAAAACACAAATATGCACATTCACGCGTAAAAGAAGTGGCAACGAATACCCTTTTGTGGTAAAAGGACACGTTCTCGTGGGTTGTGACTCAATTCGTTTGCTTGGTGTTCAAATAAGTAACAATTTAAAATGGAATAAACACATTGTCGCATTGGCCAAATCAGCTTCATGTAAACTCGGGTTCCTCAATAAATGCAGACGGTTTTTTAAATCGCATCAAGTTCTCCAGATATATAAAACGTTTATTAGACCGTCTATAGAATATTGCTGTCAAGTTTGGGGTGGAGCATATGGCTCTCCAGTTGCTGGATATAGTTCAGCGGCGTGCCATCCGAATAATACGAAACCCCAGACTTACGAAAGATCTAGACAGCCTACAGCACCGCAGAGATGTTGCAGAACTCTGCGTGTTCTATAGATTAATAAATGGTAAATGTTCTGCAGAATTAAAGGAGAAAATACCACCTTTTGTTACGCCAGGACGGGTAACACGAGGAACGGTTAATGCGCATAGGTTTACGGTGAAGCTGCCGAAACCTCGAACTGAAGATGCAAAGCGCGAATTTATTTATCGAACATCTAAGAAGTGGAATTCGTTGACTGGTTTTCAATTTCCGTTGAAGTATAAAATGCACAAGTTTAAGGCAGCTATCAACCTTTACTTGAAGGATCGCGCGTTGGGTGCAGGAGCTCTGACAGTTACAAGGAGCTAGGTCAGTCTAAAAGTCCGCCCTGCACCCAACTAAAACAAAACGTAAAAAAAAAAAAAAAAAAACGCAGAGGTGGTAGTCTATAACTGGATTCGTAAATTATCTTGGTGCAATGACGTATTATTGTAGTGGTTTAAACGTAAGTTTATACACGTAATAAAATTAAATAAGTGCTCTTTATCGAGTGTTGCTCTAGAACTTGTGCTAAAATATTATCTGCACAGAATAATGGAATACGACGAATGTTCTATTTTCAATTCATTTTTATTTTAAGATTAATAAAAGCGTATATATAGTTGAGGGAATTAGTATATAACCGCGCGAGAGGTGAAATTCTTGAACCGCCGTAAGACTAACATATGTGAAAACATTAAAAAGTTCTAACCATAAACGATGCCAGCTAGCAATTGGATGAACCTGAACATATATGGCACTTTTAGTCGCTTACTGGGATCCAAAGCTTTCGGGCTCCAGGGAAGTATGGATGTGAAGTTGAAACTTAAACTGATTCAAGGAAAGCACCACCAAGAGAGGAGCCTGTGGCTTAATTTGACTCAATATGGGGAAACTAACCAGGTTCGACCATACTTGTTAGTGAGTAAGGCAGATAAATAACTCTTTCTCGAATCTATGAGTGTTGGTGCATGGCCGTTCTTAGTTAGTGGAATAACTTGTCCCGTTAATTCCAATAATGAACGAAAATCAAATTTCTAAAGAAGATGCCGGTAGAGTTATGGTGTAGAAACTTAACAGACTTTTTTGTAACTTTGTTATCCATATTTCTAACGGGGTGTGGGTTTAATACGTAAATCTTGTCTGTAAGTGCAGTCATAGCTGGTGGATTGTCTGAGTAAGACAATTGCTTCTTTAATAGATAAATTGCGTTGCACACGCGCTACAGTTCAGGTACTAACGTGTACTCATATAGTTTAAAAAAGACCGAGTAAACTGCTTAAAACAAAATTCGTGGTTATGATTGTGGACTGAAATTGTACATTAAAACCTGAAATTCCCAGTACGTGTGGGTCGCATAATTATACAATTTAAAATAAGCCATATTAAGTCGGAGGGAACGAAGCCTGCATGGAGCTGTAATTGCGAAGTTGCCATTGTGGATTATTCTTATGCCAAATAAAAATATAAAGATCAGTTCGTTCTTAACCGAACATCATTTGACAATTTATTCAGAAGTGGCATGTATCAGAGGGATCCGACTGTCTCAATAAAACAATTATATAAGTCATGACCTTTCCAACTAAATAATTGGATAAAATCTATCGTCGTTTTTTTGTCGAACTATAATGGGTTGATAGAGGGTAAACACTCAGATATTCAGATATATACCATACCCCGGAAACATCTGTGAGATTTGGCCAATATTCAAAACCAGTGAACTATTAAATTTGTAATCATTTGAAATCATTTTAATATATCATTTTTAAACTGTGGTTTTATGAGGTTGTATTTTAAAATAATATTACAATTTATTTACCTACTGTACAGTTGTTATACATACAGTTCCAATACATTCATATTTTTGTCGGAATCTTCACACTCGTTGCCAAACATCTTTCGCTATAGCGATGGTGAAGTTCTAGTCATGGTGTATGATACTCAACTATCTACTCTGGTCCACTAGGTATTTGATGTGGACTCAATGATTTCCCAATGGGCAGCTGCCTAGTATCTGACTGGTAAGATTAGTGATACATATATCTTCCAACTAAAAGCTGCTTACAGTTTTAGACAAAATATAGATATTTACTTAGGCTTCTTTTGTCTTTGCTGTCACTATCTGAGTAATAATTCGCTACCATCCTTACGTGTTGTACTTGCGCCTGAAACCTATAATGTATCTTAATTTTACATAAGTGATTCATAAATCTCGTTATGATCATGGTTTCCTGAGAAGAAAGGATATTGATTGAAATACTTTATCATCCCATAGTCTATTTCCAGGAGCCATAATTTTTGACAAATCGTTTTTCAAAGGTTTGTGAAAGAAATCAAGTTCTTCGTCGACTGTATAATTCGGTTAGTCTTAAAGAAACAGCCTTTGTAATTAACCATAATGTTATTGTTGTTGTTAAAAGGATTTTTGTTGTTGTCAAATTACTATTAATCAATTAATATTATATGCATAGCTGTGATAATCAAAATATATGAATATAATTTACTATCAATTTTAAAGTATAAGGTTGAAGCTTTGGGGAAGCTTTTGACTTATACCTATTATACAAATAAGTATTATTAAGAGGTCGATTCAATTAAAGCTTCCTCTTTCAGCTTCAAATTACAAAATTTTCCATATATGGGTTGATGTCTAGGTTTGGCTTCAACAAAGTTCCTATATATAGTTGGATGAGAGGCTTCCGGTATTTTCGTGATTCTATTGCGTCAGCCAAATATAAACTTATATTAATTAAAAATAAAACGATATACCATAATGTAAAATGCCATTTTCATAAATTTATTTATAAATATTAATAGAAATTTATGTACAACAATTACCGAAACCAAATTATACAAGTACTGCATAAGTAATGTTTATATATACATAAAAATTCCCCTCGGTGATAACAAAAACATTATTCTTTAAATAAAATCGTTCGGAAAAATACCAACAAATAACTGTTATAAAAATACGTTTTTAAGCGACATTTCTCAATGGAAATGTTTTGTAATTGTTGTACATAAAATGTATAATCTAAAATTAGTTTTAAACAATTCAGAATATTAAATCTAAAATTATACACTTTGAGCGGTTACGGTGACTTCATTAGAATAAAGTGAAAAAATATTGTCTGGAAAGTCGTGTGGTTCCGGAAGGTGTTGCACTAATGTGATAATTACAAACTGGTGGCTGACAAAAAGGAGGCGGCTTAATGTTAAGACTGGTAGTAGATACTTAAGGCCATAACCATTGCATCACTAACGTCAAGAAATGCAACTTAATCTCTCCCTTGTTAGTTTTCTTATTCAGCAGCTCTAGGAGAATGGCTTGGATTAGTTGAACCAATTATTCATTGGAGAAATAACAGCGACTACATAAACCAGTACTTGAAGAAGAACTAACTGAATCGGGACCTGGAACGGCAGTCGCTATTACATTGAGCTATTACATTGAGATTCCGGGACTCAGTGAAGTCAGAGGAATAACAACAGTGAGTAAATGAGAATCATATGACATTTTCTGGTACAGGCGACACACAGGCGTGGACATAATAATAACAAAGAGAAAGAAGAAAGCATTAATAATACGGAAATCGATAAACAGCAGAAAAAAAGTGGAAAGATTTCATTCAAAAATAAGAAATACAACCGAGAGGATATCACTATAACCAGAGGAGATTTTACTATAACCATCAGTAATGAATAAAAGGCAAACAAATTGAAGACGGCTATATTAAGACTGACACGGAGGTTAGCTTTCACAAGAATACAATCGGAACGCAGTCAATTTAAGCTACAAATAAACCAAAAAGTACTTCAGAGGTTTCATCATTTTACTAACATACCACCTATAACGGGTTAGACTGATCAAGTATCCACAACTATAATAAACCATATGTAAATAGATGGATATAACTTTTTGTAGAACATGTTATCAACAGCACTGAACTAGCGACACCCATCACACAACGGAGCGGGATTAAAAGTTCCATTGAAAAATCGAAGAACAATAAAGTTGCAAAATCAACACAAACAAGCCAAGAAGTTTATAATTCTGACAGAATGCTACTTCAATGTAAACTTGACAATTACAACCCTCCAGGAAATTGGTCTTAAAGAATGCGAAAGTTAGCAGTCTATTTCTATCATAAATAAAACAATAAAGATACTAGGAATGATCATCTTTGAACTGTAGCATTCCACACGGTAGTGGGACAATGCCACACACAAACACTCAATTCGGCAGATGGGAATGAGTCTGGACTAATATAGGTAACAAGTCTAATACTTAATATTATTTTTATTCCATCCATTTAGTTAACATTCCTACTCCACTTTAATTGTAAACCATTCCAGTAAGACTCACTGTTGTTCTGTAGTTTTCTATGTTGTCAAGATCGCAAACTTAATGTTATTTATTTTGTTGCATGAACTCATCGGCAATGAAAAAAAAACTGTTTGACCCTAGATGGAGTCACATTGGAAAAATAAAGTCAAACACAGATGGCAGCATTGTAAGGCAATTCCATCACGCAGATGGGACATTTTGATGACGTGGAGATTGCAAAAAGAAGATGCCGTCATTCAAGGTGCGGACGGAAACGAGAAGCGACAAGAAAAAAAACGATTATTTTGGCGTGATTAACTGGCCTGACTTTTCAATAAAATCAAAATAATTGAAAATGTTTGTATTTATATTTTATTAAAATTGAATATTTGAAATCAAAAAATATATTGTGTATTGCTACGTTTTTTGGTTTGATTTGAGCTCTATCCTGGTAATGTCAAATCCTTGATGTTGCTTTGTGATGTTTTGTCACCCACTTTAATAGCAGCGTTTAACTCTTTTTTGGAAGTCCGCCAACATTTCGATTGCCATGTTGAATTCTGGTTCATCCGTTGCCAAACCCAAAATTTGTTCCTTCTCTGCATCCATCGCTTTTCTCAACGCCAGCAATTTTTGCCTGCCTGTCCCATTCATCACAATGTTTCTCAGTTTTAATTCATATGATAACTCGTTCACGGTGGTGAAAATAAAAGAAAAGAAACGAAAGTAAGGCCAAACATAGGCAAGTGAATCCGGGCACATATCCGTGCAAACCAAGGCGAAGACGTGCGCAAAATAACGAGAGATACCGGTACCAGGTTGCTGTGTGGACACGTGGGAGCCGAACAAAATACCCTTTCTTTATCTTTTCCCTCGCTTCTTTTTTTGAATCTTAGTTTTTTCATTTGCTTCCCCCTCGTAAATTGGCATCTCAGCCTCGTTACATTGTATTGGTCGTCCCAATGGTGGCTTTTATTTCCATACCAGGTAATCCCTCCTATCGAGTCAACCTGCTCAAAAACATTAGGTGCCGGAAGAGTGGCGCCCAATTTGTGTTTTGACTTTTGCCTAACAAAGCTACCGCTATAGTGTGTGTGACACGTTACAGAACTCTACGATCAATACAGAATAGAAAAACGGACAAGCTGATTTTACCCCAAGAATCCAGTGAATCCTAAACACTACCTTCGTCAATTTCGAACGCGTATTATTAATGATAAATAGGAACGCAATATGGCAGTGAAATGGTCATATCAAAGACTATGATTAAACTCATATACAAGAAATGTATTGAGATGCTGAAAACTGGAATGAGAAGTGTGCATACAGATGTGGTTTAACTGGTAAACTCAATGGTCTGGACTTTACAAATGACATATGCCTACTTACGAACAAACACTATTATACGGCATTTACAGGCCTTTGTTGAAGATTCTATGTAGCCATCAACGCCGACAGCGACCTCTTCGCCTGTTGAAAGACAGTTCTCCCTTCAAAGGTCGCTGTATCATTCAGTTCGGATCAGCACGAAGAACGTACTCGCTGTCCTTTGATTTCATGATATTTTGATTTCTGAAGTAGACAAAGAGGATATAAAGCCCTATTGCCAGCGGCAAGGCGAACCTTGATATCCTCTGCCACACTATTATCGTGAGTAATGAGAGATCTTAGGTACTTGAATCTCATCACTCCTTCAAACGTGTGATTACCATTACTGAAATCAATTCACTCCATTGTCATTTAAACCAATCACACAGATATCATCTACATATGCAGAAGTTGATTGGAAAGTTGGAATAAGTTATTGTCTTGAGGTGTTTCACTTTAACGAAAAATGTATTCCAACATGAGATTAAAAAGTATCGGGGAGAGCGCACCTTCTTGTCGACCACCAGAAGTAATTTCAATAGTTCAGGATAGCCGGTTCTCAACACATTACCACAGCATTGTGACTGCATTACTGTCATTATACTACACAGATGTACGTATTACACATCAACAATGTACAAAAAAAGATGTAAATGAATTTATATACCTTGGCATCACAAAATCGAGAACAGGTGGGAGGGATAATTATTCAAACTGTTTCATAAAGTCTGAACTTTTGCGGCCCTGTCATCAGAGACAAATGTTCAACTCCTGGGTAAAATCAGTACTACTGTATAGGGGTGTGAGACATAGTAACTGCAGATGTACATCAACAAGGGCTTTCCATGAGTACTGCAATGCTTCTGGCCCAAATAAAGTGAAGCAATAGTGAAACAAAGGTGAAGATGAATAAGCCATGTGCTGTGAATTGCACCAAATGATATAACAAGGATGTCATTTGAAAGTTACCCACAACGGAAAAACAAGGTACGAAGACCAGCGATGACGATGTATCTATACCAATAGAGTAAGATATTCCAGCATAGTAGACGCCCTATGCTCGTAAAACAGGAAAACTAAGAAACGAACAACTTAAAATAAAATAACGAATTTATTCTAATTTAATTCTAATTCATTAATCTTTCATTCGTTCGTCTTCTTATTACTTATATATACTGTGTTAAACATATGTTCTTCTCCATCTTGTGTTTCATTTACATATTAGAGACATGATAAAATTTATGTTACATATTATAGATATATATATGTGTGTATATGTAAAGGTCGACTGGGATATACACTTGCCTAATGGTTAGGTCGACAATATGATTAACATTTTTATGGATTTGTGTTATCATAAATAAATAAACACCGACGACCTTTATGTTTTATGTTATTATGGAAATAATTTTGTATATCTCTCCCAGCACACAAAACAGCAAGACTCATAAACGCATTACATTAATTTGATAACATTATGCTTAATATAAATACATTAATCATCAACTCGATAAGGTACCATGGCTTTTTGAACGGAACGAACAGAAACGTCTTAACAATTGTCGACGTTGTCTTTCTATTTTGTTGCTAATACCGACAATTAACATCTCTCTATATACAATGTGTTAATACAATATATCTACTCACAGGTTGACTATATACCATCGTACATCAAATTACAACGATTTAATTGTAAATTTTATCTAATTAAAGTTTTCCTATTGTGCTCGTCTGGTGTACACATTAATTGTGTTTAGGTTTCGTTTTGTTTTTTTTTTTGTCTTTCTAAGTGATAAAATACTTTATCTTGTTACAGTCTCTTCTTTCTTAAGACAGTGAAAATGAAAATAAGATGTATTACACAAAACAGAGAAACTTAGATTATGTTTATGAAAAAATAAGAAATATAAGCAAATGAAGAAGAAACATTTCAAAGTATATCGTTGTAACGTTGTATACGGCACAAAAAATTAATGGTAATCTTCCGTATCATCGTTGTGTTTGTGCTGGGTATAAAATATACATTCAAATAGGATAAAAAGAAAATTTAATTTTCCTTTTTTTGTATGCTCATTATACGTTAGTATAATGGTAGGAAGTGTGAAGAAAACAACTCGAGGTAACATGATGAAGGTATCGAGTCTTCATCGATTTAGATCATGACATCACTCTTAGCACTGTGAAGCTCTTACAATACTTAGACTGAGTTTACTTAATTAGGTTCTGATAGATCTAGGTAAATTCGGTGCGTTTCTTAACTTCCCTTACTGACTTCTACGAACATTTTCAATCTTTATCACTGCCGACGTTTTACATAGGAAAAGGACCTTGAATTGTTTACCGATTTCTATAACTGTGAATGGTTGAAAGATTATGAAAGTTTAATTTTGAAAGAACTTCACTATTCCACCATTATCGATCGCTGTTTCGTCGTAGATGTATGAACCTTTCAAGGTCATCGCTACTGTAAATTAATGGATAGCCTTAACACACTTGGTTTCCAATTTAAGGCTATTGAGTTTCTTAGTCTCCTTCTACGATATGCTCTGGTAACAGTGGTTGTTTTAAATGGGTCATATGTTTCTGCAAAATAGTTACTTAACATTTTAGCCTTATAAATAACTAGACCGTTGCCAAAAAAAATCAGTTCAGTTGTGACCAGCTCGCAATATATAATTTAATAAGATTCATCTCATTTGATTGTTTTGATCGTAAGCTTTCGTATACCCTTTTTCAGGTATCTAGCATTGGATCCTTTACACACTAACGTTACGCCTATATATATTGGCACTGTATAATTTCGATGCAGTTATTGGCACTTCCAAATACCATAGCATTTTCATCTGTAAAAAAATGACTAGTAAAAAAATAAATTGCAGGGCTTCGTTCAGTTTCTAAACACCCTGTGGGCAAAAACGTGATATACGGACCTAACCGCAATGAATTTCCTGTATTATTGATCTCATCACATGTCAGAGTGTAACCAGATTCAGTTGTTGCATTCCAGTTATATAAGTTAAGAGCTTCGTTCAGTTTAGATACATCCTGTGATCTAATCTCTAAAGCTTATATACAGAGACGAATATTATATAATATCGATCTCGTACATTTCAGAGTAGAAGCAGATTGAGATATGGTCAAATATAAGCTAGAGCATCGTACATCCTATGATCAGATATCTAAAGGTTGTATACATAAACAACAAAACGCAATGACTACTGGTATTTATAGAATTACACCTAGACAAATAGTACAGCACTGAACAAGTTAATTTTAAACAAATCCTTTAATCTACCGATGAACTGCGTTTTCTCAAAGGTGTATGGTTAGTGGGAACTCTCTAATATGTGGACTATAAATTCTAGGTGACCCAAGCCCAAAGCGTTACAAACCAATAGAGTTGATCTGTTGGAATGCAAGGATATCACCTTCACAAATTTTGAAAGGATCTGATGGAGAGCCATGGCTTATAGCAATATAGGTGTTGATGAAGTGACGGAATCGGATCTTGAGAGTAGACTCAAGGAAAGTTTTCTTTTCATCGTTCCTGGGGTAAAGATGTACGGATCTGCCACCAAAAGATTTTAAAGTCTCTTTTTACAAAGAGAACCACTAGAAAAAGAGACGAAACACCTTTAAAACTGCTAAAGAAGATTCGTGCTTCTTGAGTGAACTCGACGGAGAAAAGAAACCAGTCCGATAACACTATGCCTGCTGTTGCGAAGATAAAACCAAACCTAAAACTACCTGCAGCCAGGTAGTGGAGTCGGTCCCGATGGTATTACCAGAACAAGGTTAAATTCTCTTAGAAAGAATTCTGATGAAAGTATTGGATCAGGAAAATGAAGCCTTGAGGACGAAATCCCTTGGAAAACAGCAAAAAAGATCTGCTGTGTTGACAAGTACTCCTCGCAGTGGGTAGAAAGGTTATTTGAGGGAATTCATCTTAAATGCGAAAACTAGTAGCATACTCTCCATGGACCATTGGAGTTTTAGACACAAATTTAGTAAAACTGTATAATCTGTATAATGATCATAACGAATTGGTATTAAAGTAAATAAAATTAGATGATTTATTTGAATTCTCAGTAGATCTTATGTATCATTCAAGGTCCAGTTACCGTATATGGTATTGTAATCACTTTGTAGTATGGTTGAGCTGTAATGACGCAAGAAGTCCCATCAGTGAAAAAATCTCAAAACTTCTTATACTTGAGTAGTTACACCTAGGTCCTAATCTACACCGTCCAATCAGTAATCGTATTTGTCAGTTATATAAATTTAAAGGCTCGTTCAGTTTAGATACACCCTGTGATCTAATCTTATATATTGACCAACACGCGCCGAATTTCATATAGATGGATCTTAAACATATCAGAGTAGAAGCAGATTGAGATATGGTCAATTATAAGTTAAGAGCTTCGTTCAGTTTAGGCACACCGTTAGACACATCTCTAAAGCTTATACAGATAACAGGACGATACAATTTTCATATATTATGGATTTCATCACATATCAAAATAGAACCAAATTTAGTAATGGTCAAGCATATGTTAAGAGTATCGTTCAATTTGGATACACCTTTTAATCAGATATCTAAAGGTTGTAAAGATAACAACACGCAATGAATTTCAAGTATTATGAATCAGGAACCAGATTGGGTACAGGTCAAGTTTTAATTAAAAACATTCTTCAGACTGAATAAGTTAAGACTTCGTTTGGATATACCCTGTGATCTAATCTCTTAAGCTTTTATAGAAACCAACGCGCAACGAATTTCATATAGGTAATATCAGAGTGTGGAACCAGATTGAGTAATTTTGATACACCGAAAAGCAGCAGCCAATAAATATATGGTGCCTAGATCAACGCTTTAATTTCGATTAGGGTCACATTTTTCTAAAGCTCGACTAGGCCCACCAACAATCCTTACTGAAAATGAAGACCTACACATTGTTGAATGGATAGAATTTCCCAGCAAAAAGGATTCCTGAAGTGAAGCGAGGATGTTGTTAATGCAGTAAAAAAATTTTTAGAAGTTACTGATAGACCTCATCCATTTGTCGAGAACAAAATTCCAGGAAAATGTTGGTTTAAGGCTTTTTTAAAACGACATCCGTCTCTATTGCTTCGAGCTACTGATCCTGTTTCGGCCGCAAGTGCTACAGTTGCTGCTTCTGATATTTATTCATGGTTCGATACAATAGTTTTTTTAAAGGATACAACTATTAGAAGATCAAACGCGAATTTTTAACGGAGACGTGACTAATTTTCTTTAATGTCCTAAAACTTAACTCTTACTGACAGTCAATTCAATGAGTTTGTGAAAAATAATCTTCGAATTTCGGATGCAAATTGTATACGAATCAAAAAAGACTCACATAATAGTGTAGCTGCGCCTTATATTTCGTATAAAATAAGTGAAGTGGCCCACTTCACTTATTCGAATCGTTTGAAATTATTATGAATGCTGATTTATGGCCGGAACACACGGTTATCAAGGAATTCAACTTCAATCAACACAGAAAAAATTTTAGGGAAAGACGGCGGCTCCCTCAACGGATATCTTAAACATATCAACGCCTAATAATATTGATCTAAGAAACAATTTTATATATTCTCAAAATGTTCGCGGTATTGCCTCAAAATCCACTGAGTTTTATCGCTTTGTCGTAGCTTCTATGTATCCCGTTTATGTGATTGTGGAAACTAATTTAACCGAATATATACAGTTCAGAGTATTTTCCATCAGACTATATTGTATACAGGTGTGACCGCTCGGCACTAACTAGTGTCAACTCAAGTGGGGGTGGAGTACTGATAGCGGTTCATTCATCTATTGTAAGTGAGGTAGTTGACGGTGATCCCACAATAGAACTTGTATGTGTTAAGTTGAATATCTTCAAGAAAGTTATTTACAACATAGGCCTTTACATTCCACCGAGGTCGCCATCTGAAGTTTATACGACATATACAAACTGTTTGTATGATAAAATTTCTCAACTTAACTTAGATGACAACGTGCTGATTGCTGGCGATTTTAACTTACCAAAGGTTGAATGGTTGGTAGATGACGACAAAAACTGCCTCATTCCGTACAATGTAAAGTCAGATGTTGAGTCTATATGTATTGATTCTATTTTGTCCTTTGATCTCGTTCAGATAAATAACGCTTCCAACTACAAGGATACATTTCTGGACTTGTTTTTTGCAAATTCTGCTAATCTATTTATGATAAAGGTGGCACCAGTTCCGTACATCATCAACGATATCAACCATAAGTCTATGGAAATCAATTTAAACGTGTCAGAGTTTTTGGTTTCTAGTTTTAATAATAACAATTGTAATTATATTAAATTTTATGATTTTAGGCGTGCTGATAATGATGGTCTTATTTCTTATTTGAAGTCGATCTAGTGGGATTTGTGTTTTTCGTTGGTGGACATTGACCACGATGCGCAACTATTCTATGACATTTTATTCATTGGCTTCGACAGATTTGTACCTGTTTCTATTAAAAAAGTTAACGGTGGTTTAATATCCTCCGTGGTTTAATGAAAATTTAATTAACCTTCGAAATCGTAAAAAAAATTATATCGTAGAAGAACGTTGAAGACAGATTATCATTTTTAGATTTATCGAAACAGTTAGACGATTTGCAGTATATGGCTTATAAGAATTTCATTATTAAGTCTCAAATTAGTATGACTTCAAACCCTAGATCGTTTTGGAAGTTGGTTTACTTCAGAGGGAAAACTTACGGGTTTCCATCAACTATGTGGTTCAATGATGTTACTAGAAGTAATTCTGGGAATATTGCTAACCTGTTTGCTACATTTTTTCAAAATATATATAGTCGGACAGATATTGATAAGGACAAGTATGAGGGTACGGATGCAACTACCAACTCTTGCTTATACACACCTCACCTCACATATCTCCAGATGATATCGTTGAATCCCTTCGTTCTTTTAAGGATGGGTGTGGCCCAGATGGTATTTCTTCATTCTTTCTTAAACGGCTTAGCAATGAAATGGCTCTGCCTTTGTCAATTTTGTTTAATGGTTCACTTTCGAAGGGTGTTTGTCCCGTTACCTGGAAATCGTCTCATATTGTACCGATTTTTAAATATGGTAGCAGGAGCGATATTTCTAATTATAGAGGTATTTCGTTATTGTCAGCGATTCCAAAATTGTTTGAGTCAATTGTGTGTGACTATATGTTTTTCGGGCTAAAATCGTGTATTGTAGATGAGCAACATGGTTTCTTCCGTGGGCGTTCTACTGTGTCAAATTTAGTGAAATTCACGAAACGTGCCACGGAGGTTAAAAATAATGCTCAGCTTGATGTCATTTACACCGACTTCAGTAAGGCGTTTGACTCAATTAATCACTTTATTGATTTCCAAAAATTAAAATCATTTGGAATTAATGATAATTTAATGAAATGGCTTGAGTCGTACCTCGCTGGGCGGGTGCAGTTTGTTGCAATTAAGGCAGCCTTTCTAATCCAATTTATGTACATTCTGGAGTACCTCAGGGTTCACATCTTGGTCCATTTATTTTCATACTATTTGTAAATGATATCATAAAATGTTTAAAATTCTCCCGATGTTTAATATATGCTGACGACTTAAAACTATTCTCTCCTATTCGAGATCTATCTGATGCAGTTAATTTGCAAATGGATATAGACGCGGTAAATGTTTGGTGTAAGACTAATTTATTACACTTGAATGTAGCCAAGTGCGGAATGGTATCATTTAGTCGTTCATTTTCGCATTTTGTTTATAATTTCAACGTTGCAAATAATAAGTTGACTCGTGTTAACGAAATAAGGGAATTACATTAACTTCTACATTATCATTTAATCGTCATTTTGACATGATTTGTGCCAAAGCCAACTCTATGTTGGGATTCCTGAAACGTAGTATGAAAGAGTTTAATGATCCTAGAGTTTTTGTCTGCTTGTAGCAATCACTTGTGCGCTCACAGCTCGAATATGCATCATGCGTATGGTCTCCACGTTACAATGACCACAAGGAAAGAATTGAATCAATACAAAAATCTTTTCTCATTTTCTACACATATAAAACTGGTGGGTTTAATCGTCGATTACCCTGGTGGAAAAATGTTAGGATTCTACCCTCATATGTAGAAAGATGTAAATCTTTGCAAATGGAGCCACTTTAGGTTCGTCGCCAGCATGCTGGAGTTATTTTTATTTCCGATTTACTCAACGGTAATATCTTGAGTGGGTACTTGCTAATGAACCTAAAGTTGTATGCTCCTATTAAAAATCTTCGTACACGCACTCTATTGAAAATTGATTTTCATAGAACCAATTATGGGAGCGACGAGCCTTTGAACTCCATGTCAAGGTTGTATAACGAACATTGCTTCCTTTGCAACTTTAATAAGACGAAATTTGAAATCAGACGAGCATTGAAAAATAATTATTTTAGTTAAATAATTTAGTTGTGCTATTTTATAATTTTAACTTTTCTGTTGTATGCCATATATTATAGTGATAATTGTATTATTTGTTATTTTTGGTCTCTTTATAAAAATTGTACTGAAGTTTATTGTACCTAATTGGTTTTTTCTAAAATAAATAAATAAAAAAAAGAATACGTTTTAGCAGCGAAAGGCTCTCTAAATGTCTATGAAATCGATAAAGGATTGACGAAAGCAAATTTAACAGTCTTGCTCACCTTTTTTGCGGCGGGAGTGTTTACTCCTCCCATGATAATCTATATCCACATAAAAGGATACCGGAATAAATTCGTAAATCTTTGCCAAAATGATGGGGAATTGGAATCGGTGACAACGTAAGGATGACAAAACCAAGTATTTACGAGTACATATCAAAGGTTTTGCATCATTATTTGGTGCAGCTGGGCACTAAATTTCCCGTTATATATTCTGTTCAAATTATTTTAGTAGCATTATATCCAAATGCTACTAGAATATTACAGCCTGCAAATTTGGCAGCATTCAAACCGCTGAAACCGTTTTGGAATCGGAAAATTTTAGAAAGAAGAAGTAATAATCCTTGTGCCTCTTTAACAAAAGAAAAATTTGCACCATTATTATATGATATTGTGGAAAGAATTGTGTGCAAGGAACCCATTCAGAAGGGCTTCAAGGTATTTGGCCTTTTTCATTGCAACAAATTAATTTATCGAAATGCTTAGGAAGATCATCGTCCTAAATCTACATATGGCAGTCGCCTAAATCCCAAGTATAGCAAATGACGAAATTATAAATATTACCAATGTCATTCCCATTCAACAGTCCACAGAACTACAAACAGTGACATACATAACTATTCCTCTGCAAAGCACTACGTCAGTAATTGATGATTTCCTACCTTGGCCAGAGACTCCCTTGAGAAAAGGTTGCAAAACGGACAAAATTAAAAAGCCATATGTGGTAGCTTCTCCACTGTGGGTAAAACAAGAACAACTAAAAAAAGATCAATTGAAAAAAATTGAATTAGAAAAGGAAAACCGCAAAATTTTACGAATGAAAATCAAAGAGTTAAAAAATGCAGAAAAACTTAAAACGACGAAACGTCCACGCAAAGAAAATGCACAGTCTAAGAAGTCTTCAAGTACGACAACTTCTACAAATGTGTTAGTTGCAATTGAAAATACAGGGCAGAGTAATATAGAAGGAAATAGAGATTTGCGAATCTGCGAACAGTTTAATTGTCATAGCAATAATAAAACTATTCAAGTTGAAACTTCCAGTTTAAAAAACCCATTGTAGAACAAATTAACAAAATCAATATAATGAATGAATCTTCCGGCAGTTATCAATCTACTACGAATACGACGAAGTCAAGCAGCTTGGAGCCAATCAAAGACGCACCCTGAAAGGGCAGATCCACAAAATACTAAGCATCAAAAACGATCAACATGAATTTCTAGGTAAAACGATACCTCATGAAAACATTGTCAAACCGCACCTTAAAACCAAAGAAATACGTATAGAAGATTAAACGGGCTCCAAAAATAAAATTTCTACATCGAACACAGAGTCGATTATTAGTGAGCCCCCAAAAAGATCATCATGTTCGTAAACTTTTTTGTACTTTTTTAGAACTACTTCTAGCTTTCTCAGTCGGATAGTAATCCAGTATTGATACTTAATAGCAATAATGGATTAATTAGGATAAAATGAAAATAAAAATTGCATAAAAGTGTTCTGCAACAATGTAGTCTGAAATACTCCTTTTGAAAAGCATGAATATATTGATCTTAGTAAAAAGTAAATCTAACAATTTACGGATTTTGCACATCCACTAGTAAATCTGTGTTACCTCAAATAAGAGTGGAAGGTTTAAAGCAACGATCCGTCTTCCATAAATTATATAGTCTATACTAAGCACGAGTGCGATGTATCCAATCGAGGTCCGATAGCACCTAAGCAGAGTCATTCATGACTTTTTACAAATCAACAGTCAACGATTTAGGAGAATTGACAGAAATAGATTATTAATCAATCGATCTACCAAAAGGACCTTGACTTCTTAAAAGTAAATGACTAATATCGCACTGAGAGTCTTAGAGCTAGTTATATCCTATATATATACATTATCAAAAATCTTACAGATTTTTAGCCACAATCTGATTAATGCGTTGATCACTCTCGGTTTATTGGATAACCATAAGTCTCACATCGAGAATAATGTCAAAGTTCATACGCTCAGTAACACAATTGGATTCGTCTGTTTATGAATATCACATTGACAATAACAAACATATTTGTTCGAAAAAATTAATGAATTGCAGAAAAGCTCATACACAACGCTTTCAGCATGGCAATTGTTAATGATTGTCAGAATAAGATGTTGTTCTAAGGTTTAAAGTACTATTTATTCAAACATGAGATTTCTAAAATGGATTGAAGAGAGACCATTTCTTCTTCAACCACCGCAGGAAGCTCAAACCATTACCTTTTTCAATTGATCGATTGCTTGATATTTACGAATAACATTTTAAACAATCGCCCTTTATTAATATTGGGTGGTCAAAATAAAGTTCAAATCCATTTCGATTCTACTATTTATAATTTCCTAGAGCTTTTGCAACGCGACTTACAACATATACAAATAGAATGCAACATACACCAAGCCCGGTAGTATGTGCCTGAGGAGAAACAGTCATTCCATGACGTCATCAACAGATCAAAACTGGCATAGAGAAACCACATTACAGAATACAGAAGATGACATGCACTTAATAAGATTACATTTTTAATGGATGATTGATTCGACGTCTTTTGCTGTCTATCAATGCCATCTTAGAGTTCTAGAATAACTTACTTCACTGTCACGTTTACAGCCTCACCACGATTGAATCATATCACAAATTTCCTTGATTATAATCGAATAAAATTGAAAAGAAAGCTTTTTAAAGTTATTCCTTTCTATAATCTACGGATGGCCTTGGAATTCCTAATAGTATGTATCCTTGATGAACATATTTGCAGTTTGTATTTGTGGGTATTCAGTTACAGCTTGTAACACATGTAGAACATTAAGATGGCAGGATAATGGTCACGCTTTGTATCGAGAATTGCATTTATTTGAAAATAGTGGTTTTCGTTCTTGTCCTTAAACAACTTGTTTATGGTAGTCGTGAGGTAGATGGTGCAATCTGGTAACTCTTTTAATGGAACTACGTTAATAACGCTAGTTTATATGACCAGTATAACTTAGTCACTCTGAGTATACGTTAGCTTTTTCCACCATTCGTACTAATTCTCCTGTCTACAAGTTTATGTCTTCCTAGGGAAAACAGTTTAATTTTTTTTCAACTGTAAACAGAGTTGGCTTTCGTTGCTTAACATCAAGATGACACTTTTCATAAAATTAACCATTTTTAGGCTTAGCTTTTACTGCACCGAGTTTTGTGGCATCGATTTTATTACTTCCGAAACAAAGTTCACTTATCTTAGTTACATTGACCTTGATATTTTCGTTATGGTTATTCATTTATATGACCTTTGCAGAAGTATCGCGTTGTACATTTCCTTGAATCCCAAAGTTACAGAAATTTTGGCCTTACTTTCCTCTGCTCTAGTATTCAAGTCAGCAATCATAAATCATGAACCGCTCTTAAGACGGATGTACACATCCAGTTGACCATTTGGTAAAGCTCATGTGCAAGTGGAGCTTACACATATAATTAACTGCTTGGAAGTCCGCCACAGTTTTTTAAGCAGTGGCTCAATGAAAAATCCAACTCAAAGTATTTCGTGATCATTCCCACTGTGCAGATGAGACACGGTCTACAGTTGGCATCAATCAAGTTTCATGGAGAAACACGAGTGGATCAGTGGATATTCTATCATATATGTGGTAAGAACGTCAATCGAGCCAGTTTTTTTAAGTGACTACACGTTTTGTGTCTTGATCCTTAATCTAGTTTCCAAGTATATGTTAGAAATATCCCATTTTAGAGAGTTAGAAGTGGTAATACCAATTGTGAAGTAAGACGTCATCATATAAATTGATGAAAGACAGTTCTCGTACCGGATACTATTGAAGACTATGTCTTAACCTTAAATTTGTATTCCTTAATTATTTTTGCCTGTCTAAGCGTCTAGCAAAACTTCTAATCTAAACTCTGATTAAACATGAATATTTACATAAGCTGCATAATTTATTCAAGACATCAATTCAACTTCTACTTTATCGATCTATCGTCGTATGTTATAAAAACTGCAGAACGTTCGTCGACCAGTTCTGTTATATTGTTTCATAAATTATTAAATTTACTAAAGTTTATTTAAGAATAGATCAAAGACGCTATAAAATTTATTATATTAAGATAATTTATTGGTTTCTCGTGCGGTTTCGACACACTCAATGTTGTGTAAGCTATTGACCTTTGCTATATATGAGTCGCATTATGTATGGTTAAATGTAAGTTTTGTGACACTACTGTGTATAGCATATGCTGGCTGCAAAGCTCCTTTTAGTGCCCGATTTGACATCCCTGGTAGTTTAATTGCGTTTTAAAATTATTATTTACTTGTGTGTTGCATAATGATGTATTTATCAAGGTATGGGTAAAGCATTCTATTTGTTATCTGTATTTTTCTCGTATTTGGACCATCGTTGTGTAAAATTTCGGTCATTTGTGAATCGTACGCTTACGAGGCAACAGTGGTTGGATTGTTATTGGGATAAAAATGATTATATTATATACACTCAAGGCCATAACAGGTAACTATATAGTAAATAGAATTGCGGTGAATTTTAGTAATTAACATTATTTTTCTGTTGTGTAGGCCCGGTGTACTATGGATAGGAAAATTCCAAAGGGACGTGGCCGAAATGGCAATATGGTTTGGTCAAAACTACACGACATCTCCGCCATTTTTCAAATCGTATACCGGATTAGCATGGTCTACAGTCATGGTTTTGGATTCACAGCTGTATTAGTACCGTAAGTATTTTTTTGAATTGATCATAACTAAAAGTGTGTGTGTATGTGTTTTTATATAATATTTGGATCATGTACATAGAGAACTTTGCAATTACGATTTATATAGTTACATAACGCACTCGTAATGCGTGGTGTTATATATTTTATTTGAAACGTGAAATAGTGTCATCTGGTATCGACATACTACGCTAGGCGTGGAATTTATTTTGAATATCACGGGGAATAAGCAAGTCCACAGTTTTTGTGGCACTGCACCTTGTTGATTCTATGTGTAAATCTTGTTGAATGTATTTCGCCGTTCAAAATCCAATAGCAACGTGCAATGTTCTGTGTGTGAAAATAGATTAAATTTCGATTTGTCCAATATAAATGCAGGTCCAATGTAATCGTGGCGGTGCATCTAGTATCCAAAATAATAGTGGGGTCTTAATTAATGGCTGCGGTATCTCTTGTATGTAAGTGGATGTTCAAGGTTAAAAATAATTGGTTCCAGTAATTAAGGTTGGTTCTTATTTGGTTATTTTTTGTCATTATTTAGAAGTAAACAAGGATCAGCTGATTGGAATTATTATGTTAACGACACCGTTAGCTCAACATCGCCAATATTAGGAGTTTGTTGAGGTCCACACCATATCGCTCCTTTTGGTATTTTTCAAAGGTTAAATGAGCGTAGGATGAACAGTTGTTTTTTTAAAGATTTCACTGCGGCCTCCGAAAGGCCTCAAAAATGAGGAAATGCAGAATCGCTGTCACTGAAGATGTTTGCTGGAGCACCACGTCATGCCACCAATCGTTTAAGGGCAGCTATAAAGAGATCAAGTGACAAGTCAATCTCTGCTTCAATGAGAAAAGCCTTCGTCACCATGCACCCTGATAAAAGTTTAAACGAAACCCCTTATTTATCTGGAGCCCCTTCTCTTCGAGCAATTTGTATAGGGCATGCATAATCTACTCTACATGAAGTGTGGATGGCCGATCTACTCTTACTCATACTGTTGACGTTTTTGTATTGTTTCTGAAGCATTTCATGCACTGATTTACAATTTTCTTGACTGTGACTCTGCCACCGACTATCCAAAATTACTGTCTCGTTAGGTGGTGCGGTTATGTTTTACCAGGTTACGAATTTCTTTCAAGGACGTTCAATATTATGATTCGTCTCGTTGGATATTTCTAATATATATTATTGGGGATCTTAATGGTTAAGCTTTCCAAAACTCTCAGTAATCTTTTTATTCTGTAGAAATTTAACGTGTGGAGCATTGTAAAGTCGAGATCTTTAATTCGAGATAAGACTTAATAATTATTTTAAAAATTGTTTCATTTATTCTAGCCGAGCTGTATTAAGGCAATAGCGAATGGAAATCCATCGGCCAGTTTGATGACGTGATTGGCTTGATATTAACTATATGAGGAGATAATAACCTCAGACCAAATTTTGATGTTACTCGTATTTTCGAACGGTGTCACCTAACATATATAGATTTGTGGACCACGAAAAACCAACGGCCCGTTTATGCGTATACATACGTTTAACCAGCCCTGAAAATCGCTAACAATAACGGTGTGCCAATAAAACCAGAAGAAAACAATTGACACGGTTCACCAAAAAAATCAGGTAGACATTATAACGGTGATACATCGATTATTGCGTGTTTCAGATCGAATTGTAGAACCAACAATTGTGGTTTATAAAGTGTTAGTTCTTAGTGTTAGTGTTTTCAAATTAAATCTAAGTAAAAGCTTTAATTTTTAAAAAGTGTTAAGTGCGTTTTAGTGAAAAAAAGGAAAATGTTTGTGGAAAGTGTTTATTTTTCAGGCATCACGACACCAGAGTTTCAGTGGATCGATGATATGGTGAGTTTTTATTTGCATTTTTTTTGGTTTTGGTCGATTCGAAAACTTTTTGAAAATAATATTGTTTTTGTTGTAAATACCATTGATTTGTCTTTAACGAAAGTAAAGTGTTAAAAATCTTAATTTTTGTGTTTGATTTAGTACAGATGTTTATTGAAGAAGTTTGTTCAACTTCTCTGATGGTTGGCAGAATCGTCAATGAAAAAATCTAGGCATCTATCAACTTTTTTAAATAACCAAGTAATTTAACGATTCTTTTCTAATTAGCGGAAACGGTGGAGCTCTAATCCCTTTCTCAATTGAATTTGCAACATATGTTTCTTTGTTAGTTAAATTTTTACCTCTTAGATATGGAGGTTGTCTGTTTTGGTCTGAAACATTAAATACGGTCAACAATTTGTCAATCACAGAAATAAGTGATTTTTTAATTTATTTGGAAATTGCCAGTATGTAAATACTGAAGAACAGCTAATGGCTCCATTCGCCTTTTATTAGTTCGTAATTCTAGTTTCGATTTAATTTTAGCCGAAAGAATTTTATTTATATTCTACAATCTTGATAACATCATCTCCTTGACCTACACCTTTAGCTTTATTGACTCCAGCACGTTAATAATCTCTAATCATTTAGATGAGGTTTTGTTCTTCGTTCACCATCTGTAGACTTAACGACGCTTCTTTGTAAATCTGATCGAGCCTTATAAAAAGGCTTCTTATATCGCGTTCCATGGTTTAGTTTTTTCAATCTGGTACTTCTTGTTGCAGAAGCTCTAACATTTTTCGGTACTTTGCGAATTGATCTACATCAAAAGATGTAGATTAGGACGATGTTCAAATTGTTCACTTCAAGCACTGCTGAATGCCATGAACAAGCCAAAGTTTATGATCTGGCTCAATCAACCTCCCAAAGTTTTTTTGTATTTACCGCTGCTCCATCGGCGGTTATACTTACAATATAAATCAAATGATAATAAGAAAAGTGAATGAAGCTTTTGAGATATCATTAGGTCGATACCCTTTTCAGCGGGAACACTACCATTAAGCTTGTTTTTTATAAGAACATCAAAAGTTAAATTAATTTTATTCAATTTCTTGTTAAGCAATCCGTATCTTGTTTCCTGTTGCGTTTTGGCAGTACATTTCATTACTATGTTGTGTGAATTTGGTATTTCACTGCACGTGAATCCTTTGGCCACAAACAATGCCCTGTGATTGTTTGGATCCAAAATACAGAAAATGGTAAACCATCTCTTTCAATTAGCAGAGTCATCTCTTAGAATAAAGGAAAATATTTTGAGAAAAACTGGTTTTATTAACCGGGGGTTTGGTGATTGAAAATGAAACGATCACGTCTCGTATTGTACGTTAGCAACCTGAGCAACTTAAAGCACCCGGTCATAAACAACGACAAGCATGTGTAATCGCGGACAGTCGTGGTTATAATGCTTATGATACAGAGATAAGAACTTGGTCCAATTTAACAGTGATCTGCTTTGGTGCTCAATGCTCTCGCAACTCTGTTGCGGTTCGCTTAATTATATCCTACTTTAAGCCATTAAATAAACAAATCGTGGAAATCTGCTTACTGCACTGCTTATAGAACATGACATGAAATATGAGTTGGCAATGAATTCTGCACTTCAACAGGATTTCCCAAAAAACCTTTTTTGCATCGAGCCCTTATCGGGATGAGAACCTTTTACCTCTCGCTCCAATTGCCTGAGCTTTTACCACTGTGCCATTTGGTCGGTGTCTTCAATAATGTACATAATTATCGATATGACGTCCACACTTGGACTGGTTCCGACAAAACGTTTTCATTTATCTTTTGCTGAGCGATGGTTTCCTCAAGATCAACTATTTCGCTAGTTAATCTGATAACATCTGAACTTATCGTCACCTCCACCATTGGTGTTGGCATTTGCTCACTGAAATGTGGGGGACTCTCATTTTCGTGTTGTAGTTTTATTGTTGCAATGAAAGACGAGAGTCCTCGGTTTTTAAGGTGCACTTTGGATCTAAAGTGATGATGCCAGAATTGGTGCTCAATCGAGTCCAACAGTTTGGTTGGTTTAATGTAGTTGTGATGTAGGCATCCGCTTTTTGTGGTTTTTGTGTTACAGCCAGTTCATTTCAATTTGTTACACTGTGTATACAATAGATTTAGAAGTGGGGAGTATTTCAACAAGGAAGAGGTGTGCATTCCTGTAACTTTTGTGTGCATGTTAAAAATTTAGTAAATCCGAAATCATCATAGTCATAAATCGGTGATTTCCCCTTTCAGTTGTGTAAGAATTAAAAATACCCGATTAATATGGCCGTGATAGGCATTGGAGCAATAAATTTTTTTCGCTGTTCGCTGTTTGATCAAGTTGGTTTTGGTATGAGACGCATCTCTTTTGGTTATGTCAAATCGCCACTCAGGATGTATCCTTTAGTGGTGGTTGACATGTAAGCAGTGTGTTGTGTGATATTATTTCCTGCAACTGTTCATGTAGCTGGTGTACGATTATTCACAAAAGTGAGTTCCAACTTTCTTTCTATTTTAGCAAGTCTCGTTTAAATAACTGATGTAGCGTGCTAAGGAATTGATGTCTTCCCAGTATCCTGATATATTGTGGTATAAACTTCTCATTATAATGCCATTAGGTTAACTATCGCGGTGTTATGTAAATATTTACTGGCATCTGCTGACAACAGATATATTATAGGTTAAGATGCAACAGTAGAAAAGTCACCTTAAAAATAAAACTACCTGAATAGTTGTTTGTTTGGTGCGTTGTTAACTTCTGGATTATTTTCGTGTTCTATGGGTATAGTGGTGATAGTTAATGGATTGACATTTTTAATTGGCTAAGTTTATAAAAACTTCACTCTGGCCTCGAAGTGAAACTACTCGAATCTTTTGGGCTAAACCTGAATAACCTACCATCACACGTTCAGTCAATCATTGTAAGGTGGTGGAATGTTGCCTTTGATAGGCACCAGGTCACCTATTTTCATATTTTGATTTTCATATGACCATTTTCCTCTCTGTTGTATAGTTGATTTAAGTACTCCAACTAAAAGCCATAAAATCGTGTTTGATTTTTTCTACTATAGTTTCTTTCCTGTTAATATTTATTATTTCCATAGCATCCTTTGAAACTGTTCGCAATGGTGCATCAATTGAGAAGTGTCCAGGAGCTAAAAAAATGGTCTGGAATTAAAACGATCCTTTATTTGTGAATTGACCGTTGACAGTTCTTTGGATACCATTGTTGCTTCTCCTTTGACTTTTAAGGCCAGTCGCAATAGTTAGGCTCTCATGGTTCCATGGCCTTTCAACACAATAAGTAGTGGAACTTATTAGCTTCAAAAGTAGTATGTGGTGAAAAACATACTGTAATGGTTTTGTTGTGCGGATAGTGGCTACTCTCCAAATATCTAGTCATACCGTTTCAATATGACCAGCACTCAATATATCTATAATTGAGATAAGAGGATTAATCTTAGAACTGTTTTTCCACAAATTATAATTTTTAATGAATCACATAGCTTAAGAGTACGCGCAGCTGTTTGTAAAAACCTAAATATTTTCCAAATCTATAAATACAAAATAAATTCTCAAAATTTCCAAATCGTCATGTCATTAATTAGTGAACCATTTGCCAAATATTTGCCTGTCTACTGGTACAATAAACGAGTCAGTGTAAGTGTATAATAGTATCGATTTGGGCTGGTATTTGCGGCATACCAAAATTTTTATAAATTTTTCAAATTCCTCGTATTATGTTGATCGTATATCAAATAACAGTCAGAATGCTGACAGGTATATACGGCAAATTCTAAATATATAAATCAACATCAATTTAAACTATCAACTTACTGTGTTTATAATATAAGCGAGTACATTGTGTATATATGTGCACCAGAATCGAAATGAATTACTTAATTTATATAAATGTTTCGAGAGTACGACAAATCTTCTTTGAGATTTTTCTAAACGAGTATGTCAGCATTCCATTTCTATTTTGGATTTCAACGGAACGAGGAATACCATAAAACGTAAAATACTTTAAATGACAGAATTTTGTATACATTATGTCGTTCTTGTTGTAACAGAAATCTAGAGTAGATATATACGAGTACTCTCTCATTATATAGATATATTTTCAAAGTCATGGTAAGTGATTAGAAATAGATTTGTCAACAGTAATTATTTTTTTTTTGATCTACCTTTTTAGTAATCTTCCCCACACACATATACGTTTGTAACATGTGCACACGTAGATGTGTATTTGAGTTGTTTGATATAAATAAACACCGAAATGCCTAAGGCACGGTGCGTACGATAAATAAAAGCACATTGCTAAATGGGCATGTTTCTGTGAAATGTTTGGCAAATTATAATTGGACGTGAAATTAAGTAACACTAACACATTACTTAATTGGAATAAATAGACGATAAATAATGAAATCATGTTATTCATTTTATATCGTATATTGATATAATATAGAGAGACAGGTACACATGGTTAGTTTTTCTGTGGGCTATAATTAATTAAATCGTTATGTGATCGGAGTTAGACTATATGGCTTTGGTTTGAGACCATTGAAGACAAGGTGAAAGCGCAGGCAACAATTCGTATTTATTAGAGTCTGAGAAACCGCAAGTGTATCGGTTAGGCGGTTCCAAAAGCTCATGTGGTAGTCCATTTGAATCTGAAAAACGACAGTGTTAAAATTATTTCGAATCAGTTATCGCGTATACCTATTGCGGGTCAAGAGACAGACGTGGTTGGTCTTTACTGTACCAACATAAAAAACAAAAAAGCGAGTCCTGCTTCCAAATATAAAGTAAATTAGGCACTGAAGTTTAAACTGTCACTAAATTGGTTTTTATATCTATACAGTATGTGTTGCGAGTTCAAGCACCTGCAACCATTTTTCAAGGTACTCTTTATTACAAAGTCCAATTGAAAACAAACTAATTTACGCCTGTGCTTACAGTTCCTTTATAAGTTTATTCTGCAAACAAAATCCAAGATTTCCAGTACCTTCACTCGAGTTAGTTGATCCTCAAAAAAGAGCCGCATTCTAAAGCAATGCTGGCTGTAGAGAAAATGGGCCAAGTCTGGCACATGAAGTCGGTCTCAAAAGCTCCACTGTTTCTGCCTTTCGTACCTAAATCACTTGTAACATTGCTATTCAGAATATGTAAGTACTTAAAGAACAATGTCTAGTATTATCCAACAAATCACTTCCAGAGTACACCATCATAGTTGATAATTTTTTAATCAAATTGCTGGTTTATTGTTCAATAAGAAGGTTTTTGATTAAATGACATGACATGTGGGTGTCTCATCTCTCTTAGAAAGACCAATCAGGCCCAATAAAAATAGGAAATGTTGAATCAAGTTATAGGACGATACATTTTCTTTGATACCCATGTGGGAATAGGTAGGTACCCCATGAATTTTGTCTTTATTCGGTATGCCAAGTTGATTGAAGGTTGAATTTTTTTGGCCAAACAACAGTTGGGCTTCAGAGAAGGTGCAAGATGCGGAGTTCAATGAATTTTGTACTTTATCTTGTGGCGTTCTAATTAAGTACCAAAAATAATTAATTCGTACAATTGAGGGTCACAATCAATTAAAAAGTGACATTTGGAGTTGTGTTCTTGTAATTCGCTAGAACTTTTGCTTCACGACTATAAGCGTACATATAGGAATTGCACAGTACGAACATTAAGAGATGGATTTGATCTTTTCGATCACACTGTCATTCAATGACATCATCATCAGATCGAAACCGGCCTAGCGAAACCGCCTCTTACACAGAATACAACAAGATGCTATAAAATTTCAAACGGAGTTCCAGTATTATTCTCCCTTCAGCTGTCACGTTCACAGCTATTGTAGCATCATTATCATATCCTGCAACTACGCCGATCTACGAAAAACATCCTCATTGATACGCGATCGATGAATAAACGTAATATAGTTCGGATTGTAAACATTTTTTTTTTTAACATCATAACAAGAAAGGAACGCGCGAATTGGACTCTAAGATCGTGTGATCTGACGCCGTTAGGTTACTCTTTTATTTATAAACCAATGACACTCGACAATATCTAGTGTACTAAGAAAAGAACTGGCGAATTTAGACTACTTTACACCGACTATGTGCTTCGAGAAAAGGTCTCGAACTTCCTGTCCTTCAAGAGAATCTTATGGAAGAGCATTTCAGTTCTTTACAGATGGCTCTAAGCATCACGGTATAGTAGGAGCTGGAGACTTCTGTGATAAATTGGAAGGAGATATATCAGCTACATCAGTAGATGATCATTGCAGCGTGTACCAGGCAAAGGCGATAGATTGAGGAGGTCCTGAATTGATTGAGACATAATGTGGTATCCTCGACTCATATTGAGATATAATGTGGTATCCTCGCAATCTATGTGGAGAGTGAGGCAGCATTCTCAAGTCGCTGAACTCTGTTTCTCTGTCGTCTAGAGTGGCGTTGGGTTGCCAACTGTCTCTGAATGAGATGAGTAAGCATTTCAACATTCCGATAGTCTGGATCAATCCCTGGACGTAATAAGGAACTGCAGAGCAGACGAACTAGTGAGGCATGGTACAACACTCCAACTGATACCAGAAAGTGCAAAGTTGGATAGGCCTATTAAAGCACATACGATTGAGCAAGGCAAGTCTGGTTAAAACTGGACTTGAAAAGCTCAGACACTGATCTCCCTACGAAGAAGTGAACTATAAACGATCATGGGGATAGGGTAGGTCTAAGCTAATGGTTTTGGCAGAAGCTGTATTTATGCCTGGCTTTGGCACAGCAAAAAACATGAATATTTGGGTAAATTCTTAATGGACGGCCTCTCTGATCCATTAAGTGCCTGTTTAAGGAACAACACTACACGTCAATACCTTCTGCCACACAACCTCCTAAAAAGATTTCATACGACCTCATGTCTAATGTTTTGCAACTGCTCAATGTCTTCCTTCTTAAATGGCCCTTTTCAGGGCCCAGATATTTCCAGGGAGTTCATCACATGATGAAGCACAGCCAAATAAGGTGGGTGAATGTGGGCTCATCCATAAACACAGCATGCAGCCAGTCAGGTTCATTTCATTCCACAACAAGCCTAAAATCACCAAGCGGGTGAAATCAGGCACCCTTGGTCAATTATAGCATTAAATATAGACATACCAACATGAATCAGAAACGGTGGGGAAATTCACTTGCGGGGGAAGTAATGTTGGCTGGCGTTCTAACTAAGTACCAAAAATAAATAATTCGTACAATTAACGCCACAATCAAATAAAGGGCAAAGCGCTTGTATATAAACGGGCAGCAGGGTGTAAACGGGCAGTTTCACATCTCTGTCCGACAGGAAGGATGGGTTTTGTAGCCTTTTCAGCTTGCTTGCATTTTGGTGGTAATAACGCTAATTGAGTATCCCATAAAATATTGCGATACCTATGGGTGACTTACTGTATTTCGCTGAGCGCCCATTTCCCTTGAACAAAGTGAATCTTGCGGATTGATCCCAACTTTATTATGTCACTATACGCCAAAGCCATGTACATGTGATCACATTTGTCGATTCATCAACCTGCTTTATGCGATGCCATCAGTTGTAAACTGACAGTAAACGTTGTCGTATAGTTGGACCTGCAGGATTTAAGCCACTTTTTAATGATAACTCTCCTTCCAAATGGTTTACGAAGTAACATTGGCAATAATTATAATTGATCTTAACATGCCACATAATCTTCTGAATGGAAATCGTGGTCTTAACATTCTCAAAGTGAAATCCTCATATACTACAAGTATTTCAGTGGCAGAGAATTTCAATTGTCAAAAATGGCTCCAATTGAAATTCTTTATTTATGATCCAGCGACCATTTAAAGTGCTTCCTGTACACATTTCCACTGCAATTCTAACTATTTGAGATAAACCGTATATCCGGATATATCTCTACAATTTTGGAACTTATATCAAACATGGCTCTAAAAAGAGGAGAGAGTGTACTTGATATTCTGTCACTTCCATCAGGGAGTGGGAACTTTACATACCGGTCTGATCCTGTTGTATGTTTAGAGAATTAACCTATGCTCCATGAATTTATATTTCGTGTCAACACATTGACCGCCAAGTTCCAATCGCTGCTCGCTGATGGTTTCTGAAATGCTTATCACCGTCTTCATTCAAATTCGCGCATACTATCCAAAATCTTTGGCTTTATTTGAACCTCTCATCTTGATTTGTACTCTCCAATCCGAGATCTCCAGTCCAATATCATTTCACTCCGAACAATTGTTTGTACTGTTTTGAGCTTCTTTTTTCGGGCTTGTCGTTTAATTCAGGCGACTGAACTCACTATATTACTCTGTGATATCGGTACTTACTTCTCTTGAGTTGAATAAGAAGACAGATCTCACCATAAAATAAGTACAGTTCGCTTGTACATCACTTGCTTTTTTATTTTGTTTCAGATTTCATTCGTGACTTGTGAAGCTTTCAGTTATACTCGTGCTCAGATGGTGTATTGTTGGAAGCCGGTGTTTTTTTTTTTTGTTATTTACTGTTTGTCTCCAATTACACAAAAGGCATATTTTTTTATAGTCACCGTTTCCTGGTTCACGGGTTTCTTTTTCTTTATCAGGAAGTGATTCATAACTTATCGTACGAGTAGTCGAGAATCAGTGGTCGATCTGTCTCGAAATTTGAAAAATGTTCACTGGTATATGGTTACTTGATATGAAGAGCATACCTGGTGATCTGACAAACAGATTTAGACTGATAGTTTTTGCTGGTTGGCTCCAACTCAGCACAACTTGACTATCACCACTTGACATTTTACCTGTATTCTAGAGCATGATACGACATCAAGAAGATTGAAAGTTGGTGTTAACATGTTTTTAGCCACTTTTGTGAAATGCTCCTTCATGGTTCGCGAAGGGAATACTTCACCTTGTCATTAGACTTTGGAATTGTTCAGCTTCAGAAGCACCTCGTTTCTGCTAACCCACTGATTTCTTACCAATGGAATAGTGCTGTCACTGAAATGGTTTCCCGAACTTGTTTTTATTGTTATGTCCCGACCTATCACAACCTGACTATCACTACTTAACGTAGTGAGATTTTTTCCGATGGTTACTCCTAGAAATTCACACGTGGCTTGAGGAAGTTGTACGATACGGATCTGATTGCTATCATGGTGTTTTTAAATCGGAAGGAAAGAGATAGGTCGGTGTTTTAGCTCTACACGCCGACCAAAGGGCTTGTTCATCCACAACACTGATCACAATCTGAGTATACGCCAAAATCGCATACATATTCTGTAGCTTATTGCTGTATACTCAATAATTTTGAACCAACAGACTCCAAATCAATAGATACATAGAAAATCGTAAAAAACTAATTAATAATTTGACAAATATTTAACAATTAATTAAAAAATTAAATTTATATCACAAACAGTTTCGTGTCTCATCTCTTCAAACAACGATTTCACACACAGCAACAATGTATGTACATACGAGAGATACTTGAAACAAACAACTATAAATAAACATCGGTACATGCAGACGAAATGCATTTGAGACTAGTTCAAGCAGCATTATGTTACAGTAATGATCTTCCTAACCCTGATTAATTGGATAAATAAACATTTTTTTTATCTATTTTTAAACGAAATTATTTTAGAAAATTTCTAATTCTATTTTTGAACGAAATCAACGTTTCGTGGATGACACAAAGGTTGTTGCTATGTGCAGTCTCGAGATTTCATTTAAATTACACAGATGCGTCTGTTTGCGCTAGTCTTTGTCATAAATTATGAGATTTTTTATTCAATTCGATATATAATATTGTTGTTTACGATCTTGTTTCATTTTGTATCTGTTCACCATGAAACAGCCGAAATTTGAGAGTGATCCGTGAATGTCAAGGTAAATTAAAATTAGATTGAATGGAAAATTTTGGAATGAGATGAAATTTTCCCATTTTTGTATACAAACGTAATTTGTATATAAACGTCGTTAACATGGGTTTTTGGTCTTCATCAGTGTTTGAGTGACAATTGGCAATTAAATGTGACTTTTATACAAGATGTAATCTTAACTTTAAATTTATATATAAATCACTGCTGGTACTAAACATCGAGGATTAGATTACTAAAATTTGTTTAAGAGGGGACACAATTATTTAACGTGTTGCTTTGCTGGATATGCACCAATTCCATTGTTGTGTGCTCGTTCGATGGGAAAAAACATTTGTTTGTTTCCTTACCACTTTTCATTTTGGGGCCGAAGCACTTCCATCTCAGCAGTTGCCTTATAACGTTTAATATGGCTCCGAGGGTAAATCAAGCTCGTATCCACCTTCGGGACTCAGACTGTTTCTTCTACTACAAGTTGCGTAAGGGTTCTTTGTGGCCCTACGATCCACTATCATTGCAATATAGCTGAAACTGGCCCTATGGCTACCTACATAAATTTTAAATTGTCTTACCCCTTATTCCTTCTCATTACAAAGAGGATTGATAATTAAGTGAAGGTATTTTACTTGATTACTAATCCCATTAGTGCTGTGGATTAACTTTACCCAGAAATAAGTTGAATCTTACTTTTTGAGGACCATGCTGATTTAAGAGCACTTGACTTTACTTAGTTTCTTCAGCTTGAACGAAAATAATAACCTCAAATCGACATAGTATTATTGTTGAGCTGGGTGCTTTTTTACTTTTGTTGAAACCGAGCCTGCTGTATGTGTGACTTTACTATCTCTCTAAAGAGATATTGAAAATAATTTAAACGGCCTGCAGCGCAAGAAAATTTTATGGTAGTTGAAGAATGATCTGAGTTCGTTATACTTTTGGAGTCACACTACTAGCAGTATATAGGAGAACAAGTATAAACTGTCCTATTTTCTGTGCTACTATGAATTGAATATGTGATCTTCATAGGATAACTGAAAAGCTTGTGTTTTGGATAAAGAAATGTTTTTTTGTTTTATGACAGCTGATGGTTAAAGTATAGGCTATACATATACCTACCCTAATGAATTGTTACTTTCGCAGCTTTCTTTTTGTCAACTTTGATTGCAAGAGCACTTTAGTTGCCTTTTCTCATACTTACCTAACCTCGTAATAACCTAACATAATTAGTTCTTCATTTTCCTTCTTTTAATTATGACGCGATAAGACCTCTATTTTATGTCGTAGCTGGTCATCGTATTCCATCCTTACCGAATGCATGTTTCCAGACACTTAAATTTTCAAGTATAGGTAAATGTATCCCCCATATGAACATAACCATTGGCTACCATTTCTGTGGTTATATCGTGTTCTGCGTTACGACCCAACATCAAGACGAGTGAAAGTGGTTTTTTTCAACTGTTTATATCAAAATCGACTGCTGTCATGAAATGTTCCTTAATGGTTCGATTTAACCTCTTCACCATGTCACGTCATCCTATCAAAGTTTCTCCCTTTATACATGTGGATATCAGAGGCACTGTGACTACTGTCAGTGACAAATTCAACTATAGCCATAGCTTTATATGTCTTCTTGTAGTGCTTTTTTGTACTTTGGTCTTCAGTCTCTTATATGATTCTCAGATATCACTGAGTCAAAAATATTGCTTCTAAACCGTGTCTGTAATTTTCTAAGTATTCTATTAACCACACGGTGACCTACTGATATTTTGCCATGTATAGTTCTCACTACCGTTGTCCTTAACCATTACTAACTCTGTCATATGACTAAAACTTATATGTGCTTCTTGAAGAAACACTTTTGCCTTCTTGGTTTTGCAGTGGCCAATTTATTTGTGATTTGCCGCTCTGATTCATGTAATTTACGGTGAACAGTCTACCATGTCTCTCTCTTCATTCCTTCACCACACACAATTGATCACTGTTGTACTGTGACAAAATCTTTAAGGCTGATGATTATCGAAGCATAACATTGGATGTATCTGAGCTTCCAATATCTCCAACATTTGGTTCACCTTGACTGTGATATCTCTAACAGCTAATGTGACACTGAATGCTCTTACCTTGTTAAAAGTTTTTAAACGTATTATCTGGAACCATATATAACAATTTTTCATGAACATGAACTTGCTTAACTATCTTGATTCATTACGACACGTCTGGTGGAAATTAATGGGTTTATTAGGAAGAGCTTTGATGGGGGTAGTTCTATGTCTGTTGGACTGAAGTGAGGCTTTCAATTCAACATAATTCTCAATATTTTTTATAGGCACTTTCGATCAATGTGGTTTAACATGCGAGAGTTTTCACATATTACGAGGACTTGGTTATTATAAAATCAACTTCTTTTAATTATATTCCAGACTTTGATATTCTTCCGCAAAACTTCTTCAATCTGTTATGATCCTGTTATACCGTACAATACTTAAATTTCGAAGTCAATCGCTAGATGTATCCCAGTTGATTTGGTTTTTTGTACTGGGATACGTCATCAAGAAGAGTGAAAGTTGTTCTTCGCATTTTACATTTGTAGCGGCACCTCATTTCTGCTGACCCGCACTGTATTCTAACCCACCGATCTGGCTACTGCCATTGAAATGGTTCAACAATAGTTGCCTTCTTTTAGTGCTTCCATGCGTTGTATTGCTGCGTCTTTTCCTGTACTCAGGTCTTTAATTTTCTCGGATCCTTATATTAACCTCAATCCCTCTCCATCGGAATTATTGCAATAAAACCTTTTCCGTACTTTTACAAGTATTCTAAAAGCCCAACGGTAACCTTAAATTGTTTTAACATGAGTTCTTCCAACATAAACTAGTATCTTCGTGTAGGCTTTAACCAGTACTTTTTTCGTGAACTCTGCCACAAGATTGAACTTTATTTCTTCATTTTGGTTACCACTTTCACCGTCTTCCTTGCAGCAAGAAACCGATTCACCTTCTTATTCCTAAACCAGCTTCTCTATATAGTCAGCTTCTTATTTCTTAACCGACTTGTTTTAAGATGGGGGCTTTCATGTTATTATCAGACTCCAAAGCTCCCATCAGTATTTTATAATTCCAATCGCCCATAGGTAATGTCAAATGATTTACACAATAAATTGTGTACAAGTAGCTGTCAATGGTGTTGGGTTTGACACTTGTAACATGTCACTGGATAAAACTTTAGCTGTCCGACTAGGTGATTTTATTAGAACTGGCAATGAATGAACTAAAACTGTATAGTTCCTTCATGCATACATTTGTTGACCTTCTTACAGACTGGATTCAGAGCATGACAACAGTTCAGACTACTCGCTGGTTTTTAGGAAGAGCTTATATAGGGTATCACTTTTGCTCTATGCCTGTTTGACTGAAGTTAGACTATTAATTCATTTAGTTCTCAATATGCTATGAAAAAGTGCGTTAACTCTTTAACTTCAGTATCTAAGGCATCGCACATTCGGTTACCTTATTTCACCGATCGCTCCCAATATATTAATGGACTATGGAATCCAAATACCTACTCTTACATGCAAAAGTTTCAAATGCTACTTGGTCAATTCAAAATCAACTTCTATTGATAATTTTCCAGGCTATTACGCCATTCTACATCAATCTCTTAAGATCGTGGGCCAAAATGTAATACCTCTGGATGTGGGCTACACTTTCATAAACATTGGACTGCCCATGTTACTTTGATATAAGAATGTTTATTTTGATATAAGAATCCTATTCGAGGATTCGGAGCTTAAAACTATCAAGCGTACTAGTACCAATTATATGGATGACTCACAATGACATGTGGCAGATTCAAGAGAGAATGTTTAAAATATCTTAACAATCGGTAAATGAGACCTTATTTTAATAAATTAAGAATATATGCAACTCCACGAACCGGAGTTTAATTCACACCCTGTGGTTTTTATAACGTAAGTTCGAAAAGCCAACTTGTCGGACCTTTTTTAAGACTCTCAAGATTTGTTAATTTCAAGGAGAACTGTCTGTTTTTTACTATATATAGATATATATAGTAAAAAACAGACTATCTATATATATAGATCGTATGTTGCCTTTTCTTGATTTCGATTAAAACTTACATTTCCTCAATAGGTGTCCGGCTTTGGATCACAACAAACCCTTTTTGTTCAGTTCCAGAAATATTCCTGTTCATTTATACTATCCTTTTTGCCCTTTAGTTCAAACTGCTCCAGATTGCTTAGGATGCAAAACGCCTTTCTTAGCTTTCATGAAGTTTTATAGTTTTTAATAATGAACCAGTTAGTGCGAAACCTCGGAGAGCTCCAGCCAAGTTTTATAATAAGCTTAAACCACTGAATAATCACTTTGGCATGTTCTATACAGCGTTAGCTTTCTTTAATATTTTCCAGCTAGTGCTCGTTTTAACCGAAAAAGCACTACTGTAGTATTGCAACATTGGCTCATCAAACACCAAGAATATAAAATAAGATTTGATAATCGTTTTGCTGAACGTCTGTCGATTCGCATTATGTGAGTTGTTTCGGGAACGTGCATATTCAGTACCGGAAAGCATCTTGTCGCGTGAAGTGGAAAGGAAGTGACCTATCATCTGTCACATTTTTTGAAGTGTTTTGAATTAAATTGATGACTCTTGTTAATTGGTTGTGTCTTGGGTGACTATCTGATATCTTGCCATTATCCACCTAGAGGATGGTTTATTTTCATTTGTTATGAGAACATCGGTTCATGTATCGTTTTTATATTTGTTTCTCGGCTTTGTCCATTGACTAAATATTTTCCAAAATGCAGTGTCGATCCTTTCGACTAGCTGCCACCTAATAATATTTGTGTTTTAAATTGAAGTAATTTGTCGTCAGGTGGATCAAGCAAAGAGTTTCTTAGCAAAAACTATCTTGGTGTGAGACATTTAAGCTTGATGGGATCTTCCGTTAAAGGATATAGTGGTATAGAGTGCAATGATGCCTTGATTTGATATAATAACGTATTGTTAAACTTGTTTTAGACCTGCCCCCCATAGACCACCAAACTGTAGAAATCCTGGTGGAATGAAATATCATTGTACCTCGTCCTTGAATGGACAACATGTTTAAAATATTTTTCGAATTGAGTGAGGTGGACTTACAAATTTTGTCGCATTATCGTTGTTAAAATTTATAGTATTATTTCTACGTGCTATTAAGCGTTTGAGAGCCGCTTAGGTCACTGAGAAGTTCTATATACAGCGCTATTGTTGTTGAACAGCTACAAATATCGATATAACCTGTCTGGTTGTTAGATCCTCTTTGCTTGTAATTCGAAAGTTTATTGGCCCGTAATATAATCTCTCTCTATATTGTGGTAGGTGTTCTGGCTCTTATGACCCTAGGTAGGATATAATAGGATGTGCTCTGTTATATAATGTACAAATGAGATCTGTTAGCATTCTCCAATATGCAAAACTGGGTGATTGTCCTCAAATTAAATTCCGTCGATTATATACCAGGTGGTTGGTCTGCAGTCTTATAACTTAAAATTGATTTAATAATAAAAAATCAAACGGTATAATGTGCACACATGAATGCATACTATGCCAAAGCATTATGTACGAGCTTTTTATGCTGTAACCTATATATGTATGTGTAGAGAGACTTAAAAGTCTTTTTTATGCCTTGGTTCCAAATATTTACTTTATACCTCTTCCATTTTCCATGTTATTTTCATTTATAGCTCCAGCTACATATATAGAGATGTTGGGAAATTAGCAAGGGAATTTTCGTTGTACACATATACATATGTGTGGTAGCTCTCGTATTGTTTAGATGTTTTTATTGTGAATTAAAATTAATTTTTTGGTTGAAATAGTTTGTGAATATGTTTGTTTGTACATACATTTATAGGAGAATAAGATCAAGAATTTAATTATTTATACAACAATAACATAACACAAAATATCTACAAACTCGATGTATGTTTCGTTGTGTATACTGGAAACTAATTCTAGTTGGTTCTAGTTGGAAAAATCATTTGTATATAAAAGAATGCAATATATAGCAAATTTATGTTTTAACTGCACAATACACTCACACTCAACATATAACTAGGTTTTGTACATAAAATCATTGTTGGGTAATGGCTGCATTGATAATACACAGTGTTTATCATACACATAGTGCACATATATGTATATGGGATTGGATAATGTGCATTTCTCATTTTTTAAATTAAAATCGTTTGTACATTAAATTTAGTTTGAGAGATCGTCTTTCAAGATACGTACAGCATCCTATACATGTACTGGTATACGACTGAGCTTTTTTTTGTTTTTTAAACTAATTTTCAATTTACCTTGATGGGATTTTGTTTAACTTTTTATCTCGATACACAATATAATTTATCTGTTTACAGTTCATTGAATTGAGATTGAATCAGGTGAATTATATAGATTTGTATGTATAAAATGGATACACACTATAGAATATTGGATATACTTTCATTTCCCAGCATATATAGGCAAATATTCGAAAGCCCTCGAATTAAATTAATCAACATGAATAATGAAAGGTACCTCATATATACAAAAGGATCAAGATAAACCCTCGTTTTTGTTTTTATATATTTATGATCTCATTCTTTAATTTCTATTTAGACGAACAAAAACTATTTTTAGAGTTCGACCCTCTTGTATACCATACGTACCAATGGCGTTGATTAGTTTGTGTGAAATCTAATATATTTGGATTTTAAAATTGAAAATTAGATTAATCTTGTACCATACGTATGCGTCTATTTTAATAGGTTTAGCAATTAGTGATGCTGTTGACACCGGGATAAAAATAGACTTTTCGATTTCGTTCGTTTTTATATATAAGTCAATCTATCACGTTTAATTAGCTGGAATATACTATGGTTTCGTTTGTCGAAAGGGAAATTTAGTAATTAAATTCTATGTTTAAGATGAGTTTATAAAGGGGAAGAGGTTTGATCTTATAGGTTTATAGCGTAATAAACGAGATGTGTGAGATCAAATTAAGTGAATCCATTATAATACGTTTTTGATGTTCCTTTGACTTATAAAAAGATAAGATGGTTTTTATCCGGTTCAAATTCGGAGGTAAAGACAGTTGGTTCAACTTAAACGAAGTGAAAAGGAGTTTAAATCCTGTTGCACATATATTTATAGTTATTAGAACATGAGGATAATCGTATAAAAGATAATCTTATTTAATTAATAAAACTGTATTACATCCCGAGTCATTGTCTTTGAAACTTATATCGTATAAGTATATGGGAATAGTAAGAGACCAACTCATCTCAATTTTTGGCTTTTCAGACCGTTTGCTTCCCGGTTGTGATTATACCTACTATTGAGCAGGCGTGGTTTGAATTTTAAATTTTGCACTGTTGAAAAAATCCTTCAGGCCCGAATTGTCATTTTTATTCCATTAATTAACTAATTTATGATAAAGCTATTGGTAAAAATTATTATATAAAGACGGAGCAAGTGGGTGTTGATCCGCTATCAGCTTGGACTAAAAGATTATTTTGTGCTATGTTTCCTTATATAGTTTAGCAGTTCAGGCTGTGGTTAGTCATTAGTAAAAGAAGAAGGCAATATTTCTCGCCGGCGTTGAGATCGATCGTTTAGGACTTATTTTTCTGCCCCAAGATAGTACATATCATATTATGCAAACATCCACACCTGAAGCGCAAAAATAAACGAACGCCCTCAGGTCCAGCATGTTGATAAAACTTAAAACTAACTTATAGGGTTGGAAAACATTAATTTAATTAAAACTAATTAAGAGCTTTCTAAGTTCAGGTAATTTTACAATCTGTAAGCTTAAAAATTAATGTATTCGACTTAAACAACTCAACATACAGACAATATCATTGGTACTTTATCTTCGTTCTGAAAAATTTTCTTCTGTTAGCACTACTTTTGCACTCAAGGAAGCATACTTGCGTTCCTAGCATACACGTACATTGAAATTTTTAGCACTGTTTGAAATAGCCCATTTACCCTAGATGAATTACAGTTTAGCCTCAATTTCTTCAAACAGTTGGTGGTATTTTCTTTTTTTTTTTTTTTTATAAATGACTCAGAACCTTTTCTTTAAAATAACAAATATGTACGATGTGAGTCGAATTTTCATTAAACGAGGTAGGGGTGTTATCATAAAGATTCACGAACTCATGATATGAAAACATATTCAATTAAAACCAAATTATTGACGAATTGCTTCATATTTTTTTGTAGATAAGTTCGAAGCAGGAGGTGACAACGCCAAGCACATTTGATGAGGTTCAAGGTTATTTTTCTGTGAAAATAAAACAACTCGGAATGGTTCCAGAATAAAATATGAACCACATATCTACTGGCCAGCCAATTTACATGGCCAAATGACTTTTGTGTAACAACAGGTATACCCTGAACAGTTTCAAATACCGAAACGTGCTACTATATTTAAGTTCTGATCACTCTCCAATATTAATTACTTTTAATATGCAAGTTCTTAAACTATAGAGTCATCTAGAACTTTGACGAATCAACATCGTTATTGGTCCCTATTTAAGTCTACAATAACCTTGAAAATTTCGTTCAATATAACTTTAGAGACTAAATATTTTTCAAATGTTTAACCGGTCTTAATGACAAAAATAAAATAAGCAGGCATTGAAAATTCCACTAGTGCTTCATCAATGTTAAATAACCCCTGAAAAATTAATTTTTCACTATGCAAAA
Source organism: Tipula lateralis (assembly GCA_963932295.1). Classification (NCBI taxonomy): domain Eukaryota; kingdom Metazoa; phylum Arthropoda; class Insecta; order Diptera; family Tipulidae; genus Tipula; species Tipula lateralis. The sequence goes on along the minus strand of OZ010738.1, from coordinate 175,279,624 downwards.
CCACACGTTAGCTTAAATCACCAACACTCTCAGCACCTCTTATTCGACTTTCTGACAACTTAACGCAGTGATTAAACCTAACGAATTAACTAACAGTTAAAAAATTCTAATGAATTTTGTAGTTACATCTGAAACCAAGACAGTCAAATATAAGTGGTCCAATGTCAAACAAACGATCAAGGACCACATTGATGTAAAAAATTTAAGGAAGCATGATCTGATCAGTAGGGAGATACTGTCAAATCTACCGGACAAATATATCAAAATAATAACTTATATATTTGTCATGTTATAATGGAAAAGGCCACGAGAAATCATATCGCACAATCGAAAAAATTTTAATGCAAAACATAAACCTATCCTGCAGTATATAGAAATCATTTCGAACTATTAAATTGAATTAAGAGAAGAACACGTAACCGCGATTCAAGAGTCCAGAGTCGTTTGTAAAATTTAAGAACTCCTATTAAAAAAAAAAATAATTAGGTTCCGCAGCATTTCTAGATACAACACAAGCTTTCGATAGATTATGGCATAACGTACTTTTACATAAAAAATGAGCACAATTACCGACTATTTTAAGTAAAATTATTGAAATTATTTGTTAGTGAAATATAATACCCCAACATCCCACGTGGAAAACACTCAAATTAAGCCCTAGAATTGAGGCTCTGTCTGTACAAAATGATTCTTAAGCCCATCAGGATATATGGTGTTCAGCTGTGAGGCTCCGTGTGTGATTCCAACATAATTAATTATTCAATCACAAATACTTCGAATAATGGTAAACATATATACGAGGATCTTCGCGCAATTCATCAATGTCAAGATCTTCTCACCGAAACCGTAAGCGAAATAATTCATCAGTACAGCAAAACATATCTGTTAAAACTAGATTATGACCCCAAAGAATTATAGCTAGGGAACCACAAATTAATAGACTAAGACATTTATATGCAATCTTAAAAAGGGATCCTCTGAAATAAATAAGTTAAGAAAAAAGTACATGATAAAAAAAAATGAGCTAGAGAAAAGTTTAAAATAACTTAAGAGGTTTAACAATATTCTTCAAAAACCTATACTTATCGTTAGTCTATGATCTTGAAAAGCAATGAAGAAGAGGCTTTGATATAAAAAATTCTTAAAAAAACTAACAGAAAGGAGAAACCAGAGTCCTTAATTATATATACACATATATACATAATAATTATTTCCAGTACACTGTAAAAAAATCCTCTTGGTCCGAATTGGCATTCTTATTCCAACAATTTACATTATCCTTAGAACATCTTCTTGTACTTATATTATCTGAAATATCACTACGCTCAACAATTGTGGATGCCTTAATTTGATTAATGTTACTTTATTATTTTATCAGTTAAAAAGCTCAAACATCTTCTTAGTCCACTGAATTGGTTTCTTGTAAAAATATATGATAAAGCTATAAGTATAATTATAATCTAAAGACGGAGCATGTGCGTGTTGATCTGCTAAATCAGCTTGAACTCATTGCGCATTTTGTGCTGTAGCAGTCAAGCCTATGGTTAGTCGGTTAATATAAGAACAAGACAGTATTTCATGCCTGTGTTGAGATCTAATAGGACTTATTGTTCTGCTCCAACATAGTTCATAGGATATCCTGCAAATATCTACATCGGAAACGCAAAAAATAATAATTCGAACGCATTGTGGCAGGATTATAAAGCTAAGAATTATTTGCTTTAGTTGGAAAATATTAATTTAATTGTATTTATTTGTTTAGAGCTTTCTAGGTTTAGGTATAATTTCACAATTTTTAAGCATTTTTGAGAAAATGTTAACGTTTGTACAACTGAAGATACAGTTTATTATATTGGTACTTTATCATCCTGCTTAAAAATATTCTTTTGTGGGCACTACTTCTGCACTTGGCGAGAAGCATATTTGATACCATTTCATAATATGATACGGTTCACATTATATACTCACACAACGTATGGGTATATCGGTGTACATTAGATTCACACTTACCTGTCCGCCTGAGAGACTAAATTGAATCCTTCGAGTGAGTCGAGAAGACTCACATCGAAAACATACATTCAGGTTAAGTTGGTTAATTGAAAACACTTAAAGTAAGGTATAGACTGTAAGTTGTTGCTGTTTACATAATGGTGCTTTAGCACATCTGGTTATATGGTATTCAGCTGTGAGGATCTGTGTGTGCTTTAAACATAATAAATCTGGAAAGAATGCAATCACGAATTTTTTGAATAATAATAAACGCACCCTTGCGTGTACCTACGCAATCCACAAATGTCGAGATTTACTCATCGAAACTGTAAGCGATATAATTCATCAGTACAGCAAAAAATACTAGTTGAAACTTTGAGAAGATTGAATGCCCATCAATATTAAGAACTAAATAAGAACAACATTAGCTGGAGAAAAAGTTTAAAATAATTTTAGAGGTTTAGCAATTAACCTCAAAAACCTATATTTAGTCTATAGTCTATGATTTTGATAATCAATGAAGAAATGGCCTTAGTAGAAACATTATAAATTCTTAAAAGAAGTAATAGAAGGGAGAGAACTATTTCGGAACCCTCTGTTGAACCCAAATTCAGACACATATACATACACAATAAAACTACAATCAAGGTTTTCGGTCATATCTGGAAATTAAACCCCGGACTCTCGAATGACATATATAATATACATAAGTCAAAGATGGTTTACGTCCAGAACGTCATATTTTGTTAAAATAAAATTTATCACCTTAAATGGCTCTAAAACCGATAACAAGTCTTAATTTTACCTTTTAAAAGTTTAATATATTATAAACATATGCATTGATGTTTCATGTAACACTAATGCAGGGAGTAGCATGAAATGAAACAAAATATTAAAATAGTCACCATTAATCCCAAATGGTAGGAAAAGCTTCAATGAGCTTTTCTGAAACCTATTAATGTAACTAATAACAACAAAGAAAACTTGAAACCTAAAACCCATTTAATTTGGCCATGAGAATCGGAGTCCAGTAAGACTACATCCAAAATAAATATTTTGACGACACCAACCAAATCGTAGTGACAACAACAACATTTATTTATATACAAAAGTGTGACTATTAGATATTAAATATGTTTTATTATATGCTAAGCAATTTCGATTGCTCGTTTAGTTGATTGTTGAGTATAAAAGTTATTTTAAGAAAGCTTAACCATGCGTGATTTTATAACACTTACTCAATTTTCGTAAAAGATGTTTATTTTAATATTTTTAGACTCTTGTTTTGACAATCTTTTTCAACAAAGGACTTTTACTTACTTTGGTTTCCAGCTTAATACCTTTGAAAATTCAGATTCGGATGAATTATATTTGCAAAAGTTGAAAATCTGCCCAAAAGAGATTATAAAACAACTTTACATTCTCAACAAAAGCACTATACACTAGAACAGAAGAATACGATTTAGTATGAAAACCTTGGGTCAATTTGAACACTTCCCAGTTTAATCTTGTTTTTATGTTGCGATGAGGAAAATATATAAACAGTTATGTACTAAGCAAAATCAAAACCTGTAAGCTAGATTGCAATTTTCTAAATTACTTCAAGCTTAACTGCCAATAACTTCTCTCATCAATTAAAAATACTATTATTTGTTTAGTAGGTTCAGCAGATCATAAGATAAACTATGCAAGGTGTTAAAAAGTTTCATTAAACCTTTGAAAAACGTTTTGAGCTTTCTCTCCATTTAATTTTATCTAAGACTTAAACTACTGTTTATCATTTGGTTTGTTCATTATTATAAATTAATCTATTTAGATGTTTTATCAAAAGCTTTTAAAATTCATTCCATACCGTTTTTTATAATTATGCCATTCATCGGATGTTAAGGTTGATATCATTAATTATGAGATCAATTGTATAACTATTCCAAAGGAAATATTTCATTCTATTTTTAAACAAAATCTCGTGTTTAAATGTTTGCAACCAGTCCAATGTGGACTGATGGTAAATGAGATAGATGTAAAAGCTCTGAATTAATAATATAAAAATGCTGCAACGTTAGTTCCAATGAGTTCGTTACAATTGTGACACAATCCCGTTTGAATCTTATTCTTATGTTGAGATGAGTATTCAAAATAAATAATACGTCTTGTATAATTAAGCTAAATTAACAGCTTAAAGTTTCATTGAGCGTTTTTCAAAAAGTTTTGAACTTTGGTCCAAAGATTTTTTTATCAACTTAAGTAAATATTAATTATTTAGTTTCATCATTATTGATTATTTACATTATGCAATATACAATCTTTTATTTAAAGCTACATTAAACTTTTTAAGCTTGATAATAATTTATTTTTTGTCGAACCTAGTCATTGTTAATCATTTGGTCTGATGATCAGATCAACATAATAAGGCTATGTCGGTGTTTTGTTAGAAAGCTTTGCTGAGCTTTTTGAAACAGCTTTTATTTCTTACCTTAAAGTATTACGTTTGACTTTTATCAAGGTTTTCATTAACTGGATATCATTTAGTTCTATTTGATAGTAAAATTTATATAAAAAAATAAATCGTTTGACAACAACAACAATCTAATTGTATTGACAACAACAACATTGGTTGCTCCTCAATTGTTGAATTAAAGTAATAAAGTAATTCTTGTTATTTTTTGATATTGCACATTGATTTTTCAGTTAATGTTGAAAAGCTTTGACTTAAAGCTTTTATTTATCGAGTTCCAAACCAGTTTTAATAAAAGCTCGTTGATATAACACTTTCGGTAGCTATAATTCTTAAAGGTTGATCATAAATATTTTCAATAAACCAATTCAGTGAAATTTTAATAATTGTTTTTGAGCTTTGTGGTACGACGATAGAAAATAATTTACACCAATCCAATTTATGCCTCCGCAATTTTTCCCAAAAAACATTTTCAGAATACCGCTGTTCTTCGTTGGAATATATATAATATATATACCTTTAGAGATATGTAGGCCGATATCATCAGGTTACCTGTACGTTGTCATGATATACACATTATATTATTCTCAACATGAATACATTATAAACACAAAAGATCGATTAACTCGTTTTACAAGAACTAATTGTGTTATTAATATTTTGCTATGTCATATTCTAACCTTGTTCTTAGAACAAATTTGTGTAGGTGTCAAAAATTTTGTTGTTCGGTTAACATTTTTTTTTCGTATCTTACTATACGTGAAATATAATTAAACGATAATTTAGTTTGAATAAATTAAAATAAATTAATTTTGTGTTTTCGTATCTAAAACGTTAGTATACGTTTCGAATATATACATTCATATATGTACAATATAATATACAACATAAATTATACATAACAACAAAAACCGACCTGTATCGGAATTTATTGTGTGTAATTTATATCAACTACTTATTTTCGTGTATTGTTCATACATAAATTCAACAGCGACGATATATTATTTAGTCATGGCTCTTTTAGATGTTTGAAAGCCTTTTCACCAAACTCAGCAGTATTTTACTAACACCGGTTTTGTTTATGAGATCGCACCTCAACTATTTCGGCACACCTTAGACCGCGCGATCTAACAACATGTGAACACTTAACATATGTTAGTTCTGCTATGGTGCAGACATGATTTATGGCGTATAATCGCTCAAATTTGACATTTTCTGTGCTAAATTGATACAAAAGACCTTGTGTATTTTGTGTGGAGATGGAGACCACGTTAATAATATACGAGTTCTGTTGTGCTACGACCTTCACGATCGAACGTAACGTATAATAACTCAAAACATGAAATGCAATAAAGGTTGAGTTATAATTAAAGAAATACGTTGGCGGTATATATAATGATCTCTTGGTAATAAAAATATTGTTTAGTTTAACAATAATATTTAATTAATTATTTTGACTGGCTATTAATTATCTTTTATTGAAATTTTACAGCATTTCAGTAGTCAATAATTATATAACAATATTTATCGATTTCAATTACTAATTCAAAATATTAACGATGTTACGATTTACACTATACCTTTGTAAGTAAAAATATATTGTCGGCCTAACTAGACAGTTGAAATGAGAAAAAGGTGGGAAACTCAAAATAAAATATGGAAAACCCTTTCACTAAATAATTATATAAAATGTGACACTTGTTATTTATGTGCGAAATTGGGTTTTGTCCTGATAGTGATAATTAAACAATACTTACACTAACACATACACACACACACATACACACCCCAAAAAAAACTGTATGATTTATGTGCTATTTGCACAAAAATGTAAATTAATTAAATTAAACTTAAATCAAAATAACTATAAACAAAAGCCCATACATATTATTTGTCAACATAGTGTATTGGCATCAATTGCACATATGGAAATAGTTTTAATTAAAATATAATTGTTTTTTTGTTTTTATTATTGCTAACCAAATTATTTTATTTGGACCAACAAAAAAAAATAGTTTTGCTGTTGACAAATTGTCAATATAGTTTTGGCAAAAATAAATTTTAAAATACAAATTAATTATTAATTATAAATATTTGATGGATGTGTATAAATGACACATATGTGGTGGGCATAGTTTAACGAACTGTTGTATTGTAACATATTTGAACAGTTCTTCAATATTTGTTGTAAAGTCATAACCCTGATAAAAATGGGTCGTAAATAATAAGTTCATAAATTTTCATTGTCGAAAGCTCAAGACTGCAAGCTAACATATACCAATCAAATGGTTCAGTTGAAGCGGAAAGTCTATTTTGGTCATGTGACTTGATACCTCCTTGTCTATTTGTTGGAGTCTATCCTGTCTATCGTCATGAAGCGTAGACCCATCTTCCACATCAATACTGTGGCATGGACACTATAATGTTGAGATGGTCTACGAAAATCAGATCTTAAATTTCATGACTCCCTCAATCTTGTCATAGGTTACCACTACTGCTGATTGCGTGATGTAGTATATAACCATATCAGACATCCCTTATTAAGGTTAAGGTATCAAATTTTGACCATCACTGGCAATTGCTACGGGTATTTTTCCGTAATATTTGCTAATATAAAATAGAACAGATTTTACTATGTCAAAATGTTATACTATACATACTTGATATCCATTTTTAATTTTTTTAACTCACTAACAACTTATGTAGCCACCTATTCAGTTAAGCTCATCCCAAAGCTTCTCGGTCAAGTTGTAAATTTTAACATAACTTAAAAAAATTATCTCGGCAAAATAGCACGACACACTCTTTTTTTAGGGTCAAGACATTCTCAGGTCTTTCGTGATTCGCTTATACGTCCTTTTTAAAGCCATTACACCTAAATCCATAAGTGTTGTTTACATTGAACTATCTTCAGATTGAACAGCTGCATACCATGGCAGGTGGGTTATTCCTCGTATCCTACACTCCATTTGAGGGTTGGAGAAGTGTGCTTTTTCACTGGTAGTTGTAATTAACATCAAATATGAAACATAATTTAGGTATAATTCCCCTGTTGGAGCTTGAACCCGAGAGCTCTCACTCCACATTCCGCAATTTCATAAATATCAACAGTATTTCTAACCTTACTTGATATTGGTCTTAAATTGCTTCCTTCTTATTTAATACTATAATACTATAATTTAATTTGAAGAATCTTTTCGAGTATAAGCAGTGAATAAAGCTTATTTAGCAATATCTAACTTAGTCATGTAGTCGTTTCAAGACATTATACCTCAACTGAAATAGGACAACTTCAAGGACCAATGGGACCGTTTGGCAAAGAAATATAATCTGAAGAAACCAGACTCAGACTATGAGTTCCAAAAACGCTAAGCTGGAATACTATGCACTTTGGAGGGATCAGAACAGGAAAAATTATATAGACTAGCAAAATGGGAGGGACGATAGCTCAACAACGCTAGTTGACGAGTAGATAAACACAGGAAGAAAAATATATTTTAATCCTTTTTCAGCAAACTTAGATAATTTAGAGTTAATCAAGATAATAAAGATTAATTTATTACCAGAGCAAAATTCTTTTACGCTTTTTACTGTAACGAAATTAAAGTGTACACATGAAAGGTCAAAGTTCGTTGACACAAAATAGGTAGTTTTTGCACAATCCTTTTCCTAAAATAATGTACATTTCGCTAACAGATTATATACTTTACTATTACACAATTCTTGAGCGGTCATATCAGCGTAGCTAAAGCTCAGAAGCTTGGCGTGGGGATTCAAGCTGTGTAAATAGTCTTGCTAGACCGCGTTTAAACTATTAAAAAACATTGATTGATAATAAAAGAATAGTCAGAAGAATTAAATAATAAAATTATCAAAAACTTCAATAAATCCTAAAAAAAACTGGAATAACGGCTAGGAGGAAAATAATGCGTGGAAAATAATACCATGGTGACGACCGCCATCCCAACTCACCTTGATCTCAATATGAAATTCAATTTAGTTCATCTCGAAAAGAAAAAAAAATAGAATTTTATGTCGATTGTTAGATACTTATTTAAGCAAAAAAAAATTAAAAAGGAAAACTATCCTTTTGGTTTTTACATTTCAAAATTCCAAATATTTAAAATTAAATTAAATAAAACAAACTATTTATAACTATAATCGATTTTTAAGTAATAATAAAAAAAATAAAAATAAATCTACGGTAGTCTACCCATCACCAGAATCTTAACTACTTAAATTGTTATAAAAAAAATACTTAAAATTATTTTGGTATACCTTAGTTTTGTTTTCATAGATATATCTATTGTTTATATTTTATTTATTTATTTATTTTATTTAAGTTTTTAATATTGTTTTTATTCACGATTTCGAATTTTAATTATAATTATTGTAACTTTTTAACTTCCACATTTTCTTATTTATCGTCCTTGAAATTATCTGTTAAGTTTAGTTTTCTTTTCTTTATAGTTATTCTTAGTCTCAAATTTCATGTCCACTTTAATATTTATTTATTTATTTATTAAATTTTCCAGACTTAATATTTTTGGACATTTATAGTATCCTAAAAGTACACCATTCAACAATTTTTGCCGATTAGGTTATACACCTAACACGCACATGTAATTCGGCCTTCTTGAGGTCATACCAGTTTCACATATTATATTTTATTTTTTCTAACACTAATCACTTAATATTATGTTATCAGACTTATTTCTCCAAAATATTAAGAGTTTCAGAAAAAGGCTGCCTTAATATACAGTAGTTTTCGCTTATAACGACTTCGGTAACAACAACATTCATTTAACAACATTCGCTTGAAACGACTTCGGGTATTCCGAAAATTTGGGTATAACGACCCATATTGAACTACAATTGTAAATATTTTTCGTTTATTACGACTGAAAAATTGCGCCATGGAAAAATCATTATTAAAATGGTTTAAACAACAGAGAATTAAAAATGTATATTGGTCCAATCCTAAAAACCAAGGCAGAAGAATTAGAAAGGATAATGAATAAGGAATTCAAATGAACAGAAAGTTGAGCTTTTCGATTTCGACAGCGACAGCGCCACAAAATTGTTTTAGGCAAAATTTCTGGCATGTCAGCAGATGTTCATTAAGGTGGATAGCATCTGTGTGGCCAAAACTTCGAGTTGGATATACAGCAAGTGAAATTTAAAACATCGACGGAACCGGTTTGTTTTATAAAATGACACCAGAAAAAACATTTTAGGAGCAGCTAACATGGCTGGTCCTGGTATGACAAAAAAAGTTGCTTGTTATAGCAAAATTTAGATCACCCAGGTGCTTTAAAAACATTAAAGCCTTACCTGTCGAATATACAGGTAATAAAAAGGCTTGGATGATGTTCGAAATTTTCGAGCGCTACTTTCGGAAATGGAACGCCGATCTGATTAAATATAAAAACGAGATTTTATTACTAATCGACAATTGCCTTCACCTTTAAGTAAGCATTTTTGCCACCAAACACATCATCCGTTTACAGCCGAAGGATCGAGACGTTATAAAAGCTTTAAAGGCCATTATACAAACGTAGTCTCTTATTAAAATTGGTCAGAAATTTAGATAGCAGTCAAAACATTGTCGTAACAATACAGTCGTAACATTGATAGATGCGGTTGAAATGGCTGCTACAGCGTGTAATCGGATTAGTAGCTAAACAGTATTTAACTGCTTTAGACATGTCAGATCATGTTTAAAGAGTAATCCTCACACCGACACTCATTTATACGACAAAGATGATGAAATTCCACTTAATGAATTAACCCAATTGTCTGCTTTCATAGGAGTATATTTCCAAAATAAAAATAAAAATTAGGATCGTTTTGTGACCGTTGATAAATTATATTAACCGATGAAGAAGTAACATTAGAAGATATTGCAGGCGAGGTGATTAGAATATCCATCAATGACACTAACAAGGAAAATGATGACGATGCTCATAATAGTACTATACTATATAATAGTACATACTGTGTTTATTCCTCTCTCTTATTCCACACTTTATTCCGTTACTGAAACATGCGAAGCACTATCCACTATCAAACGTTATGTGCAATTCTTGTCGCAAGCTCACTAAAAGTGTGCGTTTTACCGTCAGAAAATTGGAGCAGGAATATATACATAACAAATGTATGAAGCAATCAACCATGTCTGAATATTTTACAAAAATACAACAAAGCCAACAATATTCTTCTCTTAATAGTTTTAATATCTTAACAAAATCTTAGGTACATATGGTATGTACTAAGTTAAGACAAGTTTTTTTTAAAGGTTTTTAATTGAATTTCGTTTATTGAGACGTTCGCTTATAACGACGGATTCTGCTGACATTTTCAATGTCGTTATAAGCGAATTTCACTGTACTTAATACTTATCGCATATATTTCTTTATCTATAATTTATCGTATTTATTTAATTTTATTTTATTTTGCTCTCACGAATCTTATAGTTTATTTAATTAATTTAAGCTTTAGTAAGCCACCATCTCCTTACGATCTTTTTCGATCGAACTCTATATCTCTTCTTCCCGATCAAAAAAAACTTTTTTCTTTTCCCTTTCATCAAAAAAAAATACCAATCCTGTAATTTTAAAATGTATGAGTCAGTCTTCTCAGATGTACTCTAGAATTATATCGTCACGACCAATTTGAAAAATAAATTTCTATCAAATACGGATTGTATACATTGTTTTTCATTGAAATATTTGACAATCGCGAGAAAAAATATTGTAACAATAATAAATAAGTAGAAGACTTATAATTAAATAATTTTCATAAATTTGTAACAAGGTTGGACACGCCGTTACATTACAACAATCCAAAGATAAGATATCTGCTGGTTCAGGACACGGTACAATATGCCACGGATATAATATGTCACGGGGAATAGCTTTGCTAGAAGCAGTTTACAAAACGAACTTAACGTATATTGTGTGAACGTTAAGTTCTCATCAAAAGGATAAAAGCAAGAAACTTCAGACTCCACAAGTAAAAGCGGAGAGAGCCTTCCCAAAAAACCAAAAGACTCAGTCAACTTACTTAGAAAATTCGGCGGAGTCAGTCAGTATCTGCCAAGAAGCAGTATTCACTGCAAATAACCTCAAGTTATTATAAGAACCTTAAATGAACAATACCAATTTCTGGTACATAACTAAAGTGAAGTTTGCAATAACACATGTCTATCCTCTATTATAATACCACCCACCACAAGCAAAAACAAAAAGCTTTCTACTTTATTCAGTTAGACAACGGTATAGTCCTATACACTAAGTACAGATAGGCACAACTTAATAATAAGCTCAATCTTTGACCAAGAGCCAAAGTGGACATAAGTAACTTTCATAAATACCGATTTACTTTAATATTCCGTATCAGCCACTCAAGACATTAGCTAAGACTTAAGTCTCTTGACAATAGTGGGGTCAGCACGATAATAGATACAGGTATCAGAAATCTTATTGAATGGGGTGCAATTAAAAGCAACCTCGAAGATCGACCTATTGTATTTTCTAGAGTCTATTATATTTACTTCAGGCTAATTGGTCGAAAAGATTTAAGATCTGTATCATTACAGTTAACAGTTTTTACTATAGGCAACCCTGCTTCTGCTCACAGATTGTCCTTGAGGTAACATGATCAGGACTGGTAATGTCACGATAAGCATTACAACGAAAAGTATTGCTCAGCGTCTGTTTGGCTGACGACGAAGGTTTTTGATTCGATTTTGATGAGAAAGATCAATATGAGAAACATTTGTTACTTTAGGAAATTGCCCCAATCACTCTGGAAGTTATAAACTCTACTAATAATACAAGAGTCATATATTTTGATTTATGTATAGTAAGAACTCTGCTGCTAACAGTGTCATACACTCCTGCTGAATTTTCTATAGTATCATACCACAAAATTTTATTTTTTACTTCTGCTGTCATATTATATCGTAATGACCTTCACAAGTATATATACATAAAGTATGTATTCAATTCTTATAATACAAAGTTCATTAGGCCTCAAAAAATATTCTGTTATTCGCAAGAACTGTTGCGACACGACTTACACATCATGCACATGCTTGATAAGATGAATTTGAACTTTTCAATCAAATGGTCAAATGAGTATATCCAACATCGTTAATCAGTGCCACTAAGGACACAGAGTAATTGTAATTTTAGCCAACTCATATAAAGGCATGGGTAGCAATGGTAACTCTATTCCTTAATAATTATATCAGTTTGAACCCAGTTCTAAATAAGTGAGTTAAATTAAACAGATTACTCTCCTTGAGAGTATTTATGCGGGACGACATTTTACGGTTGTCTAAACAAATTCGTTTTACCCATTAAGCAAACGAAAACTTTTAACTCTACTATATCCAGCTATGATATATATACTTGATTAATGAGGCGCAAAATTTAAAACATAAATAAATTCGTCAAGTTCAGAAAAAATGGGTTAGTAATCAAAACTAAATTAAAATTAAGTTTTGTTGTAAATTAAATACGATTTTGTGTACGAAAAAATTTAATTTTATTTAAAATAATAAATAAAAAAAAAAACAAAAAATAATTTTTTCCTGTTTATTTTATTTATTTGGCTCTGTTAATTTAAATTCGGATTTTATTATCAATTTTAACAAAAAGTTATAATTATTTTAATTGTCTCTAATGAACAGACAATTAATCATTTTACTTCTACTAAATTGTGTTGTGTTTATTTGCTCTTCTTGTATTTATACAATTAAAACGAAAACATCAATTATTTGTCTGTGTACCAAAATGTATTATTAAAACTCCTCGGATTTTGTTTTTTGTTTATTGTTGCAAACGCAAAACCAACAATTTTGAGTATACATAAGATTTATTTAAGTTAAATTATGGTTATTATCATTCAATAAAATTTCAACATGAAATAATTTACTGCCGAAAGTGCTTGAAATAGTATACAATACATGCTTAATTATTTTACTTATCGATACAACAAAAACATACCAATAATTATAATTATTATACTTATGTATAAATAAATATTATGCAGCCTTTGACTTTTAAACCATGATATGTTATCGTGGTATGGTTATAAATAACGAATACCTGAGAATATTGTTGTTACGTTTAGTTTTAATTGCAAAACCGCCGTACTGTATACACACGCAATAAACATAAATAATTTATCATTAATTAAATTAAAGTACTAGAACGATAAAATTTTAAAGTATTTTATAGTATTTGCATCATGCAACACTATTAACGGATATATTGCATACTAGTACTTCTGGTCAAAACATAATGTTAATCTTAAAGCTCAATGCATACTTTTTCATAACACTGCTTCTGGTGATTATCGAGTATTGATCTAAAAGCTCAATTATTTAGGCTTGCCAGATAATGCTTTTCTGCTCAAGTTCAAAATTTTTCTGTTGAATGTGAGTTTCCAACTGTCTCACTTAATAATTTTAAAGACTTCTGAATATTAATATAAAAGCTCGCTAGGTTAGCTAGGTAGATGCTTGATTTAAAGTTTTCATTTGTCTGTTTACACAATTTTCAAGATTTCTTAAAGGTTTTGCATTATGCAACACTCTTCCCCCTTTTATTACATAAACTTTCTACTGGTCATAATTTAGTTTTGATCTGAAAGCTTGATATGTTAATCTTGTTAATCCATTAATTTTCATTTATTATGATTCTGAAAAAGCTCAAAAGGTTACGCTTGCCAGTCAACTGAATTCCTTATCTTGTGGTTCAGGTAAAGTTCAAAAATTTAAGCTTGCAAGTCCATTGAAATTTTTATCGTTTGATTGAGTAAAAGCCTAAATAGTTTAGCCTTCAAGTTAACTGAATTTCATATCATGTAATAAAATTACATATCAAGCTTGGAAGTCAACTTAATTTCTTATTTGTAATTTAGTAAAAGCTCAAAAGGTTAAGGTTGCCAGTCAACTGAATGCCTTATCTTGTGGTTCAGGTGAAGTTCAAAAATTTAAGCTTGCAAGTCCATTGAAATTTTTTATCGTTTGATTGAGTAAAAGCCTAAACAGTTTAGCCTACAAGTTAACTGAATTTCATATCATGTAATAAAATTACATATCAAGCTTAGAAGTCAACTTAATTTCTTATTTGTAATTTAGTAAAAGCTCAAAAAGTTAAGGTTGCAAGTCAACTGAATTGCTAGTTTTGTGATTAACGTTTACTTATAGAAAGTTTTAGCAAGAAAGACATCTGAATTGTCTATTTAGTAATTCAGTAAAAGCTCGATAAATTTTTGCAGATCAACTGGCTCTCCTTATCTTTTGATGAAGTCACAACTTAATAAGTTGAGCTGGTAGTCAACTGAATTTATTATCTTGTAATTCAGTTAAATCTCAATAGGATAAACTTGCACATCAACTGGATTTCTTATCTAATGATTATTTAAGCTCGGTAGGTTTAGCTAGTAAGTCATCTGAATTTTTTATCTTGTGATTGAGTTAACCTGAAACTAGTAAAACTGGTCTAACTGAATTTCTTTTAAATGTATAAACTGGAGTTGGCTAAAGATACGTGATTTTTTCTATCAAGTGAAAGTGCACAACTGTTTGACAAAAAATTTACACCATCTAACACTTTACGTATGTATTGCATAACTGACACTTCTTATCATAACTTATCTGTACGTGACCTCTGTTCGTGACATAATTTTAATGTGCTTCGGATCATAATCAAGTGTTGATCTACAAGATCGATTGGTTAGGCTTACTAGTCAATTTTATTTCATATCTTGTGATTGAGCAAAAACTCGATAGAGGCTAGCTTTGAAATTGAAGTAAGCTTGCGAGTCACTTGAATTTTAACTTTTTTTAATTTTAATGAAGTGTTAAAATTTTCAACTGTCTGACTTAATAGTTTAAAAGTCTTTTGAAACTATTTGTAGCTTGCAAAACTATTTATATTAACCAATTTTTGTTACAACTTTTTGTTTTTCTGAAAGCTCGCTGGTTTAAGCTAAGTTGATGAATGATTTAAAGTTTTTAAATGACCACAAAACCCTGTTTAAGTATTCTGAAAGATTGTGCATCATGCAACACCATTTTCCTCTATATTCTATAAAAAAATTTCTGGTCATAATTAAGGTTTGATCTTAAAGCTCGAAAGGTGTATCTTGTAAATCAATTGATTTTTTTATATGGAGACTGAGTGAAAGCTCAACAGGTAAACCTTGTAAGTCAACTGAATTTCTTATCTTGTGATTGAGTTATAGATCGAAAGTTTTAGCTAAAAACTTTACTGAATTTCTTTTTTTGTGATTCAGTTAAAGCTTTCTTAGCTTGCAGGTCAACTGGATTTTCTTAATAAGTAAAGCTATGAGTCAACCCTGTGGGTGGGGGCAACCATGTTTCGTAAATATTTCGAACGAAACATGAGATCCATAGAATACCACCACAGTATCCAGAGCTTGTCGTAGGAGGCGACTAAATCTGGTTGGATCGCTGGGCTGACGACCCGCATCCGTAAAAAACAATAACAGTTAAAAATGTCAACAAAAACAAAAAAATCGGATACCGCCTAAATAACAATGACCCCCCGCTTAAGTACCCGGATACGAGATTGAGGATCAGCACGTGGAACGTGCAGTCACTAAGAAAACCTGGCGCGTTGGACGGCCTTATCACATGTATGAAGGAGTATCGGCTGGAACTCGTAGCGCTCCAAGAAACTCGATGGCCTAAAAGTGGAGTCCATGTGTCCCAAGGCTATACGTTGCTACACAGTGGAGATGACCTCGGAAATCTTGGAGTTGGCTTTCTCATTGGGCCGCAGGTAAAAAAGGCTGTGTTGGACTTCCAAGCAGTCGATAATCGAATGTGTAAGCTTCGCTTGCACATGAAATTAGCCAACCTGTCAATTGTATGTGTACATGCGCCCACTGATGTAAGCCAACCCCAAGATAAAGACTCATTTTACAATAATTTGGATAATCTGATGGGCTCTATACCTGAGCACGATATCAGATTGGTGATTGGTGACTTTAATGCTAGAGCTGGCAGAAATCAGACCTACTTATGTAACAACATAGGTCCGTACTCCCGACACGAAACTGCGACCGAAAATGGGGAAAGAATGATGTACTTTGCGATCGCACATGATCTTCAAGTGGCAAGTACATTCTTTCCCCACAAAAACATCCATTTGGAAACCTGGACACATCCACGTAAAACATCCCGAAGCCAAATTGACCATGTGTTGATTTCAAAAGACCGGGCTCGGGTTGTTCAAGACGTGAGATCGTATCGGTCGTCAACAAAATTCGTAGGCAGTGACCATTTTATGGTTGCTGCAAAGCTACGATGGAAATTTTCGTACAAGTCAAGGAGGACAGGAGAATATAAAACGCGATTCTCCTGTGAAGGTCTGATAAATGAAGAAACGCAACGAAAATATCAAGATCTTGTCAGCAATAGCATTTTACGATCCAACTACCAATCTGATGATGTGAACAGTGTCTGGGAAGTATTGAAAACCTCGGTTGTCGATGCTGCCCAGCACACTCTCGGTATAGTGAAAACTACGCCCAAAAATGATTGGTTTGATGAGGAGTGTCGTCTTGCTGTTGAGCAACGCAATATAGCCCACAATGAAGCGCAGACTCGGTTTACAATTGCAAGGAAAAACAAGGCAGTTCTTGCTAGGAGGACAGCTAAACGCATTTGTAGACAGAAGAAGCGCGAATGGTGGAAGGCCAAGGTCTTAAGAGTACAACAACTCAGCAATGAGCACAACTCGCGTGGTTTCTTTAAAGGAATCACCGAATTGCACCATACCTTAAGATCTCGGTCAACTGCCATTCGGGACCAGGATGGAAACCTCTGTGTTAACGTCGATGCGGTACTCGATACATGGTGTGAACATTTTTCTGATCTACTTAATGTTCCACATGTATCACAAGCTGTATTTGAATACTCTCAAATACAGACCGCGGAGATGTTCATTGAGGATCCATCCTATGAGGAATTCACAATGGCCATGCAGAGATTAAAGAAAAATCGTTCACCAGGGGTTGATTGCATTAATTCAGAGCTCTTGATATTCGGAGGGCTAACTTTGTGGAACTGTCTTTTCGACCTTGTTCGATTGGTATGGCGAAATGAAGTTATGCCTGATGAATGGAAAGTGGCCGCGTTATGCCCAATATTCAAAAAGGGTGATCGCATGAAATGCGAGAACTATCGCGGTATAGCTCTCCTTTGCACAGCATACAAGTTACTGTCATACATTATCTTGGGAAGAATTACTCCTTTGGCGGAGGAAATTGTCGGTGACTACCAAGGAGGATTCCGTCCAAATCGGTCAGTCACTGATCAAGTTTTTTCGCTACGGATGATTCTTTCCAAGTACTACGAAACATCTCGCGATGTACACCAGGTATTCCTAGATTTCAAGCAAGCCTATGACTCGATCAATCGAGAGAGGCTATGGTATGCGCTTGAATATTTAGGAATACCAAAAAAATATGTACATCTGTGTAAAATGACAGTAACGCAGTCACAATGCTGTGTTAAAGTTGAGAACAGGCTATCGAGAACTTTTGCAATCAATTCCGGTGTTCGACAAGGAGATGCGCTGTCCCCGATACTTTTTAATCTCATGTTAGAATACATCCTTCGTAAAAGTGAAACACCTCAGGACAATATCTTATTCCGACAATCCAATCAACTTCTTGCTTATGCAGATGATATCTGTGTGATTGGATTAAATGGCAACGGAGTGAAAGAGATACTTGATCCACTGGAACAGTTTTCAGCTTCTGTTGGTCTCAAAATCAACGAGTCAAAAACCAAATATCTGATCTCGGGTTTTAGAGACCAAGACGCAATTGATTTCAGTAGTGGAAACCACACGTTTGAAGGAGTGATGAGATTCAAGTATCTTGGATCTCTCATCACTCACGATAATAGTGTGGGCGAGGATATCAAGGTCCGCCTTGCCGCTGGCAATCGGGCTTTGTATCCTCTACGTCCACTGCTGAAATCAAAATATCTTGCAAATACGGATAAGCTGAAACTGTACAGAGTGTTGATCAGACCCGTTGTCATGTATGGATGTGAGAGTTGGACCTTGACGGATGAGTACGAAAGATGGCTTCTAACATTCGAGAGAAGAATCATGCGTGTGATATATGGTCCAAAACGCGACGTCGATGGCACTTACCGAGTTCTTTTCAATCACGAGATCAGGAATTTAATGCAAATTCCTGATATCGTGCATGAAATCAAAGGACAGCGAATACGCTGGCTCGGTCACGTTCTGCGTGCTGATCCGAAACGAATGATACAGCGATCTTTAAAGGGAGAACCGCCTTTCGGTAGGCGAAGAGGTCGCTGTCGGCGACGATGGCTCCACGGCGTAGAAAGCGATCTGGCATCTTCCAACTGCTTGCAACAGTATGAAGATCTGGCTCGTGATCGAAACCGTTGGAGTCAGATTGTTGACACGGTACGGGCCAATAATGGCCTGTAAAAACCGAAAAAAAAAAAAAAAAAAAAAAAAAAAAAAAAAAAAAAAAAAAAAAAAATGAGTCAACCAAAATTCTTATTGATTGTGATTGAGTTAAAAGCCTAATAGATTGAGGTTGAAAGTCAACGGAATTGCTTATTTTTTTACTTACTTAAAAGTTTAACTGGTTAAGGTTGCAAATCAAGTTTATTTATAATGTTGTGACTGAGTTTAAGCTCGGGTTTGCTTACAAATCATCTGAATTTTTTATCATCTAATTAAATACAAGCACGATAGATAGAGCTACGAAGTCAACTGAATTTTGTAGCCCGAGGTTGAGTAAAATACGCAAGATACATAGCTTTTGTTTCGAGTGAAGCATGATTTTTCATAAGACTACACTTGGTTATAATCTAGTATTGATCTAAAAACTCGATAGGTTTAGCTTACCAGTATTTGTGATTGAGTAAAAGCTTCATGGAGTTGTTCTATAATTGAAGTAAACTTGGAATACTTTTCTGTCCAATGATAATTTCCAACTGTGTGACTTAATAATTCTTAAGTCTTCTGAAACTATCTGTAGCATGCATCATTTTTTAAACTCATATGTTGCATAGTACTACTGCTCGTTATAACTTATTATTAAACTAAAAGCTCGATAGTTTAAACTAGTTAGATGCATCATTCAACTTGCTACTACTTAAACTTGTTCAACTGAATTTATTTTAGTTGCATAAACTGGAAATGGCCGAAGATACACGAAGGTTAGCTTTCTGACGAAATAAAATTAAGTGGTCAAAGTCATAATAATGTGCATCATGCAACACTATAAACCTTTAACACTATTTCTGCTCATAATCAAAAAGCTCGATAGGTTAAGCATGTAAGTCAGTTTATTTTTTTATTTTGTGATCGAGTAGAAGAATCATTCAGTTGCTCGAATTTCGTACTTGTATTGAATGAAATCTCGATACATTAAAATACGGTCAACTGAAAATTGCTTGGCACGTTATAACGATATTTAAAAGAATTAAAAATCAATTGATCCAAACGGTTGTAAAAGCTGTATTCAATATGATGGCAAACAAAATGTTTGATTCGTACTTCGGCTATCGATAGTGGCAGCTAAAAGGATTAAGCTAATCTTAATCTATCGAAATGGAATGTAAATGGTCTAGCACAACATAAAGAACAGGTTGAAATTAACTTACACCTTTTACTAAATAATTGATTTAAAATTACGCAACAAGTATCTGACTATAATAAAATCCTCTGGTTAAATAAGTTGGGTTGGTTTAATTAGTTGGGTAGTAAATTTCTAATGAGTGACGATAACTCAAAATCAAAAAAACTATGAACTACCATTGTTCGACATCCAATCTGACCGTGACTGATAAAGTGAAAACATTTTCGAGTCGTACTGTCCATACAAACAGTTAGTGCAGTATATCAAGCTAAAACATACGAACGTCAATCACTCAATTAAAATATCAATACTTATAGATTGTCAAAAGCACAACCCATAAATTGTATGTAAAGCTTGAATGCTAATATTGAACCCAATTGAAATATCAACAACTTTTCAAACGTTAGCTATTAAACTATATAAAACAATGGAGCTGAGGGCTTTCACTAACACCTTTTAATATAAAACAAAAATACGAAAATTAAAGTTCTTTTGTTTACATAATTTGCAAAAAAAAACAAAATATAATATTCAAAACAAATGAAAGCACAGTGGGACGGAGCAACAAAATCAAAAGCTTGTATGAATAACTATAGTCGAAAACGAAAAACAAAAACTATTAATAAAAAAGCTCTCTATACACTATGCCTGAAGAAATGTCGACCCAATTTTCATTAGTCAAAACAATAACACACACACGTACACACACAATAGCTTATAAATGCTATTTATTGTTATTATTTTGTGTGTTGGGTTTGTTGAATTTTATGATTTCCTTGGAGGTTTCTGACATAAAAAAATAAAAAATTAAATAAAAATAAATAATAATAATAATAATAGGAAAATAATATTAAATGTTTAATGATACTTTATAACATTTTATACTTTATAACGAACATTATTGTGGTTTTAGTCCATCAAGACGGCAAACTTTTAATTGGTCAGTTTTAAGATGATTAAATTTAATTTGACCAAGCATCTCATTTAAAACTTCAATTTATCGGGCTCCAGGTCGTCTTCCGCAACTGCTTCATTTAATAGACCAATCAAGGTACGGCACTCAAAGCCCATTCTAATACCCATGGGTACTTGAAGATGTGTACTACTGCTCTGGAACGCGTGACAAGTTACGACCAGATTGCAGCAAACGTTGTAGTTATGTCATAATCCTCTTCAAGGCACGATATTTCAATCTTCAATATCACTTTGTCAGAGCTTTTAATTTCTTACCAAAATTATACCAATCTGCTAAATATTTAACAGGCAGTGCCAGTTTCTAGAAGAAAAAACGAGAAAGTTTGGTGGGTGATGCCCCTATTTGACATTAAGTGATTGTGAAAAGGAGCAAATGTTAAAAGACATGCAGCTCGTCCAAATTCAAACGCAGAAATTAATCGATCGAAAATGTTGCTTTCAAAATGGAATGCTCAATAACACCTAGAAAAGGAGTGTTGTCACAAGAAATTGTCAGAAAAAACCAGTGATCACAATTTCTTTCCCAGGTACACTTTCATGATCAAGCGTTTTATTCATTAGAGTTGTTCATGTATAGCATAGATGCGAGCTTCCATTGTGTTAAGTTTGGGCAGATAGACGAATTGTCGGAAAATACTTGTACATTAATTATTCGATTATTTCTGCTAGCATTTTAGGATGAAATATTAAATTATCGTCAAACAGTTACAATTTCTTTCGATGGTGAAAACACATTCCCCAACCAGGCCAAGCGACTCGTTTAGTCATTAATTTGCTCTAGACTGCTTTCGATATGTGACAATATAATATCAGCAGTCAAATTTTTAACCTCTTTTTACATGTCGAATGTCAGTGGTTATTCGTTCGATTAAATCATGTTTTGTGTGAAGATATTACACTTGGCGGCTTATGATCTGTGAGGTTTCGATCATACGTTCTTGGTTATAGAAAAGTTGGGCTCTGTAGATAACATGATAAAGTGTTGCACCAACAGGCATATTGGGAACGTTCACATAAAGAGATAAATCTACCGTTTGGTTGGGTGGGCACGTCTAGTGGACAAACAGAGTATGAACTTTTGGACGAGTTTGAATGGTGTTTGTGGTAGACATGTGTATTGCCCAGATTTTTTTTGCTGTAGTTGGTCGATGCTTCGATTTCTTCGAAGTTCGAAGAAAAAAAAACGCTGTAAGTCAATTTAGAAAAAATGGTCATATGTAAAAACCGTTGGGCACACGACTTTATGGAATAGTGCAATCATTATAGTCGTGGATTACGAATACAACCTGCGAATGGAATGCTCACCACATCCATCAATCACGTAACAGTGACTTTGTTGTTTAAAACAATAATTTAACAAACAGCAAAGAATAAAGAAATAAATTTATTTCAAATATAAAATGCTTTATCTAATGGTTTAAATTGTTATTTAAGACGGCACGCGATTATTGCACACATATGTATACATATACGTCGACGTAAACACATATTTCCTTAAACATTTACAATGTATAATTATGTGATGGCCAATTTCATGACATGAAGTAAAATTATCAGCTACTTATATATACACACATATTCCCGTAATATATTCGTATAATAGGCATAAAGTGTTTTCGGGGATTTGATAAAATTATATAAGATCACGAGATCAATAATAATTTGCGAATTAGAAAACAATTTTGGACTGAAAATCGATTCAGTGTATCTATAAATAATTTATATAGAGGCACACGCAAACCTATTATATATATATATATGTGTGTGTTTGTATAATCCGACCACGTCATCCCTTATAATCATGTTATATCCGTCACATAAATTATATAGCACCATAAAAAAATCACTACATTTTCATCGAGTACATAATCATATTTCACTAACGAAAAACAAAAACGAAATGAAGAACGGAAATGAAAATGATAAGAAAATAATTTAGATACCTACATGTATACGACCCCCGAACGACACAAAAAACAATTATGGATATCGACACAAAATAGCACAGATCTATATATGTCTGTATATATAGGTATAGGACATACGTATCCGAACAAAAAGCATATTTTCATTTTTCCAACTAAAAAATAATGTTGCTGATTGACAAACATCAATTTTATGTATTGTACGTCGAGCATATGTATACATCAATATGAGTCACATATTTTCTATTTATTTGCCTCGACACACACACACACACACACCGAACAACATAAATTTGAGTCTCGATTTTCTGTTTTATTTCGTTTAATACCCTGCAGTGAAATTTATGATAAAAATAGAAACATTGGCGACATAATATACAAAAATTACACACATCGAATCCGAGAGTGAGAGAAGTAAATAACATAAAACATAGATTTGTGTTCATGTAACAATCAATGTTTGGTTAAAAAAAAATTATATAATTTCCGTTTCTATATAAGAAATGAAGAAGACGACAAATTGTTGTTGTGCCTGGCTATACGACACATAGCGACAGTAATTTTGTATTGAACATCACCTAAATACCCGAATTATGATTGTTTCTTTCCTCTCGAATCCCGATATGGCTAGCTATATAGCTATTTGTGTGTTGCTGTGTTTAGAAGATTATCGTCGTCAAAATACTTTGCTAGAATATTGAACTTGACATTTCAAAATAAAATTCAATTAAGAATAAGGTTATGTACATTATTGTGTATTCTATATACGTTCATCGACTCGTACCACAGATACCCATATACACCTGGTATATAATGTGGATAAAGGTAGGTCGTTTTGTGTAACTTTATCGGGGAATATTGTATTTTAAAGAATGGAATAGAATTTTTATTGGTTGTTGATTTGGTTTGGTTCGACAAAGAAACGGATAAGGTTCACATACCAATGAAAATGAAATAATTGTTTGCGGCTAATAACATTACGGTCGTCTTTTATTTGCGGCCAAATTTCATTGGGTTGTACTCTCGTTTATATAATATACGTATATACAATGAAGTCAATACGTATATTGATTAAAATAAGTGAAGTGAATGTCGGGAGAACATAAATATTTCAATCAATTTACTCTTGGAAACACCCAGACGTTTAATTGGCGTACTGGCCCCAGTTATTACAATAACAGTGGAAAATATATAATTTTACTAATTGTAAGGGCACAATCTTGGAATAAAATCTATATAATTTCATTCCTGGGTATAGGACTTACTTGTAGGTACTTACAACGAAAAGACAGATATAGATTGGTCATTCATCTCTGTCTATTTGTTTCTTTCTTTCCAACCTGTTTTAAGATTCAAGGCTCTCCCAACTCTTTCTAAGTTCGCTTATTTACCATCTACTTTACGGCATTACATAACCAAAAAGAGGTCGTCCGATACAATAAATATCGTCTCCAGCGTTTCTCGAACACAAGTAAACTGCATGCATGTTTAGTAGTCAAGAAACAGTTTTGGCTGTCGTATACGACAACCAATTGTTACGTTTTCCCCTAGTAGGGATTCAAACCAATCCTCGGTTCTATCACTGGATAGTGAATAATTAAAACGATTTGCTTGTTTTCCACTACAACTTTTATTAATAGTCACTATTATTCACTATTACAGTATTTTTATTTCACTGTTACTTTTACTATTTCACTTTTTATTACTTTTTCCCGATTCTAACTGGCCGCTTTCCCAATTCAGTCTGAAGCTCTACGCTTTATGTTCGCGTATTTATACTCGTTTCCTGCTTCTCGATGTTAGTAGAATTTTCCATTTATTTATTATTTCGCCTGTATACTGCGATTCATGCTGGTTTCCAATTACGAGCATTTAGTACTTCTATTCAATCAGAGATGTCACCCACGTCCGTTACAATACCCTCCACTAAAACCTGTTCGTCCCGAAAAGGATCCAATTCTCTTCCTCTATATAGGGAGCCAACCTTTCCAAATGTACAACCTTTGGTTTTCCTCAGATGCCCTTCTGAATTCGTTAGATCACATCATTGATTTTCGTAATCACCTTGTATGGTCTTTCCCAGCCAGGTTGCAGTTTTGGTGATAAGCCTCTCTTTCAGACTGACTGCTCTTACTTAGATTTCAGACCTCGGATTTCATATCGAGGTTTCACCCTGTTTCTTGGTAGTCTTATTCTTTCTACTGGCTGCTCTTCTTTATTGAGTTTCACAACTCTCAACGTGTCTATAGTAATCTTATCTTCCATTTCACCGCGAATTTATGTTGAATGTCCCACTATAAATCTTCGAACAACTGGCTCACCGTTATTTAATTGCAGTTGTAGCTTAAAATCTCCATAGTTTATTGTAGCCTCCCTATGTCCAATACGAATTTGTTTTTCTTCACGAAGTCCACTCTCAAAATCACCTCATCGACGAATATCAGCCACCAAAACTTCATAACAGAAGTCTCTGTTACCAATTCGTATGGTCACTTCCTTTTTTCACTTGGTTTCTACATTTTCGCAGGTTGCTGTTTGCAGTTTGAATCCTCCAAATGACTGAAGTTCATTTTCTATTAAATCAGCCCGCACAATCGTCCGCATTGCTCCTGTATCTAGTGTTATCATACAGGCTCTTCCGATGATTTCTCCATCTTATGTTAAGCCATCACCACCTCTTGTCAACCGTGGAATGGGGATGGCTGACATGCCGGATTTTATTGAAGATGTAAGGTTTCTTTCTTTATCAACCTTCTCATTTATTGATTGCAATATTACAGGACACTTCTTCTATTCTGATCCTTTGCAATCTTCCCTTTTTCTCAAATACAATGATGATGGTATCATTGACCGCTTACGTTTTATTTCCCAACAATCCCTTGAAATATGACCAGGTTTGTCACATATCCAATATCTAATTCTACCTTTTCCAGACCGAAACTTTATTGATAGCCAATCATTTCCTGGTTTGTTGATATTCGATAAGTAATATTTTCCTGGTTCTAATCCGACTCGTGGTATTTTACCTCTGGTATTATCACGATTGTTAAGGCACAAGCGATGGTCTCCGCAAATGTTATTTTTGATGCTAACACAACTGCTCGTCTTGTTCCTACGTCATGAATTTCATCATAAACGCATCAATTTTAATTCTTTCTGTATACTCGGGCGCCATTTTAAATTCAGTGAGATACACCAATCGTTTTATGTCCACTGTAAACTCCTCTAGTGTTTCACCGAATCGCTGAGAACGATATTTGAGCTATATAGGATGGATCCTATATCCTATATAAAGCGAGAGCTATATAGGATGGATCCTCAGGATCATATTTTCGTTCCAAAGCTAGCATGATTCTATCATAGTCTCCAAATTCGGATTCTGGAACAATCTGCAACATTTCTGCCACACCGCCTTTTAACGCCACTATGAGAGCTGTGACCTGGTCTTCTTTACACCAAATATTTCTTAATGCAGTCGTTTCAAATTGTAGTTTGAAAATGTTAAACGACGATGTTCCGTCGAATGTCGGAGGCTTTAATTTAATTCTGCTGACTGGTTTTAGGATTTGAGCAGTACCGCCATTATTTTTAATGCCTATAATCTCTTTTTCAAGTTTCAAAAACCGTTCACCAGTCGCGTCGAATTGTTGCTCTTTTTGACATTTTACTGTATCCTCTTTGGCATTTAATGAATTGGACATTTCACAAAACTTTTCTCTAACTTCGGATATATGAAATACCGTTGAATATTGTCTCGTTATTCCAGTCTATCTAAGGCCATGTTGCGGTCTTCCCTTTGTTCGCTCAGCATTTCGGTTTTCAAATTTTCTTGACCAGTCAGCATTCTAGTTTTCAAATTTTCTTGGCTGGTCAGTATTTCAGTTTTCAAATAATAAATTCTGGGCCAGTTCTCGTTTCGGTTTTTAAATTTTGTTCTAAACCACTCATTTGTTGCATCGCTGCCATTAACTGCCCCATATCAAAATTTGTAGGTGCTGAGGTAGGTTTATTTATTGTTGATGTGGTAACGAATGCTCCGGCATTTGTTGCCCTTTCCATTGGTTCCTGCGCATTAAGTACTCCAGTATCTTGTAATTCTTGTAATTCTGTTTTGTTACCCGATGTAGGAAAACCGTTCTGCTCATTCTTCAGCTCCATAACTTTCAACTCCAATAGCTTCATGTCTTCTTATTCACAATCCCTCCGCTGTCACCAATTGTTATAGTCACCAATTGTTTTGGTTGAGAATATATTATCAACCAAATGATTTGCCTGGCAGTACCAGACAATCTTGCACTCCAATTGCGATAAGTTTAGAGTTCATGATATGAGTCATTCTTTCTCGTTATAACAATTTAACGGAAACTAGCTGGCTTCGCATTTATGAAAGAAATCATTGATTGCGTATCCAACATACGGGTCATGATGATTTTTCGTCCATCCTTCAAAATCATGGTCCGTTGGAAATATCTCTTATACTCGTACATCCCATATTTAAAACGTGTAAAAGATGTGAGATCACTAACTATCTACAAACCGCTATACTTCTATTCATACATAAATTTCCTAATCAGTGGTTCACCGGATATTGTTTAACTATCTCCGTAGTACGATTGTTTCTAAACAACAAGTAAACGGGTCTATTCCAATTCTTAAATGTGAGTAAATGTAAAAATTTTTCATTTTGATGAATCCAATTTCCACTACCGCTTAGCCTTTTTGGAATGATATAATACTTAGTCGAATTGAATTTATGACTGGATCCTAAGTCACATTTACTATATGAAACTTCATTGCACCGTCATTATATCAAGCGCGGCATTGTTCGAAATAACTGCTCAATGTACATTAAAATCAATGATTGTGGGCATTTGTTAGATATGTTCTGGATTTCGCTTCACAGTCTTGATCCTCTTGTCATATCTGCTATTCAACTAGAACTGACTCCGTACCGTATCGAGAATGCAGCTATTTTCCGTAATTTTGACGACTTGGCAATCGATGAGAAATAGTTGCAAACCTAGATTATTCTGAACACATAGATGTTTTCGAACTGTTCTTAATGGTACCGAATATACATATCTACAGAGAGAATAAATGCATGAAAAACCTTAGAAACCAACAACAGGGACTTCACGCTTTCAATTAATCGTTCTTAATACATATTATGGGTCAAATCAAGACAATGGCACAAGACTGAGTACAATCAAGACTGAGTAGGGCTACTCATAAAAATATTGATAAAAAGGATGACAACCGAATCACATCTGTCATCTCTTCCCCAAAAATTTTCTAATAATCAAAACATGATATCATGGATAAAGTTAAATCGGTGCGATTCCTTATATACCTTAACTGTCTGGTTGCAACCTAAATGGGTAATAAAGCAAAAATGCGGAGTTTATATGAAAACTGCCACAAGCTAAACTATATACTATAGGAACAAAATAGTCAGACCCTCGTTTCGGTGTTTTATAACATTCGAATAATTTGCCGTTGACACTGTTTTCAAATAAAATGAAAAATGTTTGAGTCAATGTTTAGGATATCCAACATTTGTGTAGTTCGAACGATTCGATTGAACAATCGAATGAACGAGTCTCAATACCTTAGATGGTATGTTATCTTAACAAAAACATGGCCTCACATGAAAATGTAAAGATCACCGATCCAAACATTGGCCAATCATTATTTGTTCCAGAATCTCAATTTTATTGTAAAATATATAAAGAAGAACTAGATCCCATTGGTACAGAAGCAGATTCTCTTAATGTTCCAGATGTTGCCATTTCACTAAGTAATGTGAGCAACGTGATTCAATTTGAAGACAAGCAAACCAAATTAATGTCCATGAACCTTTTCCCAATGATTTAAACATATTAAGTCCTCTAATAGTGACAAAGTGGATTGAACAAATTTAAAAATTGTGCCAACCTGAATGTCTTCTCCATCTTTGCGTATAGAATCATGAGTAGATACTAAAGAAAAATCACAATTTTTTCAAGCTTTAATTTAATTATTTCCTTCAAATTATTTAAATAAAAGCTCGCTGCTTAAATCTCCAGTTCAAAAGGTAGATTTATCATGAAGTGATTTATTGACTGGCGGGTATTATTTTTTCAACAAAATCTACCATTGCTACTGGCCTCAAACTAACAATATACCGATTAAAAATTTAAAAAATTAGTTAATCTCAAAAAGATTAATTTAAATCAATTTTTAAATCTTTAATTATTTAGATTTTAAGTATTCAAAACCCCGATTATGTCTTTTATATATCCATACACTCACAGAAACGTCGATGAGAATAAAAGGTAAAAAGTTTATTAATTATGATTAACATATTCTTTGTGGTTAATTGATTAGAATCTAAGATTTAAATACAAAAGCACTGAAATACCAGAAGCCTTCGATAAACGCGATGTGAAACTGTTTGTTTCCGTAGGTGGACAGTGGTAGCACAGTTATTTACGAAATTACTATTTCTTTCCATCTCGTCAATTTTTTAACCACATTGTACACGAACCAGTAATCGAAATATGATGAACAGTAGGAATTTCCTGTCGAGGGACATTTTTTGTGCTTACATAGCTAAAAATATATAGAAAGCCATTTAGTTGAACCGAAACACACACTCACAGCCATATACACACACACATAAAATAAAATCTTAAATATTCATTAGAAAATCTAATAAAAGTATTAAAATATTCAAATTTCCTATTTGTTTGTATTTGTGTATGTGAACGAGTATATTGTTGTTACTTCAATCGATTTAGCTTCCCTTCTAGTGGTTTCTGTATATATCTCAACAATATAAGTTTCATTTCTTGTCGATTTTCAATTTTATTTATATTTTTATTTTATTTGATTTTGTGAGAATGGACAATTTTTCCGATATATTCAAATTGGATTTCACGTATATTATGATAATAGAGAAACCGTATATAATAATAGTCTGCCGAATGGAAATGGAAAAACCCTTCAGTATACAATTTTTTTCCTACTTTCCAATGCATAATATTAAAAGCTCTTGATGTTGGTAATAATAATAATATGATGATCGAATGAAAATTATAACAATGTTGAAGTTTAGAAATTGTATTTATGTATTTTGAAAGGACAAGGTACTTGAAAATGTTCATTGGGCCATTTGTAATATATTAACATTGAATTGGTGTGGAAAGTAGATTGAACAGTTTTATAATTTGTGTCAGACTATATATACACACAAAATACATCAAGTAGGCAAATATACGATCTTGGTCCGAATTTGACATTGATGCGACATATATTATCGATATCAGCATAATTTATGTGGACGCTTGAGTGCTACGTTCTAAACCCATGAGTTGGATTGTTATGGAAAGAGTTCATCTTATCATTTTCAGATAATGGATAGCTGATGACAGTACCCAAAACAAAAACCATCTCAAAATTACCATCAAGTATTACATAAGTTCCGCCTGATCATAGTGCTTCCTAACAGTAAAAACTTTAACAAGACACACACACACACACCGATTTAACACCAACATATGGTTCTTTCATAGCTGGAAAAACACGCATTCATATCTAGTAAAATACTGCCAATGTGAGAAAGGTTTACAAGTACTACTCTAATTCAAAAGAATGTCATTAGAGTTTGTTACCTTTTCCTATTATATTTGTCTAGTTTCACAGACATAGATATACAATCCTAATCAATCAAACAATGGTTAACAAATTGTTTTCAATCTATATACCCACTAATTGAGATGTGATACCGAATCCAATCAAAATAAACAATTTTGGTATGAAAACGAGAGCATTTTCTCTTTTCCATCGAATTGAATCCCATTGGCTATATAGCAAAATAATTATAGAAATCGGATATATAATACCGATCATTATTAAATACAATTTCTAGACTAAATTGTATAATAATTATTATACGAGTTAAAAAAACGAATAAATAAAACACAAAATTCCCTAAACTTATCCAAAAAAAAAATAATAATATATAATTGTAGGTTACCAATTCAAAATAATAAAAAAATTTAATCCAAATATTTGCAATTTGTATAAGATCCAATTACATTAAATTTGGTTTAATCAAAACAATTCCATTGAAATTAAAATAAATTAAAAATGAAATGTTCTGCCTGAGATGAAAATATACACAAACAAAAAAAAAACTTTTAATGATTATGCAAATTTCCAATTTTTTGTGGTCCAGTAAAATTTAATTGAATACCTCATTAGTTCATTTCGGCATCGGTTTCGTCTATGTTTTGTATACAAACATACACACACAGCATCGATAGTACTCTCGTTAATTTATCTGAATATCAATTGTTCGTATACTGGTCTAACTGTCGATAGTTCATTCTGTATACACTGTTTAATAGCTATTTGGGGCAGTAAAACAAACAAAACCTCATTCAAACCATTCGAATGGAACAAAATAAAGTTCTTTGAACTGTTTCATCGACACACTTGAACTCGTGCTCAAATGTTTGTATCGTAATTAATTATGCGGTTCAAAAATACATACATCAAGATTATGTTTCGGTTTAAGAACTAATAATTTACATTTTATTCTGTTATCGCACATATGTATTTTGTTTAAAATTCGCATCTCATTAACAGTATCGTATATATACACAAAAACAAGGATGCTGTCACATAAACTATAAATAAGTCAAAGTTTGGGTTTTTTACAAATCTTTTTTGGGGTCATTGTTGCGAAACATCTACTCATACCAATCATCTTTCATTTGAGCTGGGTACATAACAGAGAACACCACCCGCCGTTTATATGATTTATATTGAATTTAATTTAGACCTTTTGTTCGATTAACTATTTTTACAGGTTTTATTTAATCTTAATATTAAAGATTTAATATTGTTGTACCATTGAAATATATTACTGTAAAATCTGGTTCAATGTGGAACGAATATTGAAATATGAACTGGTGAAATATCGTTGGAAGACTATATGAGATTGGCTTAGTTTGTATTCCATATCGTTGCTAATCAAATGGATTTAAAATTTGGGATTTTAATGTTTGTGTTTTGGGAGGTCTCATCATTTTGCGTTCATATCGTGATCGTCTAGGCTACTATCAAAAAATTCCATTTTATTCTTATATATATGCTGTTGAAGTGGTAGAATTCTTATCCGACAGTTATGACTCAAGTGTGCAGAAAGTAAATGAAATTAGATACTACTAAATTTCTTCATGAGGAGTCTCTGTTTGTGCCTATTTGTTTCACAAGCAAGGGGGGTTTCGAATAATTTGGTTTAGAAATTATTCATATAGAGGAACCTTTTTATCACGAGATATAGCATAAGCAGTACAATGGTGAGAAATCGACTCATAGTTTAAGATGTTGAAAATAACGCTTTTCTAGTTCCAATTTTGATTAAATTGAAGAGTGATAGATAAGATAAGACACTATAAGTAAACGTCGCAAAGGTAACCAAAACAACAGGGTTGCAGTAGTGAAGTGTGTATCTCGATGAACGACAACTTGATGCGAGGTAGTTGTAAAATGGTATTTGCGACGCTCATTACCCTAAACCAGAGTTGCAATATTATGGCCAGAGTTCATCTTTTCATTTACAGATACGGATGACCATTTTCAAAATAATACAAAATCTCAAAAACACTATCACGTATGGGTGAAGTTTTGGCCGGTTACAGCCTTTTAATAAACAAGCACTTGATGTAACACGTGCACTTGATTTAACTAACGACGACATCAACGAAATGAATATTCATTAAAAGCTCATCAAGTACGAAAAAATCTTTTTGTTTTTTCATTCTTTTAAGTTGGTTGTATTGCCACGTTTTTTGGATTTAACTTCCAACCCGAAGGGTTCTGCTTCTTGAAATTCGAGTGGAAGCTGAATTAGCGACTCTTTAAAAGTCAGTTCCTAGAGATTCTTATTATACAACACTTATCCTTCACATTCAATATCGGGACATTGCCATGACGTAAGAGTTAATCTGCTTACTGCTCACAGGGTCGGTTAACGAGGCGAGATACACAAAATAATTTTTTCATTTATTATTTTATCATAATTATATATCTATGATTCCATATCACAGTTTTGAATTATTATGTGTAACATCTTTAACTAGACACACATCGATTTAGCCGCAGTGGTTATGGATAGTGGTGTTTGATAACCACTTCCTGCATGTAATATTTTTCCTTTAAATAACTTACATATTTCATATTTTGTCTTAATGTTGTAATTAACTAAAAGACTCGAAAACTATTATATAAAACCAAATAGTTCTTACATTAATTTAACACCACCGATATTCACTTCCTGCTTCTAATTTTTTGCATTCAGTATTCCACATTAAATTATTATTGTAAGTGTATCGGTCTATTAGACTAGAAAATTTAGAAATCATCTTATAAAATTTATTTTTATAATTAATAACGACATTTACTTTTTATATTCACTTCCTGCATGTAATATATAAAAATTATTAGTTTGATCGCTGTAAATCTGTTAATCGTGCGTTCACGTTACTAATTGAATTCAAGTTCTAGCTTGTTCAAGTGTGCAAACTGGAAAACGAACCAGTTTATTGCCTGGATAGAAGCGGTGCAGAGCGAATAGATTATCGACTATTTCGTTTCTTTATTTATACAGCTTCACAGTATTAATGCAAAAACTGCCATAATAATAATGTTTACTTATAAAGTGACGGGGGTCATAACATTTACTATTTTGCGTACAATTTCTATTTGAATACAAAATAGTTGCTAAAACAAACTTTAAAACGAGTTGTCCAAGAGGTAAATTTTAACCGTTTAGTAATAATAGGTCCTAAAAACTATAAATAACATATTCTCAGTTAACCTTTTGTATCAACCCAGCATCGCAAGATGCAAATGAATGGAATGTAGCTAGCACAAAAATTGAACCAAAAGGATAACTGCGGTTGAGCGAGTTGAGAAAAACCTGTTACACCTACATTTTTGTCATACTTAGAGCAAAGTTTGTGGAAACCACTCATTTCATTATTTGAAGTCAAGTTAAGTTCAAAGCCTGTTACAACAAATCGTCAAGCTTCATTCTAGCTGTTAACATAAACTTATTCTTACATGCTCGTACTTTGTTTAGACTGGATTTTTTGCTTTTCAATTGTCATTTTGAATTTTCCAAATGACTGTTATTTCAATTAGTTTACTACTCCAAAGGTTTGAAGTTGTTCAAGCCTTAAAGAGCACCTGTTTTCATACTTACAACTGTATATTCAAGAGAGTCAGGGTTCTGTTCTAACTGAACGTTGTTACGGCGCTACATTTGAACCAAACAAATTCAAAGTAAAATGAATGGGGTCTTCCACATTGCACTCCTTTATAATATAGAACCGGACTCAGCATTTTATTGCAATTTTATTAAATAAGCAAGGAATTTCAATGGCCAGATATCTTACCTTCGATTAAAACAATGTAATGTAAAATATCTCATCCCGTGTAACACGTAACTGCGGATGAAATTCCAAAGTTTAACCACAGATTTAATATCTGACCGCTACGTTTATTTTTGTATATTCCTTTTGAGTCCTGCCAACACAGTTGTGTATGTTAATTATGAGTTAGATGAACACATATGTCAATAAAAGGTTTATGTGTGAATATATAAACCAAACCAACACATTTTTGTAGATTGCTTAAAATTTGGTTTCTTACTAAAACTCGTCATAACTACAACCTAACTAGTGCAATGGTGTGGGTTCACTTTGAGCTACCGTAAAGTTCAGGGAAATCGAAGCTCATTTTTTTGTGCTAATTGAACTGATCCTATATTATAATGATAATCTGAAAAATTTGTTTTTTCAATGTTTGTCGTGTCCCTTCGTTTCCGCTTGACATTGGGAAGTACTGCCGAATCCACTTCTAATATGAATTTTAACAGATTCCTTTGCTCTTTGTTTGGCACACCGCAGGCCAAGAGTCTTTCCAATACCCTATTCAACCATTTACAATCGCCAAATTGATAAAATAATTAGTGGCTTTCAGAGTCCATTTTGCGGTCTTGATAAAAGTGCGAAAGAACTTAATCATTTGGTTAACTTTATCGCTCCCACTCATGTGTTCATTATACAAAGCTATCATTTTAGAGGACACGTTTCGTCTAAATGAGATTTGGACGGCTTATTCCAAAGTTTGACCGATGTTGGTGAGTTGTTCCCAGAAACAGAAGAAATGGCAGTGAAACAATCTATATCTTTCCATTTTACCATCGATATTAATTGCCTTGGAGGATGGTTTCTTAAATTCGCATTACTACTGCTGAGCTTAGCCCTAAAGTTCGGTTGCTTAAATCGGTTCATTTTTCTCGGTAATTCACACTTGCTATTTCGTACTGGTTTGTGATATTGGCCACAGTTAGAATTATGTCTACGTAGGGTAGAGATGTTGGAAAGTTTGAACCTCGTTTTTGTGATTGCGGCTGCCACTACATCGACGGGAAAATCTCGTCTCCAATCAGTAGACCAATCACATAAAGCTTTTTGCGCACAAAAACAAACGTTTTCAGTTCCGTACAACGGGCTTTTCGGTGTTTAATATTACTGTAAATAGAGGAATCAACAAAATGTTTTTTCGAATAATTTTTAGTAAAATATCGAAGTGGGTAATCAAACATTACGTCAAATTTTTTTCGATGAACTGGCCCGGATATTGTTTTTTGGTTGTTTCTGGTTTTCATAGTATAAGGTAATTGGAGTTGGATATTTGTAAGGTCGATACCTTATTTTGATGCTTGTAGATAAATGCGCACTTATTATACCATTCCAATCACTTTTTGAAACACAACCAGTTTAAGGCAACCCAGACAATAATAGCTGCAAAAACATAACTTTAATAAGTTCTTTTACGCCTTCGCACCCCTTTAGTGTTTATACGTACGAAACACAAATTAATTATGTATTGTCATCAAGTACATTAGCTGTACAAATAAATGTATTATATAAAGGGAACCTAAGCAACAACAACAATATTGCACACATCATATACACAACATGTATATATGTTGTATATCTTAAAACATTATCATCCCTTTACCATTTCAAATACACACAGTACGGCATATTCCTGTTAAAATGTATATATGTGCCATAATGTAAACAGTAAACAGCTGGATTAGTCATATTTAATTACTCTACCGAATTTTCATTTAAATATTTTCCACTCTCGTTTCTTAGTACCCAACATATACCTACCTAGCTAGTTAATATTTTCCAAATATTCATTATCATATACGAACAAGTATAAAATATGTACGTTAGTTATAATATACGGGTTGTTTTTTTTTTGGCGAGGAGGGTGAAATTATTACAAGAAAATTGCGTGTGAGAAACCAAACAACAAATAACCGAACTTAATGAGTAATAGAATAATAACGAAAGGGTTGCTAATATTTTTGTTTTGGTTATATATTAATTAATAAATATTAATACACATACTTGAAAAACCACCCCCTATTTAGCTTTAAGACCTAGCATTTTCCTTTTTTTGTTGTTGTGTTTTTTTATCATTGCATGTATACGACATATTGTAATACGAACCGAAGTTCTCTCAGAATTAATAATAGTCTATGGGTTCGTTTTCCGAATGTCATACCATTCGTTTCGATATTTTCAGTGGGATATCGAATTATTAACAGTTTGGTGGTAATTAAATAAATATATTTAAGTGTTTTAAATAATTACAATTCGTATAAGTTCTTCGTTTAACATATACAGAAGTCACCTACAGCGACACACACAGTTGGATATTAATTGATTTGTTAGGGAACAGCTGTTGCAAACTATATACAATTATTTATCTGGTTTGTCGATTCGAAATTTTCTAGGAAGTAAGTATAGCAACATAAATGCTAGTGAGGGTATAGTTTAAACCCCATGCTTGGAAGATGCTTAAGGTGATACATTTTTAACCACTAAAAGTTAGAATCACGAAGATTATTAACTTTAAAACTGATCAAACTCCAATGATCTATGAAAATCAAAACAAAACATAGAAGACGTTTATAACTACAAAAACCACTCCCTTGTTAGAGTAGGCAGCTTTTCCATTGCAGTTCCACATTGAACAATATAGAAGATATAAACAAGGCTCTGAAATCACAACTAAAAGATTGAGAACGTGACTATAAAAGCATAAATTTTCAAATATTACACCAATATTGGAAATTTTTTCTTTGCTCGTTGTTCAATCAGTACAATCAGTTTTGATTGGCAGAGACAATGACTTAACCACTAGAACGGTATTACTCATTTTGTTTCTTAAATACCTTTGTGGAATGTTTTTTATTTAACTTTAGCGACCGCATCCAATACATCATCGATATGGGCAACAGCAGGTCCAAGTCAATTCAAAATATATGAGCAGTACAAACACATCGAACAATGAATGAGTTGCTTTTAATGAATTTCATGCAGGAAGAAAATACCTAAAATTAGTAATTAGAACGATTATAAAATGCTGAAATTTTACTGTTCACAGTAATAAATTTTTCTTGGTGGCAAGAGTTTTATTATAAACAGAAAATTGCACGCAGGAAGTGGAACTAGGCCAAACATTTTAATTATTTTCGTGCATACTTGCAATTATTCTTCTAGAATTATTTCTAGAATTACTCTGATAAACTAATTGAGATAAATTATCAGGATAAAGTGTGAACTGTATTGCATCAGTACATAACAGGTTAAATACTTTCAGGTTTCCCTATCTGGATTATGTAGATTTATGTAAAAATGTATATAATGTTTTTTCAACTACTCATGAAATATATTGAATATATTATGGATAATTATAGAAATCGAACAGTGCAAGCCAGTATAAAAACTTATAAAAGACTCTAAAGAGTTCTCTGGAGTATTATATTGAGTTGAACGGTTGAATCATTATACATGTTATTTACCTATCTTTGGCCATCCAGACTCAAAGAAAACTAGTGGACTATAGTTAACCAAAACGATGACTCAAAGTCCGAATCGATAGTGTGATGGAGTTTTCAAATATATAGGTCCTCAAATGGCTATGAATGCTTGTTAAAGAAAAATATAAAGATCACGATTTGGGTAGACACTCATAACTTTTCTGGCAACCAATAATGATTGTTATAAATTAACCCTTTAATTTTGAAGTCACACTGGGGTTTTAAGGACAACATTTTAGTAAAAATTCGAAATACGGTCTGTAAATTTAAACCCTTCAGCATTTCTGCAAGTAATCTGATTCTTCTATTCAGAGCCATATATGGTAAAAAAACTGATTCTCCTTTTCAGGAAAACTTAACTTAAAAATATGCTAAATTATAAAGAAACCCTTAAAACCAAAACTCTGCTATTCCAAAACACCTTGTTTGTTCAACTGAGTCGCCAATTGAAAAACTTAAAATAGCCATTGAAAAAACCATAGCATTAATAAGGGATCATATATGTAGCTTAATGATTAGTAAAGTGGCTTCTGGTAACCTAAAAAAACGATTGTGTGTCAAATCAGTCGTTAGACTGTTTTGCATGCACGAAGTAAATTTTTAAAATAACCATAACTTTCGGCCTTTTTGGTTAACGAGTAATCAGAATACGTACAACAAAGATTACATGCAGGCAGTAAAATAAGTTTTTACATTTTAAAGTTTCAACCTTAGTTTAAACGTAGCTTTAATTGAGTCAAAAATCTTCACACCCTTCATTTACCCTTTTCCACTACTTGCTGAAAACATGGAGCGTTAAGTTTCTCTGAAAGTAGGTGTCTTTGGAAAATTTTAAAGGAAATGATCTTTGAATGATAAACCTTCTAACAAAGCAGAAGTGTAAATGTTGGTTTAATGGCGATGTTCAGCGCACGTAGAGGCTGCTAAAGTATGGCCGACCGATCCTTTTAGCATTAAAGAGTTGTTAGCAATAGGTGTCACCCCAGGTTCTACAGGGAAAATGGTGACCACAAGGATAACTGGCCAAACGTACACAGTGACGTGGCTATTTGATCCTTCGATGTCGGCTGTTTCTATCATTGTGAAGTAAAATCCACCAAGCGTTGTATTGTTCACCCAGGCAAAAGAATGGAGCTTGATTAAGACCGCCGTGATATATAAAGTATGGTTTAACCCTACTGATAAGCACAGGTATGGACCAATGGTTCAATACTTGTTCAAAAGAACAGAAGTATGATGCAACGTCCATAAGATTATGCCTGAACGCCTCTAAAGTTGTATACAAACTAGTCTGCAACAATAGAAATGGGGCATTTGTAACATTGTTAGGCTTAAACTATTAACTTCAGGTTTACTTTTAGTTCTATACTTTTTTTGATTGTAAGTTATACATACAAATCAAAAAATGCTTTACGTTAAAACAAAATTAAGGGAATTAAATAAAAAAAAATTATCGAAAGATTAAACTCAAGTCATCTGACAAGAAGCAATATCACTTAGAAGTAAGATATATTTGTGGGCCTGTTAACACAAAATGGCAATTTTCATAAAAATGATGGTCTCATGGTCAACAGCTATCTATTACAAAAACGAAGCTAGTTTTGTTAAGGATCATACCATCCAGCTGAAAACGGAATGAGACGTTATTTAAATCGGACTAGCCTAATCGAGAATCGCCAACAATACAAATACTGATTCTACTCTTATTGTGATTTTCGATTATACTTGAACGAAATCAATCATATATATATAAAAGCTTAAACTTGAATTCCATATCGCTTTTAATTTTAACAACGAGAAAAACATCTTATAATTTTTTGTTCGATACATATCTGAGGGCGATTAATTTTTTGCAAGCTGTATAAAAATAATATATTTTTATAGGCCTGAAATGAAATTGAATTATATCGATAAAATTTTATAACTCCAATAATTTTTCACTGCATACCAACCGACCAAAAAAACACATTTTCCAGATAACATCTCATTTATTATTAACTGTTGGAGATTCGTGCTGTACACAAAAATATTATATTATTATTAATTTAACAACGAGATTACCTCGAAAATTGAAATTTATATAAAATGTCGAGACTTAAAATATAAAAGCTCACCTCATACCTGTATTTAATAATCCTATAAACACATTGAAATTGTATATGTATGGGGTCAATGTTATTATATAAATATAGACGAGTATCTAGATAGATGGAGCGATAAAAAAATTATCCGAAAGTATAAAATTATTTTGGCTTCGTGTCTGTCTAAATAATTTATTCTAATCAGCAAACTTATATTATTTTCAATAAAGTCGAAAGCATCAACGGAATTTTTTTTTAGATTTAATTAAATTTCCGTTTTATTATACATTATATATAGTGAAAGTCATATGAAACCCCTAAAGTTCCTAAAATTTAATTAAATTCCTGCAATATACGAGCATGTATATATTGATTGTGTGTGTGTGTATCAAGATTAACGGGCTCTGCTTTCATACATCATTATTTAAATTGTCTAATTATAGCTTAGAAGTGATATTTATCCTATTATCAGATTACAGTTTTCCATCGTATAATCTAAGATGTATATATGTATTCACCTGTACTGTACAAAAGGATTTAAATTCAATCATAGACAGTACACATATCAAATAAGCACAACTTTCCATATAATGTATATATGCAGATTAGATTACAATTTTAAATTAAAATTTTCGATTGGACATTCATCGAATATATATCCATGCATGTACACGTGAAATCGTAGATTGTATCGCACAATCGCTCAGGACACATAATCAGTACAAAATTTGTTTGTCGAAGAGTTAGATAGTTATTGGTAAATATATTATTTATAAATAGAAGCCCCAATGGCAAGTCTAGGTATACATTAAAATTCTATTGGTACTGTTTGTTTAGGATTTTTCGATAATATTTGTCTATGCACACCCCAATATCAATAGCACTTTGTATCAGAAATATTGAAATCAAAATCAGAATGTGGTTTGAAATTTATATTAAATATTGCTTTTCGAAAAATTTGTATCTTAAAGATGTGTAATAGTATATCGTGTTTAAATAAATGCTTGGTATGTTTTGGTTTATCAAAATAAGCACTGTGGGAGGCGTTGTGAAACTGGTTACTGATGTCTGGGTTGACGACTCGTATTTTTTAAGTAACCTAAATCCAATTAATACAGGCAAAATAGAAATAATTTAATCAAATATCGGAAACGAGAGGGTTTATTAGTAAAAGCAGACCAGGTGGCATCACAACATTTACCACGAGTGCAGGACTAATGGCCCGACCTAAAGTCATGCAATGAATTTATTTAGCAGCGTTAGGAAGTACATAAATAAACCAACCGTGAAAGAGAAAATATAGTGCTTTGAGGCTTAAAAACTTAACACTTGGAACGTTTTGTCACATGTATGAACGAATATTAGCTTAATCTCTCTGATCCCAAAAGCTTAAAGCTAAACTATGTTTACCAGTGGATTAAATGTGGACCAGTGGATTAAACCATTCACATGAAAACATGAACGTATATGCAAAATAATCCAATATCTGGTATTGACGAAGCTGTTGTATAAATCAGAGTTGGCTAGGGAATATACAATACCTATCTCCTGTGGCCACGAAATATAACGAAAAAAGGAGGATGTGATAAGCAGTACCACTTACCAATTCAGCTACCAATTTTATTGAAATCAAATATTTATAACCGAATTAAGTTATAGTCGAGTAGTGATAAAGTGGCCTTTAATGTGTAACCTTTAGGTGTAGCTATAGCTTACACGGTCAAAACTATATGGAAACATAGCTTCATTTGGGCAGCATACAACTTACTGTATTTTATTATTCTGGAAATAATTACTTCAGGCAATCACGATTTAGCAAATTATTTTGGTGTTTGGAGCGTTTTCATAAAGAAGGAGCAGCTTTTAATGTGAGGAATCTGATATCCTTTGAGTTAGCTCGTGGTTGAAACTGACAATAGCAACAACCCGCATGATATTAAATAACAGATCAAAGTTAACGATCCAAACATTTTACTAAATGAAGTCGGATGCTGAATTCGCAGATATAAATGGTGGTTATGTGGTATCGAATATCACGAGAATTAAAATTTTTTACTGATCAATACGTAGGCCAGTAAGTGACAAGACTTATTAAGCCACATATTAAAAGATTGCAGTAGAATTAAAGGATCATTTCCACTGGAATATATGAGCCAGAACTATACACTTAAGCCAAGATATAATTGACTATTTCAGTATATATGGTCGCGAAGGTTAACTCAATTCTGAATCGGGGAACAACTACAAAAGTCGTTTAGAATTGATTACTCTCGAAAAGTTGACGAACAATACTGAAAAGAGGGGACCAAACATATTAATGTTGATTCCGACGACCAAATTCTCTCTTCTAGAAAAAGAATTTGTTCAGATAACCACATCAGTCCCAGTCAACAATACTCAAACGAAAGAGTAAATCTTTGTTTCCAGAGAAAGATTTTAGGAGGTTGCAATAGAGTTGGTAAGCTCAAAGATTTGGACTAATCTGTAAGGAACAGATTATCGTCGGGAGAGAGAACCAACCCCAACCAACCAATAAGGTTCTTTTCCCCAATAAAACGAATCCTAAAAGCAGCGGAAACTATCCTGCACTACCATACTTCCCTGAGATTGTCAACTTGAAAAACAAAAAGACAAAATTCCAGGCATTAGACGGATAACCGAAGCGAGAGCTGAATCGTACAACTAAACACTTAAAAACCATTTTCTTCATTTTACGAACAGAAAACAGCTTAATGGCTAGATGGTTAAAATATAATTCTGTCTATCAATAGACGACTGTATGACCAGTTATAATCAAAAATAACACTCTTTGATTAGATTCCATTGAGAGAAATGGGAAATAATTAAAAATAACACTCTTTAGTTAGATTTCATTGTGTTTGATGTTAAATATTGGAAGTCATCCAATATACAGTCTAGGTCACTGTGTAAATGAACAATAGAAAGAAGAAGACTCCGACACTCGAAAAATTAAAATCGCTCAAGCCCTGATGAAACCATAAGAGGAGAGGTTTAAGTGATGCTGATAGAGCAGTAAAACTCTCCCAGTTTAGTCTTTGAATTTACAAAGTGATACCATTTAGGATCTTTGTGTATATGGTCACATTCTCTTTTATAATTGAAAAATATTTTTCTATATACATGTCCTCTTTATCTGAAAAACTTGATCTTTCGAACTGTCAGATCTACACCTCAATTGATAAATATAGGCATAGTAAAAATAATCCAATCGATGACCGTCAATGAGATTGTTTAAAAGTGAAAGCCGATC
This sequence comes from Tipula lateralis, assembly GCA_963932295.1. Taxonomy (NCBI): domain Eukaryota; kingdom Metazoa; phylum Arthropoda; class Insecta; order Diptera; family Tipulidae; genus Tipula; species Tipula lateralis. The sequence continues at coordinate 175,236,288 of OZ010738.1, read as the reverse complement.
AGATCATATAACATGAGTTTGGAGCCACCCAAAAAAGGAAATATTCAGAACGAGATGAAGTATTGACACTTGGACCGTGTTGTCACAAATGGAAAGAAGTTAATCGTAAAACTTTTACACTAGAGAACGAAACACCTCGCGACACTCGAAAAATTTTAATCGGGTATAACCACTGATTAAATTAGAAGGAGAATATTAAATTATACTACGAGCTATTGAGTTGTCGGATAAAATATAAAACATTAAGAAACGGATAAAAGAAGAGGGTGTCTCCTACAATGTCAGAAAATGAAATCGAGAGCTAGCTTCGCTTCTCAACGATAGTCAAAAAAGGCAAAAAAGTAACAAAAATACCAGAAAAAACACCATCAGATCAAAAGTAATAAGTAAACTGTGGTACACCACTAGACAATGACAGCCATGATTTAAAAAGGAGACCAGGAATTGAAAGGAGACCAGGAACTCCTTTTAAGAATTGAAAAAAATTATCATATGTAAGTCTAGTTTATCTGAAAAGCTTGGACTTACATATTCTCGATATGTACCCAATGCAGACATTTAGTGATTCCTTCTTCAGAAATCATCTTTCCCAGCCAAATTGTTCATTGTTAGAACATTTCACGTGATTCTATAAATAAGATTTGAGTTATGCATAAACTTTGGATGAGCTTAACTAAAGTCGTTCGTTTTTACGGTAAATGCAATAAAATATTTACCTATTCAAACATGTCTGCATATGTATATATGTATATGTGTCATCTTAAATTTTTCAATTAACCAACAGAGATGCTCTACTTCTAGCATCACTATTATAAATTCATTTAAAATAAAAATTTTCAAGATATAAAATAACTAAAAATTGCGAACGTGTGCTGGAACGTGAAGCATCCGAGATAATTTGCCATATCACCATGTTATATCGAGCCAATTTCATATTTATATTTTTTTATTTTGAACAATAAACATTCATGCTTGAAAATTTTAAAGACGTAGATAGCATGACAATCCAAATAATCCATTTCATCCTCTTCGTTCAAACCCGTGGAGTAATATTACCAATTTATAATATAATATAAGAGACAGCGCTAAATATAGAGAAACTAGGTTTTCTGCTATATAATCGCGTAGATATATTTATGAACGAGCGAGCATCTCGAATGTATGTATGAAACTGTGCCAAGTTTCAATAAAACTTTTAATAAGCTTTTTTTCAACAATTTAGTTAAACAATACAATCAACTATATACTGTATACTGTATAGCATAGTTCCTGAACTTTTTTATTTGTGTCGTGGATACAGTTTATGTCTAGACTCGTTTTGAGACTGAAGAAATCGAGAAATAATGGTGTCATAAAAAATAAATAATTTTGTGGTGTTGAATAACAAAATTAATTATTTTTGAAACACAATTTACAAGAATACTCGTTTGTGTGGCTGTAGTTAAGGTTATGGCAGTTTTAGGAGAATGTAGCGGGTTCAAAACGTTGACGTGAAATGAAAAAATGTTTTTTACATCAGCATGATTACGATCGATTATGTGAATGAATAAATCAACGAAGCTTTCTTGAAATGGGAAATTCACGGCAAAAATCATTTGCATAATGCATCGGCCTAAAATCTGTAGCCCGATTTTAGGTAATCTTTTTTCTGCTTGTCTTTCGAATCGAAAAAAGCTTAAATACACATTTAAGCACTCATAGACCTGCTATGATATATTTGGATTGAAAGGGACTACTTGCAATAAACAGTCTTACGGTGGGAAGAAGTTACTTGCAAAACGTGTTCACAAAAGAGACAAACCAGTGCGCACAGTTATAAGCTCTAACGAAACCAGAAGTTGACTTCTAAATTTTAATACAGGCTTTATATTTATCATGCAGAATATAATAGATTGAACAAAGTGGAACAGTGAATACATGTCTCCTATCATGCCAGAAAACTTACACGAGATTAAGCTTTAATCTTTAATTATAGCCAAAAAACAATTAAAGTAGTTACCCAGATTAAATGGCATAAGAAATAACATGAGGTCAAAAACATTTGGAAAAATATTTGCTAGAGGTGAATATAGCCATTTTGTATTGTACTCAGTTAGAGAAGGCCAGAACAACCCAGATTTAATACAGAATCGATATTGCACAATACGATGAAATGATAACTGAAAAGCCAGCGATGCAGAAAGAAAATAAAAACGATGCCAATCAAGATAGCAGGTGGCGTACCAATGTTTTCAACTTTGGATTTGCAGAGTGACACGATTAAAGAGCTTTGTGTATATGGCCACATGCTCTCTCATAATTGAAAAATATTTATTTATCCAATTAATACGAAAAGCTTGATATAAGCTCTGATGTAAGACATTTAAAGAGTGATTAAGTAATTAAGACACCACAGTTACTTGGTCATATGCCTCATTGTGGAAAGTCACATAAAAGTGGTTATTATGACTTTCACGTTCATTTCATTCGTTTTTTCTCTCTGTTGAAAGCTTGAGTAAACCTTGAAAAACATTAATACAAAGCTTTATATTAAAAATACTACAAAACGCCCTAGGACATGTCCCGATAGGTAGAATCCAACTTATACATTTTCCAAAAACGTTCATCTGTTTAATATCTCAAGGTGGCGCTAGTTGTAGCTTAGTGGTTAAGAATGTTTCTTATCACGTCACGGTCTCGAGTTTGATTCTTACAGTTGAGCTACAATTAATATGTATCGGATGACATAAAATTCGATTGTGTGTAAAAACATTCGTTGCGCGGACCACCTACAATGTGCACCAATCGTAAAAAAAATGGTTCTGAAGGTCAGTTGAGACGCGGTTAGGGCCGTAAACGAAGTAACTAAACAAATATTCTGACATCGTATTAAAAATTGGTGAGCAAATGTGTGCTTGCAAGAAATCATTCCTCATGTCAACCAATTCCGTAAAATGCTTCTAAACAAGCTTCTTTACAGCTTCTATTCCTTAAAATACAAGCTTCTATACAGATTTTGCTTATTTAGTGAAAAATTCATCAAGATAACAAAGTGGTTACTCAAATTACAAATTCTTGTTTAAGTATAAAAGACTCTGTAGCGATTTTAAAGAAAGCTCAAACTTTCTTTAAAGTATATGACATTAAATATTGATTTAATTAAAGAACTAGTTCAGTACCAATGAGGTTGGATTATTGATACAGAATATAGTCTTTGTTACAGGAAAATGTTTCGTTCGTTTCTTTGAAGAATTTTTATCAAATCGTATTATAGTTTTTTAACCATTCTATTTGAAAAAGTTTATAAAAAGCTTTTAAAAAGCTTTGATTTTTTTTCTGGAGCAGTCCGCTACACATGCATAAAAATAAAAAGCATATTTCAAAGGCTCATAAAATAAATCATTAATTGAAATATCAATTTAAGTTTTGACAACAACAAATATTCAACAATGACAACAACAACATCACAATGAGATAATTCTTTAAACGTTGGGTTTCCCCCATTTCTTTTTTCAAACCAATTAAACCATTTTTATACTGACCAGCACAATGGAAACAGTGTATTCTACTGCCGTAATTGGTCTGATTATGCCTTCTAGCCCTATTAAGCCTCTTATATAGAAGAAAGCTTTTTTTTTTTTTTTTTTTTTTTTTTTTTTTTTTTTTTTTTATTAAGGCTTGGCTCCAAAATTGACAGCCATGTCACCACATATCATATTTACATTTTGTTTTTAATAGATTTACATTTTATACATTTTTTATTTACCAGTAGAGAACTGGATATTCCCTATCTACATCTTTCTGGCTGTTGATTTCAAATTATTATATTACTCATTTTCACAAATTCATACATTTCCTTATAAGCCAAACCACCCCCATTCATTACTCTGGTTAAATTATTTGCATTGTGGAGGATGCTGAAGCATGATCTAACACGATTGTATTTTGGGCAGACTAATATCAAATGTTCAACATCCTCCACCATGTCACACAACACGCAATCTTTTTCCTCACTCAATCGACGTTTCCACAAGCATTCTTTCCAATTTCCATGGTTCAGTCTAATTCTCTCGATTGTTCTTACCATTCGTACATCTCCTTTGAGTTCCTTATAAAACGGGGTTCTCAAAGGAGCAGCACACAACTCTCTGTACTTCTTTCCTTTTATCAAACATTTATCTTCATATTCACACTCCCATTTTCTCCACAGATTCATCTGAATCATTCGAAGTACATCTCTTACATCCTTCTTTTCATACTCCTGAACCAATTCATTCATTGTACCCTTCTTTGCTAACATATCAGCTCTTTCGTTCCCTTCGATCTGTCGATGTGATGGTACCCATTGTATTGTCACATCACATTGACAGATACGAACACACTCAAAAATCATATCCACATACACATTGCCTTGTACTCCACCTCCACATTTAACCAAACCTATTCCACTCTTGGAATCGGAAAATATTACTATTTTCCGATTACCATCATTCATAGCCAGTTTTAATCCTTCATATATTCCGATTAGTTCTGCGTTCATTATACAGATGCTATTATCCACTTTGAAAAATTTCTCTACATTCATTCTTGACATAAATACACCCACACCTACTCCGCTATCATTCACACTAGCATCTGTATAAATCATTACGTGCTGCGAATACTGCTGACCGATTTTCTCAAACATAATTTTCGCGATGACTTCATTCATTCCCTTATTAAAATCCTCCATATTCATGCACACAGTAAGGTTATTAGGAGCGGGATGCGGACCGGCATTACCTATACTCAAAAACATATCCATATGTTCAAGTGCAATGCTGGATCTATATGTTGGTTTGTACACCGCCCTATTTTGAAGCCTTACTACCATCTCATTCCAAAACTCATTTTTCCTTATAATCATTCTCGCGGTCTCTTTCACTACGATCCACTCTCTCTTGTAATCAAGCGGCCATTCACCCATTTCAGACCACAGAGTATGTATTGGGGTTGAATTAATCGCACCCAATACCCCTCTGGCACACGCATTCTCCACTTTCATTAATTGGCTAAACGCCCCTTTTGAACCATTTCCATACACACTGATTCCATATCCTATTTTGGAGGAAATAAGGGCCTTTCTTAACATATCAGTCACACTTGGGTGAGCACCCCATTTAGGTTTGCTCACCCTTTTAATTACATTTAAGCGTTTCTTGCAATCGTCTGTTAAAATATTCATGTGCTTTCCAAAATTCATGCGTCGATCAATCCAAATACCCAAATACCTGTACGTGTTCACATGTTCAATTCTAGTATTGTCTATCTTAATGTTAACATTTACATCATTCGTTCTAAAACTCATATAAGCACACTTACTAGCATTTACTCTTAAATTTAGTTCTTTCATTTTTTCCATTAATTCATCCACCCCCTTTTGAGCTTTTTGAGCCGCCGCATCAATGCTTCTTCCTTTACCTATTACTACAAAATCATCTGCAAATTGCAGAAGAATTTGGTTTTCAGCATTGATGCGGTGTATCTCACTCGTATATAGGTTGAACAGGGTAGGCGATATCTTACTCCCTTGGGGAAGACCAATATTCGCCACCCCTTCCAACCCATATCCGCTTCCTTTCAAAATAATTTTTCTGTCACTCATGAAATCTTTTATCCACATACACACTTTCCGTGAAAATCCAAATTTCGAAAGAATTTGTTGCAATTTCCACGGAACCACGTAATCATAAGCCCTATGTATGTCCAAAAATACCGCAACTACTTTCATGTTATCCTTTTTCACTTCCCACACAAACTTTTCCACACACTCAATTGCAGAGTGGTTCTTTCGAAATCCGAATGTTGTTGCTGGCAACAAATTATTTTCATTCATAAACCATTCGATCCGTTCTTTCATCATTCCATTTAACAATTTTATAAAGACATTTAACATACATATGCCGCGATAATTTGTTGCCACATTCGGATCCCGGTCCCGTTTAGGGATGGGCACCACTCTGCTTTCTTTCCATTTATCTGGTATTTTTGAACTCATCCACACTTTATTTATTACCTCAAGTATATTTTGTTTTGCTGACTCATTCAACATCTGAACCATTTTGTAACTAACACGATTCGTTCCGGGAGTGGTAGATTTAGAATTGTCTAACACTCGTCGGAACTCCTCACACTCAAATTTTCTATCTAATCTTTCATTTTCACTAGTTCTCTCAATTTCATTTAGCTCATTTAAATCATTTTCCACATTTAATATCATTCTTAGAAATTCTACACCTTTTTCGCGATTCTCACTCACCACATTACTCACATTTAAATATTTACCATTCACTCTATTAAAGAAACTCCATACGTCCCTAGTTGTTGTGGTATGTGTCATTTGGGACACATATTCCCGCCAGCTTTTCCTTTTGGCTTTGCGAATAGCCTTCTTCAACTTTCCAGTCATTCTACCATACATAATCTTATTCTCACTACTCTTATTCCTATTAAATTCACGCAAGGCTATTCGCTTTCTTTCATACCAGAATTGAACTTCATTATTCCACCATCCATGCACCTTAATATCTTTCAGATCCACAATTTTAATACACTCTTTATTCACTCGGTCTATCACCCTATCTAACTGGCATTGACTCATTTCATGTTCTCCGAGAATCTCATTCATTTCGTGCACCCATCTCCTACTATTCATTATTTCACACTTTTTTTTAAACATTCTATTATCATTCATGATTATTTTAATCATGAAATGATCTCCACCCAAATTCTCTTCTTCGACATTCCAAGTGACTCGGCCGGCCAGCTCAATAGATGTCAAGGACAGATCTAGTGCACTGGCCGTACCGCCTACATTCGCCATCCTAGTTGGCCTCCCATCGTTCAAGAGCACTAAATCGGAGTCTTGAATTAGGTCAGCCAACTGGTTACCACGTACACAATTATTAGCACAACCCCACATTCTAGCATGCGCATTCATATCACCTCCAATTATCAAGTCACTTTTACCTCTCACCCATTCAAATAGTTTCTTAAAATCACTCAACGTTTTTCTTCTATCATCTTCCTCACGTGCTTGGGTTACATACACACTTACTAGTAATAAATTCCTTTCCAAATTAGTGGTCGATGCGGCAATTGCCTCTATAATTTCAAACGCCGGAAGCGGTTGTTGTTGGAGCTTCATACAATTTTTATATAGTATTGCCACTCCACCATAACCGTCACTTCTTGGTTTGGAAAGGAATTTATACCCTCTTACATTCAACGTCTTATTCACACGCTCCCAGGTTTCACTAATAAGAACTACATTCATATTGTTCTTGGCCAGATAATTTACCAACATATCTTTTTTGGCATATAAACTTTGAGTATTTATCTGGCCAATAACAATTCTATCACTCATTTCCTCATTTACACATTAAAAATATTACATACCGGGTAAAAGATGTAAATCGGGAATATCCGTTCAAGTTTCATCATACTTAATTTGGTGTAAGCCATTGTGGTTTGATGTCACTTGTTGTTACTAGTTGATGTTTTTGTCCCTCATCGGCGTTATTTTCGTTGGTTATAATGATATAACATTGTAGAAAATGTTTGTGTTGATTGTTGTTGGAAGTGATTCCTTCATGTTGGTTGCTGTTGTATATTGTTGCTTCATGTTGTTTGTTATTGCCCAGTTGATTATATAATAGATTATAATTTTTTATTTTATTGTTGTTTTAATTGTTGTGTTTTTGTATTTGTTAACCGTATTATTTGGGTTCTACGTTGTTGTTTATTTTATTCGGTAGTGATGGTGTTATAAACGTGTTGCCGATTGTGTTTTGTGTATTTTCCGTTGCTTTTTTATGTTCCTCCATAAACGCAATACGGTTTTTAGTGTTGGTATATCTGCCTTTTTTTATGGGTCGCCCTCGCTTGCTTATATTGTCAGATACTTCTTCACTCTCCGTGTCCATACACGATGAATCGGTTTCCAGTTTTCTGTCTTTTATATGTTCCTTAATATTAATCATTCGTTGCATATTTTCGATTTTCTTTTCTGCTTGCTGTTGTATATTTGTAATTTTTGCAATGTCACTGTATTTCATTTTTTCATTACTGTTTTGCTGGACTTTTTGCTGTGTGTGATCGGAGTGTATTGATACACTTGTTTCTTTCTCTAACGATGGTAGTAGTTGAGAATGTGCTGTTTGCTTTTGTTGTGATAACTCGTTCATTTCGTAGTTAATTTGTGGGCAGTTTTGTTTTTTATGTGTGTGTTCTCCGCATTTGAAACACCGCTCTTTCATACCGTCGTAAAAAATTCTTGTTTTTATGTTCTGTATATATATAAATTGCGGTATCTCTCGTTCAATTTCAATATATATCCCTCTTACACCCGAAAACACTGGTAGTAGTGAGTTGGCGCCAAATCTTTCTCGACGTATTGACATAATGTTGCCAAAACGGAGCATTGCATCGCTTATTGTTTTATCATCAATTTCCGGTGGTAAATTAAACATTCTTACGTAGCAAATCGTACCACTAGCACCTTTAATCGTAACTTCTGTTGTTTTCCCATTTGTGTATGTGAACACCAAAACCGTTGCCTCTTCTAAGAATTCTAAATATTTTTGTTCTGTGTTGAATTTGATGTAAATACACCGATCGTACAGGTCCTGGTACAGTGTATGAATGTCTTTCACTGTAAGTGCGTTGTCAAGAACAAATCTCATCATTTCTTGGTCGGTGGGCTTTGGAGCTGCATTTTGAAATTGTATCTTTGCCGTATTTTTTCTTAAACTCTCCATTTTAATCTTTATTCCTCAACCTTTTAACAGGTATAATTGATTGTTTTTTTTTTTCTTTACGCAAAATTGCGTTTAGATTTTTGGATAACACTATTTTGCACTTGTAACTTTACTTTTAATTTTGCGTTTTATTTTAATTATTATTATTCTTTTTTCTTCTCTTCGATGTTAACTCGACCGTAGTTGAAATTGGAATGTAGAAGAAAGCTTGAAAAATGAACTAACTTCAACTGGGAACTTTAAACTAGTACTTTTGTACCTCCTTCAAAATAAAAACGCGTCCATCACTGATAATTTGAATTTTCATTGATCCTTTTCAATAACTTACATTTACCGCAGCACTTTTATCTGTTGAGATTGTGGAGACAGGTTTTAATTGTATCTTGAGAGAGGCTCAACAGATACTTGGTCAGCAAGTACAACATTGGAATGGAACTGCTTTTGACTTACACTTTCATTCCCTCCATTTCTTTTTGTGATGAAAGCTTTAAAAAACTTAGATAAATTATTTATAGAAAGCTTGAAATTCAGTAAACCATAAAAGCGCACCCTAGGCATGTCCCGATTTGTAGAGTCGAACTTATACCAGAACATTTCCAGAAAATTATTTTTTAATCTTTATTTCAAATGTACGGAGCCAGCTTTCTATTTCCATGTCGAAAAACTCTAATATTATAACATAGCAAACGATATTTTGATTACGCTGGATTATGTGCATCAAAGTGGATCTTGATATCCCCTCCTACACTTTTATTATGAGTATGTAATAAGAGATTTGAGTACCAGTTTCGAGATCATTTAAACAATGTCAAAATTGAACCCAAAAATGATCAATTTATTGAAATCCAACTCGGATCTCTAAAGTGGTAGATTGTTGAATTTGACTCGTGGTAAGCAGACCCAACAACATTACAGAAAGTTGAGCATGCTTAATTCAGAAAAAAAAGATAACGATAGATAAAACCTCACTACGTTTAAAATCAGAGTTACGCCTGTTGCCCACTAGTCGTATTCTTTGTTTTTAAAAACAGTATGAACATGGTTTTAACCTTTTTTTAAGGCTCTTAATTATTTTAAAATCTGTCCATCTCATCAGTTAAATTTTCATCAATTGATGTATCAAGTTTTATTATTATACCATAGGTACTATTTGGGAAAGTTGAATAGCTTTATAAAAGCTTAGACGATTTTTTCTTATCTAGTTCAGCTACTTATGCATCGTTATGTTTTAAAGACTCAGAAAATGAATCGTCAATTGAAACTTCAATTTCAGTTTTGACAACAACAAATATTCATTTATGACAACAACAACATTACATGGAAATAGTTTTTAGGAAGATGTAGTTTCCCCATTTTATGTTTACTAACAAATTGAATCATAGTGGGAGCAGTCTTATAATCTTGCGGATTTGATTAGGTGTTCTAGCACCGTTCGACCCCTTACAGGCAAATACCTCTATACGGTTGGTATCAACTCCTCCTTCAGACTTATATTTGTAACCAAATATGCTTGAATAACTCACTTTATTCCTCCTCGGAAAAGTGACTTTTACGTATACTATTTATAATTCGTTAAACATTCTTATGCATACGTGCACATCACTGATAGTTTGGATTCGCATTGATTCTCTTCAAGAACTTATATTTATCCTACAGTTTTAATCTGCTGTCCAGTCATTACTTGTAACTGTGTTAAAGTTTAACTTTAAGCTCACTTTTATACATCTAAGCGAGAATTTATGAATTATAAAATGAATGCAATTTACACCACCAATAAACTCAGATGTTGAAGCCTTTCCTCTCCTGACTTTTGTGGGTCTAGCTGATAAATTCGTTTGTTGTGCTTCATCATTTTACCAGAACAAAGACAAGAAGAATTTGGCTCCTTACAAATGTAAACAGAATCATAGGTTTTCCTATACAACTCCAGCATTATAAATTTGTGCGTGACGGTGTCGAATTTCGATCAAATATTGTAGTTTATATTCGTAAAAGGGATTTCATCCGTGAACAGCTGTTTTCGTTGTTAATTTCATAACATTATACAAAATGTGAAGTGACCAGAACTTAAATCTCGTAAATATAGTGAACTTATCAAGAAATAACCTGTTGAGTGCAGGAGCGACTAGATGATTAGAAGGTACTTCGGGTTCAATCTTCTATCTTCTATTTATATAAAAATGAATATCTGTCTTTATGTCCTTCGTAGCATCGTGTGCTTTGCTGTTGATCATGTGATGATCTTAAGCAAAGTTGCTGTACATGAGCTCACGAAGGTTTCTGAGTTGAAACGAATAATTTTCGACAGATGGTGCCACTGTCATTCAAATGGATTTCAAGAATTTCGACAGATGGTGACACTGTCATTCCAATAACTTGAAACTAAAACAGCAAGCGAATGATGACGTTTCGAGTTGTGGGTCACATAACAATTTATGCAAATTGTGAAATTCATGTCCGGCTCACATTGAAGATACAATATTATACAAAACACACTTTGATCCTGATGAACGGGTGTACTTCAAACGTGTCAAATTATCATGTGGAACGATTTTTAAAATTTCTCACAAGAATGCTCACTGCGAGATTTGAGAGGTCACGGATCTTCGGAGGCGCACTTATTTTATTGTCTGGTGATTTTCGACCAACACTGCCAGTTGAACCACACCTGCTGATGAACTTAATACATGTCTCAAATCATCAGTTTTATGGTGTCATTTACCGAAAATGACTTTGAAAGCCAATTGATGAATCTATGCAATGTATCACTTTGCCAGCAAACTTTAGTAAGATCACAGAAAACATAGATGAAAAGTTTTTCCAAACATTGCACAGGACTACAAAGATCATCAGTGACTCAGTACGCGTGTTACATTAGCGACCAAAAACTTCGATTTCAATACAATCAACTTCACTATTTAGAGTGGAATATCCGGCAGCACGACAACATATAAGTCCATTGATATTTGATAATGTTTTGGATCAAAACGAATTTGTCATCTATCCAACAGAGTTCTTGACTTCGCTTGATTTTCCTGGCATACCACCGCACGTTCTGGACATTGAAAATTGGCGTGCTCGTCATTCCTAATCACGGAATGAATAATCTGATCGAAGCAACAATTTTGACTGAAGAGTTCAAAGGTTAAGGTGTACTGTTGCCGCACGTATCTCAATGATTCCGACAGATATGTCACTTAAACTCAAACCTTTTCAGTTCCCGGTGCGCCTTCCTCTCGCAATAACTATCAGCAAAAAACAAGGACAATCGCGTTGCAAGACAGTTAAACCGGGAACCCTTCCTATTTTTACTATTACGCGCCAGATGGAAAAACAAGAAATATGGTGTATCCTCCTAAATATTGTGTATCCTACATGAGTATGCAACAAATTATAAGACTGTGCATGATTGGAGTTGAAAGATACCTGAGATAAGCGTTGAACCTACTACCCCCTGTAGAAATATCGAAGACTCAACCTTGTATGTTATATTCAAAATATTCAAATTGTCTATCAAATCGAGAGGATACCTACATATATCAAATATTTGATCTAAATATATCACAAAGAATCGAACTGTATTTATTTAGGAAACAGCAAATTCTACAGAACCGAAAACCATAACCTAAACTAACCTCATCTCTGTTTCATTGCTATACTGCTATAAGTTGAAACAAATAGAGACACTAACATGACTCAAATTATATAAGACATAGTATAGATGGGTATTCCGATGTTGTGGCATGAAATACAATAATTTTATTTGTTTTCAAACGCACATGCAATGTCTGTCTGAAAAATTAATGTAAACATGATATATATGTTTACGATACAGGTATATACATAAATATATGTTTCATATGTTACCTTGAAAGGTAAACAAAACCAATTGATTTCAAAGATGAAGGTGAAATATAAATACAAATTGATTTTCTATTATACGATTGGGTTTGGATGGTTGGCTCAAATTTATACATATCCAACCCATTTATATGTACACATCTCAAGCGGATGGATGTAATTAAATAAGAACGTAAACGAGACGAGCTTTTCTACATGCGATGTTATTTTATACAATATTCCACGGCATTATAATTTTGTGGTTGACTTAGCCATCCATTTACCAAGGATATTCTATTCATAAAATATTCTACATAAGTTGAAGAATCATAAATATAAATGTTGTTATAAAAAGCTTCCATCGACTGCGACTATATACATTCATCCATATAGACACAGTTTATATTGGGGACGGTAGAAATGTTAGAAATATTTTTAGCGCACTCTGATTACACTTGATGGATACTGTTGCCCCATAAAATATGTACGTTTCATACCGTCATCCATCTACGTTTATTTTAGTTTATGGTACGAGGATTGTTTTTGATGTATCCGGTCGTACGATATAGACGGGACCTATACATAGTTGTGATATTAATTCGAGAATATAAATTAAAAAGTCGAAAAGTAGTTATTTCGTCGTATATTGGTGTGTATACATATATGTTAAACCATGTCAGTTGGACATAGTACCTGGTTTGTTAGTTATTACGAGTATGTTGCCTGTAACATATAAAAACTTTCACAACATTATAAACTAATCATCGTTTATCGGTTGGCATGAAGGTATATGTAAAGTCCGGATGGACTAATTAGATCGGGTCTCTTATGATAAACTTATAAGCCTTATACTCGCTGACATGGTTGACCAAATTCCGCAATATGCACAGTATTCGAAGTAATTCCAAAATTCAATTTCAATTGTCGTTTCAATTTGTTTACACAAAGTGATTGTATAATTTCAGGAGATTTAAAGCTTTTTCGTAGTCCTAGTCAATCCATAGGTAAAATCGATGTATAAACAGTTCACAATTCGATTGGAATCGACAAAATACCTTAGTTTTAACGCTTGTGAGTGTTACCCTTATCTTCCCATTTTCCATGATTAATCTGCCGCAGCTTACACCATTTTGGAATCATTAGAAAATGGGAAGTTCCTCTGTTTATTTTAGCATCATTTGTAGGTTACTCATTTATTTCTTGCAGTTTAGATTTTCAACCAAAAATCTTGGAAAGCAATCTTAGTGGTAACAATGGACTGTGCTAGCCAACTCATTTAGTCAAAGATTCGAGCGAATTGTGATAGTATCTCTTGGTTCGCTCCAGTTAATTCATTTTTAATTGTTTATATGGGCCCAAAATTTATCTTTTATTGCCTGCAAAGTATTAAGCAAGAAATGCTTCATATTCCGTTCTGTATAGGTATAAAAGTCGTGAGACTATAGTTCTCGATGTGTTCGACGAGTTCGCAAGAAAATCTATAGACAACACCACAATATGAAATTTGGGAGTAAGACGATCTGTCAGAACTTTTTCTCTATATCCAATGTCAATATGATCTATAAAAGAGGAGTCGCATACAGTTAGTCCAACCATTAACATTTCATTAATCTCGATATTAACTCCACACATGATAAAAAACTTGATTATCGTATAGAACACCAAGATGAAGAATGATAGGAAAGTTGTGCAAATACTTCGAGAGACTTGGATCTGATTTGTTTAGCTAACAATATAAATGAATGTTGTCCTTTGGAACAGTCAGGTGATCTTACTGAAAAAAATGTGTCTTCCCAAAATCTTTAATCTTTACAGCAATGAAGGCTGTTTTGATTAGTGATTGGTGACATCAAGATGTACCTGCAATTATCCAACTGGACACGGTTATGAGCTTTTTCTACTGCATGTTGACAATCTATGCTTTTTATAAGTCGAGGAGCTTTTGACTTAAGACTGCAACTTTGTTCAGTTAATAATAAAAAAAGGCTAGGTTAGCTAGTGGTCGATAATCCAACTCATGCAGGTTTGGCCAATTTATTTTAGTAACCAGTGGATATAAAGTAATTTCTGGAACTGTGAGACAGTCTACTTCCCAATTTGTTGGTTCAACACGAGACGATTTTTTCTTTGTTATAAGTTATTCGACCAGTTACATTGCTAATTGAGGTAGCACTGAATCAAAAATAAATAGAACTTGTGACTCAAAAATAAATAGAACACGACAAAGGTTGTATTCATCGTTGTAAGTTACCCAATTGATCGTACATATTTATTGATTTTGGTTTGTTCCAGTCTGACTTGATCAAGTTCGTTCGTGAAGAATTTTTCATTGATTTGAATTTGGTAGATACTATATAGTAATGCAAACAGGACATCTGTTTTAAACACATTCGTGTGACAGATGGTTTTGATCAATCAACCTAACAACTTGAATTAATTTATTAAAACCAATTAATGCCCAAAAATTAGTAAAAGCTTTGTATTGATCTAAGACTTATTAAAACCAGGTACAAGAACCATAGGGTCTTTGACTCTAAGACCTTAACTGGTTGGGCCTCGGTTTAAGTATCTACGAGTGCTCACCAGCTATGTCATACCAACAGAGCTTCTAAAATGTTTCTATTATGTGCCGATCATTAAACTGTCCTCTCCAATATTAGCATTTTTGTACTTCGCAAGCCACTGATTATCTTGGAGTATGGTGTTAAATGAGTCGAAGAAGCTTTACCAGTGCCAAAAATTACCAGAAAACTTCTGATGACACTCACAAAGATTGATTCTATCCGAAGTCTCATCTGGCTTTTTGGTAATTATTTGATCTAAATTAACTGATATACTCTTCGTTCTTGTACTTTTACTTGGAAGTATTCGATATCTCTCAGGATACTCCTGCTATGATTAATACATTCATTTTAATACACTGGTTTCGATTGAAATAATATCACGGCTACGAGATCTCTCTTTGAATCAAAGATAGTACTAATATGATGTAAGCTTGGAATACAAATTCATTTTCATGATTTTTCATTGGTTTGTTCCACTTCAATACGTTTTGGTACGATAAAGGCACATTCTGGTTTCATATTTTTCCAAATTACTTCAAGACGGATCTTCATAGACCTCTTTCTGAGTTGCATGAAAATTTAGGCATTACAGAACGGAAAGACAAGTAATGGGCCAAATTATTAAGTTTATTATTTAGATTTCAAGTATCGAAATTTTATTGAAAAATAAATATTTAGCAATAGGATTGGTATCCGTTGGCGACAAAAGCATATACAGTTTCATGCAAAATTATAAATTACTCGTGTAAGCTTAAAAGCTTAATTTATTTGGTGTATTCAACTGAACCTGTTGATTTGTTTGTTTTTATCTTTCTAATCTGTTTTATGGCTCAAGGCACTCCCACCTTATGCCATAACAGCCAAATCGATTATATACGACTATAGGTCTGATTGCGTAGCTCCATTGGCTCGTGAATTCTGCATTTAACAGAGGGTCATGTATGTGTTCATTCACATTACCGTTTGCAATCAGATGGTGAAAAAACCCCCTTTCGCATCCTCTCCCTATCAAAAAACTAAAGCGGTTCTTCAAAGATTATTTGGAGTAGATTGTTTCTTAGCCAGCTTTGATAAGTCCAGCCGTAGAGCACTGTGACCTCACACATATTTTGTGATAAGTTTCCCTTCAAAATAATGGTGTGATCCATATTCATATTCTTAGTATACCAGACTATAACTAAACAAGTATAACTTAATTACGAGTGTAGCAATCAATCAGGAACACCAACCAGTTTTAGAAATACCTGCACAACAACGACAAACCGACATACCTTACCGATATAAATATAATACA
Source organism: Tipula lateralis (assembly GCA_963932295.1). NCBI lineage: Eukaryota > Metazoa > Arthropoda > Insecta > Diptera > Tipulidae > Tipula > Tipula lateralis. Next base: position 175,219,813 of record OZ010738.1, on the reverse strand, counting down.
AGTGACTCTGTTTCTCAACCATTCGTTTATGATGAACTCCGCGGTGACGAATGAGTAATGCTTTTTTATAATATAATAGCCTGTGGACGATTAAAACATTTGACTCAAAAGCGCGTACAGATATTTTACAGTGAAATTAAAAACAGAAGAAAATTACTTGTAATTGATTTGGAAAAAGGATCATCGACAGCCCGCGTAAATATCACCAATATACCGTCTCCATCGATATATTGTAATAAACGATGACTACAATTTCATTATTTGAGAAGACTTCAACACAAAAAATATATTTTGGAGTTCAGAACTAACTTTCTCAACGTATTGATCCGAGATCATAATAACACGCGGAAGTCGATGAACAAAACCTTTATGGTATGTGACCGCCACTATATTCACCAGAGAACAGTTAATCATAGATGTAGTGCTGGCAAAGTAGGACGGAGTAGGACAAACACTTAAGGGTGAAACTCTAAAACAAAAATTGTTTGAGCTCAAGAAAATGTCAGTGTTTTTGGTCCGATTTGAACCTGGCGTCAGTCAATATAGCAATATAGCAGTCCTTCAATTGGTACTTAACATATAGAAACGGTTGATGAACATATAATTCATGCAGTAGGATACAACGCTCGAAAAAAGACAAACCAACCTCACATTGAGACTAGTCCCATAACCATCTATTTTAGTTTAGGTTCTCTTTTGCAACAAGCACGGAATTCGTTCTTTAAAATAGCAAAATATACAGCTCACTATCAACACAACCTATATACTTTGAACCTTTGAAACGTTGAATTTGATCCTCAGCCATAAAATAATCTACAAAATTATAATCACCTTTGAATTCCATTTGGAACCGAAGTAAAATTAAAACTCAAAATATATTCATCTCAATAGTATCGTAAAATTTCATATCATATAATCGTATATAGTTGAGTTGACTATTATCATTCCATTTGGTTTCCTTTAACAACAATCCCTCAACATTCATTAAAGTAATTATGCATTAACACAAAAACGTATATATGTGTTCGTCTTACAGCATTAACTATAGACATACACACACCAAAAAATGTCCAACTCACATTTGGAATGGAATCGAATTGTAACCACCAGACTATACATCTTGTCCTCATAAATTCAAATTCCTTTTCTCGTTCTTAACACTATATATACATACATGTATATGTGTATCTTTGTCTTACCAAATCGTTCTATTATATTCCCTCGATATATAAATATCGAGTTCATTGCCGCTATATATATATAGTCTTCGGTGCAGCCCTCTTACACACAAAATTTACGGTTCGCGTTATCCTCAGATGGTATACGATTTTCTGTGAATTGTTTAGATTTTGGTTACAAATTTTCGACAACAACAACAATCGAACACCAAATTTAACCCCAATTTTTTCCAACCGTACTATATACACACATATATATCCATCGACTCTTCGAAACGGAAGTGATTTTTTGAATAAATATAAATACGAGCGAGACGAAACGAAATTTGGAAGTTACACGGCTCAAAGGTGGAAAAAAATTGAGTTATCGCATTTTAAATACTTGGAAATGGCACATACAGGTAGTTTTGTTAACTTTTCGTTTTTCTTAATCATATAACTATATACCTTTGAAGGTTTATAGGGTTTCCTGATTAGTTCGTGACAAATACGGGGAGGTAAGTAGTTGTGTTATCTGATCATTTTGCTTAGTATTTATGACATATTTGTTATACTTTTATTTTGTTGACTAGTCGGCGATATGAGATGGTATTTTGGTGCAATATATAGGTATGCAATTAGTCAGAGTCCCTCACTTCAATTTGAATTAGTATTTTCTAAAGTGTTTGAAAGGTATATAATTATACCTCCCTAAATATATTCCGGTGTAGTTTTTCGTTTTGTATAGGTTATCCGGGGTGTAACTTTATATATAACGTGTGTTATAGAGGGGTGAACAGCTACATGGCATAAGTTCAGATTTAATGGTTGGTTACCATATGAACTCCCTCTTGACGGAATAGATTTTTAATTAAATTTGCTTCGTAAAACAATACGTTAAGTTCTGTCAACATATCTAGAATGACAGATTATAACATCGAATAAAATTTAATTGAATCCAGATTTTGAATCCAACTAATCTCGAGAAGATATTACAAAAGTGTTTGAAAGACATAGTTTATGATTTAAAGACAGTTGGAATTGTTTTCACATCATAAATTTTGAATCGCGGAATTTATACTTAACATAGTTTAGACTAGACGGTTGGTTGGCGACCAAGTGCGATTTACGATCTGTTATTTGAATGAAAAAAATCAGAACGACCATAGTTGGAGTGCAGAACTCATCATTTTTTATATCAGTATATAAGCTGGCATTAACCAATGTAATGTGCAGATGGCCTACTTAAATTAAAGCCTGGCTGTACCATTGGTTTAACCGCGTTTCTTAATAATTATCCATGTATCATCTCTAATCCATGGCTTTCTCTAGTATAGTTTCGAAAGCTAAGCATATTGGTAGCAGTCTTAACCGTTGTTACAACTTCCACGTCTTTTCTGCCATAGAGAAAACAAATCGTTGTCCGTGCTTTTTCTTCTCTCTGCACTATTTGTCTACCCTTTCTACTTTACCCCACTGATGTCTTCTATTTCGATGCTTTACCGATCATTTTTACTCAAATTGTGGTATTGTTAATAGTTCAGTTTCTGATTCGTGTCCATTTGTATTATTCATTCACCTGGTTCATTTTAATATTCCATTTGAATTCATGTTAACCAATGAAACCGAATCCTCAAAAATGTAGACTAGTGGGTTAGGTTCCCATTTGTTCCCATTTGGCACTTTGTGGTGTTCGGAAGCTTTAATCCGAATATGTACTCTATTTACCATAAATGGTTGGCATTTCACCTCTAGGGCTCCCATACAAATATACATTTCCGCCAATTCCACTCATAATTCAAGGCATCCAGTTATATACGAAAAAGAATACTATAACTGAAACGTATAGTCAGTACACGCCATTTTTGTCATAAATCTCATTCAACCAGATATATGAAATAAATTTTTGGATGACTAATATTTTCGAGAAACCGATATATAATTCACACATACCATATAGTTGACAATAGACGTTAATCATGACACATAAATAATCATGACCACTATGTTAATCACGAGTGTATAACGTGAATGCCTGACGAATCGTCCTTTTACATAACATGGAACGATTAGTTGACATAACATGCATTGTTGGAGTGTTACAAATCTGCACTGTCTTCGTCAAGTTGAAAATCAGCGTCCTTGGAGTGTCAACGTGTGGTGTGGAATAATTGGCAACAAACTCATAGGCCACCACATTATTGATGTCAACTTGAATGGTCAAATGTACCGAAACTTTTTGGAAAATGAACTGCCAATATTATTCTCTCTGGATCGGTAGAGCTTGTCCGATAAATTGGCCCGCCAGATCACCTGATCTTACTGCGCCAGATTTCTGTTTGAAGGGCTATCTCAAAGACGAAGTTTACAAACAAGAACCAACAACACGTGAGAACATGATTGAGCGAATCAGAAATACGTGTGCTGAAATTCAACCAAACACACTTCTTAGTTGTGTACAATCATTTGAAATGCGTATTAATGCGTATTAATAGCAAGGCGTGTTTTGATATTCTCTCTCCACAAGAATTATTGAAAAAAGTTACGAGCCAACAGCAATAATACTTCTCATAAAATTTTGGATTATTGAGACAACAGACCTAATGAAAATCCTATAGGTCAAAATATATAAATTATTAAGCCCATCTACAGTCTTATCTTAAATTCTCAAAAAAATATTGGAAAATCGTCTGACCGTGATCCTTGGACGATTTATCTAGCATAAAAAGAATGGATTCACCCAGGTGGCGTAGTGGTTAATTCTGCGGCAGTTAAAGCGAGAGGTACAATATGCAAAAAGGATTTTTCACCATGAGATTACGATCTGTGGTATGAATGAACACAACTATGAACAGTGGACAAGAAGGGAGTGCCTTGAGCCCAAAAACAGATAAGTGATAAAAAATAAAAAATAAATAAAAATAGAACTGATGAGGATTACAAGCAGTTGTGGGATTATGAAACATCTGAAACCGCATTTGCAACCATATATCTATTGACAACCTTTGGCAGATCTATCAAATTATCAACTGAACCAAAACTGTATCTTTAGATGGTTACCGACTTTGGTTCAAGTTTGACATGTGTGTAAAACATACAGTGGATTAAGAAAGTGTCATAAATAAAACATTAATGGCAATGATAGGACAAGGATCCAATATAGGCTTCATTCAAAATATGCAGTTCTTTTTTCCTTATTATAGGACGGAGGTGTAATTAGCATATGAATGACAGATAATATATTCCAACAAAGTGTGGAGACATATAGGTGCCAACTTCGATCCTCCATATATATTATATACTGCCAATCAGTTTTTAAAGCCCATACAATTCAAAATTTGCTCCTACAAAATTCGTTCTGTTATAGGAAAATACTGGATCTTTGACGATGTTATTGCCCAGCATATCACAGGCATTCTGCGCATCGCTAATTTTGCCAGCTGCTTATCACACAATGGCCAGTACGTTTGTCAACCGGGGCTTAATGTTTTTGTAAGGTCCAACACGAAGCTGTTAGAGGTCCCACTACTCGAAGACTTTATTACTACATAGCATAAATACTACAGTCGCGGATTGCATTTAATGACATCACTCATCTGATTGTAGCTGGCCTAGTGACATAACTACATATTTCCATTCAAAAGCCACTGACAAAAGCGTTTCATCGTAAGGGTTAATCAGTATATATATACTTTAGAAAAAATATATAGTCTAATACTATAATAATCTTTTGCTTAAATGCCTTTACCACGTCCTAACTGAAACCTTCCAGGTTGCACAGTGGCTAAAACACTGTGGCGTGGAACGGGACATACCGGGTTCGAATCCCGATAGGGACAGGATGCGAAAAGGGATTTTCGCCATCGATCGTCTGGGCAGTACCCAGTTGAGACCCATCTGAGACCCAGTTGAGGTTAGAACCCGTGTGCCATCCCATCTTCCATGTCAGTACTATAGGCTGGCATGGAGCAATGTGCAGATGGTTTCTACGTAAATCGAACCCATAGCCAGAACGTAAAGTAATATAGTGGGAAATCACAATGAACCAATATAGCCTGAGTGACAGATAACACTACAACAACATAAAAAAACTGAGACCCGAACCATTTAAACGTTTTGGTGTACATTATACACTAGAGCTATGCAAGCCTTATTAGGGCTATCCAAACTCACAAAGTCGTCTTGATTGCATTTAATTTTCAAGCTTGCTCTAGTGAAGAAATATATAGAATTCCACTATTTTTATGTGGTGTTCTTTGATCAGGACTAAAGGAGCCGATAATAATCCTCGTTCGAAAGGAGGTCTATGGTTTAGTATACGCCCGGATAATACACAAGAATTTACTTTAAACCAATATTGGCGACAAGGACAATATTTGACGTCAAGGATTCTCACTTATTCAAACCCGTTCAATATTTCATTGGAATATGTGATCTGCTTGATTACAACAGTACAGATAAATCACTGACGTTCGGTGGTGAGATTGAAAAGATCTACGATTCGCTTAATAGGTTAACATTAAGTAATACAATGTGCAGATGTTCTACGTAAATCAGACCTTAGGCGTACATTCTTTATTTGGCTGTAAAAGCATAAAGTACAGCTTTAAAAGTTAACTGCGAAAGAGTAAGAACTTCGTCGTCTTTCATAAAGGTCAAGTATTATTTTGATCTTCTCCTACACTACGCACGCAGTAATTGAACGATAAACCGAGGTTTTATGCTGTCAATAGTTGTAGTCGTTTCCAACAACGTACAAATGATAAATGGTGTACAAATGATAAGGGAGTGTTGTGATGCTGAATTTGAATATTCAACAAACTCGAAAAAGTTGGATAAACATAAGATTTTTAGCAGGAACATCAAATTCTAGCAACAACCCTAATCACGGTTATTTTGTATTTGAATCGTTATTGTGAAGGTTTTAATTATGTCTTACCGTTAAGAATGTATAATTTAAAGCTAAATCCGAAACAAGTTAAGCAGATATCTCACAATTGACCAAAAGTTGTAGCACAGTTTGCAAAAAAATCATGACGTAAGCAGACGTTTATAAGGTGAAGCTTATCATAACTCATCCAATGGAAAATAATAATTTTAATCTCCAAATCAGGTGTGTTCCTCCTTCCTGCTTCTCCTTCCATACACTTGTCTCAGTTGATCCAAATTTAAACTCCGGACATGCAATTACTCCAAAAGAGTTTGAAAGTACGTATATCATAGTTCAAGAAGAACTGAGATCCTTACTATAGATTATAGAAAATATTCGTAACGTTAGGCAAGATTTTCTTACCTTTTTTGTTCTCTTAACCTGGCCATACCAAAACCAATGGGAAGAACAATGAAGAAAGATTTTTATATCGTTCGTTATAAAGAAACTTAAGTCAAACATCTGCGGGGCAAAATAACTATTTAAACTTGATAAAGCAACAGACAACAGCGAGAAAATAACTCTTATATAGATGATGGGCCATGCTGGAAGTGAGAGAATTTGTGTCTTCAGTTACCTTCTTAAGCTATTAGAACTGAGTTAGCAGATTTTTGGCACACTGCGCACATATACGGTTCACTTGCTTCTGCGCCATCTCGGAAGCAAAATAATAACACCTAATGGATTGATATAAGAGCCCTCAAAATGTTACGCCTAATATTGTATGATGTTCCAAAAAGACTAATAACAATTGTTTAACTTTCAATTTCTTTGTCAATATGTTTCCACCCCAATCTAATTTTTCCACTTTCATTTGTTTACAGTTTTCTTAATTTAAATTAATGTATGCCATAGAACGAGTATTAGTCATAATTTTAAGTGTAACACTCGTTGTATATACTCGTATATACGTTACAGTGCCAAATCATCATGGGAAAATAATTTGAATATTCAAAGAAAATTCCCGCTGTCATCGCAGCTGAGTTTTACAATTTTCCCCATTGATTTTGCTTTTAATTGTATTACGTTTTGTTCCAACATTTTGTGCTATTTCATTTTCTTTTAATTTATAAATAAAACAAAAAATTAGAAATAATTTAATTAATAATTTCTCACCGCAATGCCAAGTTCAATGCTATATGTACAATACACCAAAGTGTCTTAACCAGCATAAAGCAAAGAAGAAGAATATTTTTATTTTTTCTTATTCAAATAGAATTATGGCTTCATCGTCTTGATGTGCAAATAAAAATAAATTATCTATTCAATAAAACGTTATAATAGTTATAATCATGATAAGCAAATTAATTTTCATTTTCCTATTCAAATTGAAAAATAAATTGCGCAAAAACCGTTATCACCAATGCGAAGATGATTACCAAGTCGTGAAAAAATGTTCAAAACTCGTTGCAAAAAATATAATTAGAATTGAATAAGATGCTTATCAAGACTATGTAATATAAAATCAGCGGTGTAATTGAAATGAGATGTGCTCTTGATCGAAACCGTATACGACAGGCGATAATCACCTGTTACGTGACAAAATTACTGTAGGGCATTACAACACTTTACAACTCTATTGTATTCCAGTTCCGGAAAACAGTCAATTACAAATGAGAGATTAGAATGATCTAAATAGTTTTTCCTGTTTGCAAAACAATGTAATTATCACCACATCTGTGTACTATATAAAGACTCACCTAACTGGAGTCGGTTGAACTAAAGATAGAATACAACAACGACGTGTAATAGCATATAAGTAAATAGCTTTTATTTATTAAACTAACAGTCGGCCAAACAGTTAATTCATCGACTTAAAGACACACACAATGGTTTGATGTTTTTGTTGTTCTTAAAGCGAATCACTTAGTTTCGTTTTAATTGTGTTTGCTAGTGTCTTACGTCTTATATAGGTTAGAAGAATAAAACAAGTACGGGAATTCCCATCCATTTAAACTTGGAAGATATCGTATCTGTAATCTGTTGTGTGTATCGGGAAGCAAAATTAGAACAATGGGGATGAGAGGTGAACAAAAAATTATTAATAAAAAATGCTAATGGATTATACATATTTATTCGTCTTTTTTCTTACATCAAACCCGTTACATTTTCGAGAAGAATTTAATTTTTAAGTATGTACATAAATTATACACAGTCTGGTAAATTTTGAATTTGCATGGGTCTCACATTTTTATAGGTTAACAAATATGAAGGCATTGTGTTGCGTACAAATTCATAGGTCGAGGACGCTGCAGTTCACATCACAGTCTCATATTATAAGAATAGGTTTTATACAGTTATTTGTTGCATCCACGATAAAAAAAAGGAAACGATTTGGTGAATACGATTGGCTCATCGCAGTCCCCACCAATCGTAAAAAGCTATACTGTGTACATAAATTGCAGGCTGGTACAGCACATGATGCGATTTAACCATTTGAATATACACAAATACTAAACTTTTCAATTTTTTTCATATACTTTCAGCTTACTTGGAACGACATCAGTGAAACACGTTATGCGTTAAATTCTAAAAAGGTAAGAAAATTTCAAAAAAAAAAGTTTTATTCTTAGAAAAAAATTTACTTGTAAAATATTTTTCGATCGAAAATGTTTATCGCAATTTCTATTTTATTACAAAATGTTTTATTCGAAAATAAGGCAAACCAAAATTTTTTATCTTTTAATGTAAAAAAAATTTTGATGTAAAAATTATTAAGAAAAAATTATTTTTATAAATTTTACATGAAATTTTTTTCGTTTACATTCGTGTCCACGGCGCCATTCATTGAAAATAAGTATTGTATAGATAGATAAAAATTTGGAAAATTTAAACGAAAAAAAATTTTCATGTAAAAAATCTACTTCATCAAAATCTTTTCCAAACATCCTGTATTCGTTTCTTTTATTATATTTTATTTCGATATGTTGAGAGTGCAACGGAGCCCAAAATTCAATATCAGATGTCCAAATTCGTTTTTAAAAAACTAAGAAAATAACAAAAAAAAATTATTTCTGGAAAAAAATTTACTTGTAAAATATTTTTCGTTAGAAAATGTTTGTTTTTATTTTTTTTTCGTTCAAAAAGTTTTAATGAAAAATTTGACAAACAAAACGTTTATATCTTTGTAAAAAAAATTTCATGTTAAAAATATAAAGAAAAAAATATATTTAATAATTTTACATGAAAAATATTTTATTTTACATTCTTGTCCACGACGTCATTCACTTAAAATAATTATAATTGTATAAATAGATAAAAATTTGAAAAATTTCAAGGTAGAATAAATTTTCATGTCCAAAATCTAAACCAAAAAAGTTAAGTTAATAGAAATCTGTTTTATCTCAAATTCCGTACGTTACCCGCGTTTGTTCCCTTTATTATTTCTTACTTTAATATGTTGGGGATACAGTGGATTCCCAAATTCAATATCAAATGTCGAGATTGGTTAAAGTATAATTTCTCAGACCTTACAGTCCAAACTGATTTTGAAGAATTCGTCCTTTGCGATAAACTTATCAAACTTTAAAACCCAGCTTAGAAGATATGCAAATAAATTTGCTTCATAACTGGCCCAGGATCTGTCTGAGATCCTGGGCAAAATAAGGACATCGGACAGAGTTTGAAGTTGTGGAACCAAAGAATTGGAGAACCTATCAATCTTCCTCTTCTTATCTAATGGAAAGATTTACGTGTCTGGTGCCTTTTATATCTGGTATCTTCGTTAAATTCTAAAACGATAAGAAAATTTCAAATTTTTGGTTTTTATTTTTAGAAAAAAAATTTCTTGTAAAATATTTTCTAAAACTTTTGTTATTTATTTTTCGTTGGATAATTGGATACAATTTTTTATCTTATAATGTAAAAATTTTTTCATGTAAAAAAATTTTTCATGAAAAAATATTAAGATAAAAATATAATCAATTATTATTCCTGTAAACAAAACAGTCGACGTTCATGAAAAAATTAAAATAAAATTATTATTTCGAAAGTTTTAACGTAAAAAAAATTTTCATGTAAAAAATGTAAAGTAATTTTTTTTTATATGATAATCGGAATAAATCCGGATAAATTTCGTTGTGTGGTAAGTATTTGTTACTACATCTCCCGTATTTAAAAATATTGGAGATAGAGCGAACCAAGGTTTGTAAAAAAGCTGTATTTGAAAGCAAGAGGAAGTAGATCGTTTCATCGTAGACATATAGCTTTTTACAATGAGAAATCTGAAGTTTTATAAGTTGTGCGTACTTTAAACAGGTTCAACTTTAAATGTTTTTGTTTAAATTAAGATGAAGGGTACTGATGTTAAGTTGCCTGTTTTAGCGGATTGATCGTTTTGCCGAGATAGTTGTTGAATATTTAGAAAGAAGTTCGTGCATCAAAAGATTTAGCATGCTAGTTATGTTTTATAGTGCTGCATCATTTCATATGTTGTATTTAGAGGAATCTGTAACCTTAAATGATGGATAGTGATCGGAAAACCAATCAAAGCAAATGTTGATCTATAATATAGTGATCTAAGAATAATAATAAAGTTAAAAGAGGTGATAAGTAAGGTTGCACGGGACATTTTTGATAAAAATTCATGATGGGATTTTTATATCTTTAAGGTGTTCACACGCATAAAATTCTAGTTTAAAATAATAAGATGTCCAGCCTTAATATTATCCTATCATACAATGACTCACCCGAAGGATTGACTTGTACGCAACACAAAGTTAATAAGAGGCTAAACTACTCAAACCTTCCTTTGGGCAAAAGTAGTGGACCGTGCTCGACAAGAATTCCTGTCTACTGACTGTAGCAAAATTATAAATTTACCTAGGAGTAGGAAGATTTTTAATGTATGTGATTTCTTATTAATGTTAAGTCCGGTTCCCTTAATCTCAAAATAGGATAATATTGTGGTTTGAAGCACTTTTTGACTAAGCGTAATTTTCGTCACTCTTAGGTGAGATTTGATCAACTTGACAGGGCGAAACGAAAATTACAACTAGAAAATTACTGGCTAGAATATAGCCTACTGGTTTTGAGTTGGGTGAAGATAGTATATGAGCCGATGGGCACAAAACATTTTTGCAACCGTAGTACGGTATAGCTGTGCCTATAATTAATGAACCAAAATTCTATGAAACTATATGGGAGACTTTGTTGGTTATCAAAATAATTTTCACAGGTGTGCTCACAAATTCAATATCAGTTCAACATAGTTTATTTCACTCAACAATGCCGTTAACTAAGGCAACGAACCCAATAAAATTGGGTGGTCACTTAGCAAACAAATACCTTCAAGAACAAAGAAAAGACACGACAGACTTTCCAACTGCAGTAGTTTTGGTATCTGATAAGCATGGACCATTTTGAGCCTTACTTTACTCAGATTTACAAGTCACACCAAAAAAGTAAACCTTAACTCAGAATTTCAAAATACTGCTGGTGGATATATATCACAGACATTGACTAAAGTGATCAGCATTAGTGATGACCTATTTAACTGGACTAAAACCAGAATATATCACAAACCTTTAGTACAATCAAGCCTTTCAATTACTAAAACAAAAACCGAACGATAAGTATAATGTGATGCAATAACCTATAACAGCTAATCAACCTGCTAAACAGAAGTGGATCTCTTCATATAAAATAGGAACTCAATTCTAGGGAGTTGGGATCCCGGAAATTCAAAATTGCAATCAAGCGAGAACTAATCGAAGTCATCAAAACTATTCAAACCACTTGAACTAGTAACGCCAAAGTTGTTGGTAGCTGAAATTCTATTCGGTTAGTTAATCTTTTCAACAAAAATGTCCAAACTCGCGAATTTATGTTGACCAAACCTCCCCACTACGGATCGTCCAAGCCTAAACTGTTGCACAATCACTAACACATACATAACAATTCATAAATCATTTCCAACTAATTCGCATATCCATGGGAATTTTCAATTTCCTCATTTAACCATCCATATCCATTTCCCAAAACAATTTGTAGTTTTTGATTAGTATCTTTGTGTGGTTTTAAATTAAAACATTGTTATAACATAATAATTGTTGTACATACATACCTCTACATGTACATGTCCATTTCAATTAACTTCAATTCTTTTATTTATATATAAAACAATTTGTTTCGTTCATCTTGATATCAGCTCGTGAGATGAAGAAACAAAAATCATGTGTCATTGTTATACAGATCGACCTGGATATAACATACATACATACATATATATATAGAGAGAGAAGACGGTCATTATTAACCAAATAGGTGGTCAAATTTCATGTATACTCGTTACAATTCTCATCACCCATTTCATATATAATATTCACCAACAACAATGGCATGTTTACATTATATGTACATCTACACCACATAACAATAATTTTTTTCATTCTAAATTGAATTTTTAAATGGAAAATTGTTGAAAATTCCATACAGTCATCATAACATATAGAATAAATATGTTTGAGCTTTGCCACCTTTCAACTACGATTAACTCAATTTTATAGCAATTTCGAACAATATAAACTCCTGTCTTCTGGTTTCGAGAGCATATATAAACGTGAGATGTACAAGAGCATTGCTTTTAAAACCTGCAGCGCACAAATAGACTCGTCGACAACTGCATATAAGGGGTGGTTTAATAAGAGCTTCCGGAAGTTATTTGGTTGGCGTAGCAAACAAATCGATCAATTTGGAGCGGTTCCAACGCCAATAAATCAAATCGGCCATTGTTGGCCCCGTACCGTGTCAACAATCTGACTCCAACGGATTGATCATGAGTAAGCTCGTAATACTGTTTTAAGCAATTAGAAATTGCCAGATCGCTTTCACGACATCGATCGTACCGAAAGGCTGCTCTCCTTTAAAGGATCGCTCTACATTCGGTTTGGATAAGCACGCATCCGTCAAGGTTTAACTTTAACGTCAAGGGTCTGATCAACACTCTTAATAAAATTTATGCATTGTTATCCAAATTAATGCTTTGTTTTGCAAATATTGCGTTCAGTTGGGTGATTATGATAACAAACTGCAAAAACCTCCTAATGGATCACTCTTTACTTGTCTATATATAGTATACATCATGGAAGGAAGATATAAGAAATTGCTGGTTCTACTGCTAGCTGCGCGATGTGCTGCTCGCTTTTGTTCTTATCGAAATTCCAATTTCTATTATATTCTGTTCTGTAATTTAGGTCAATTGTGTTATAGAATTCTTATTTTATTTTACTATTATTGTTATAGTTTTTTTTTTTATTATTTTATTTCTTGTTTAAGCAAAAGCACAAAACATGACATCGTGTGAATTAAAGAACAGCAATTGAATAAAATGCAGAGTATATAAGAAAATGCCAAAGCATCAAATGGAGTGCAAAAAAAATTTGATTTTTATTGTTATGAAGACATTGTGTTGATACCATACATAGAGTTGAACACAAGGAATTCGATTACGACTAATATACCATCTCCCCGTAGACTTGATAGTGAGGCGGTGGGTCTTCTCATTCATATGTGATTCAGACAATATATATATGTAATATTGATTGTATATAAAATCTAGGCATCAAATGTAACCTAATACTCAAATTTAAAGAATCAAAAAACTTGTACGACTTCTTATTTTAATTGTTACTTAGTTAATTATCCAAATAAAAAGACACACAGGTAAGAAAACCAAACGAAATCATAAAAACAAATTATATTTCGTCTCATTAAAATCTACGTACGTACAAGCATTTCTAATGCTTCTCATACGATGTATACATATGATTTACATATTAAAAAATTGTTGATTCATCGTACACTATGTGTGTACATAAGAAAGGGATAAGAATCAGGTAATCATAGATGTACAGGTAAGAAATTAAACTCAAGAGATTGACACTTACGTATATGGTGTAATTGAGATATAAAACGATTAATGGTTGCATTTATGTATGGCAAATAGATTCTCACGGTTTGTTGACTTACCTTGTTAGCATTAAATGAAGATCTCAGATACAAGACTACATAATACCGAATATATTGCAAAGCATTTCAGAAGAATTTTTTATTGTTGCAGAGTAACAAAACACTGGGTAATGTTATGATTTAGCTTTGATTTCTCATAGATGCAGAAACCGTGAATTGCTTGACACTAAATTATCTCATATAAATTTACATAATTAGGACAGTATAAACCAGACTATTTGGAAGTGATTTATTGGTCAGAAGCACCTTCTCTAAAATCCATGTTAATGGCTTATGGTAATTCTCTGATGTAATGTTTAACACATACAAAATCTTCCAGTGTATGTGGTTTTGGTTTCTTATAACACACCATTTAAGAAATAAAGTTCTTTGAAACGCAGGCAGAATGTCTACAGACAATCTAAAAACAGAGACACCACAAAGGTACATTTTTTGTATAAACTGATTGCAACAGGGATCTCATGGAACGACAAAAATACAACCAAACCTTTTCACATCACTGCTCTGATTCACCAAGCATCTTATACCAATAATTATAAACGCAATTATAAACGCAGTCACTAATTAGTAACTATTATTGAAAAGTTACTCGAACATTCGGTCGCGGTCGATTTGAATTGAGTTAAACGTACGAAAGTAGCCAAACAGAACCACATAAAGAGTAATGGTTTAAAAATTACATCCGTTCCGGATCCGGCCAAGAATTCAGCAACTTCCCAGTCTATACTCCTTTAAAACATGGTTGCAACGTTTTAATTACTGATAACATAAAGGATCTAATATCACTGAAGCAGTCAAAAAATTTAATTGGAAAGCAAATTGGTCTTCAAACAACGTCAAGATTTCCAAAGAATACAGAATTTCTTACTCAAAAAGAAGAGCAAGGAGGCTGACATCATATTATAGAGCTATTCATAAGACAACTATTTAACGAGACATGAAAAGAAATTATCATGGTTGGAGCCTTACATGGCAGATGGAGAAACCAGCATATACACTGAACCAAATACATATACCACTCAATATGACAAATTTTAGTGACAAAAGTATTGATAAATATTTATCAGTATTTTTATTGGTATTTTGAAAAAATTATTTCATGCTGATAATTTATTTTCATTTCGAATTAAAATATTACAGTTGTACCTTCATTTATCTTTTTCAACAAAAATATAATTTTTTATTATTCTTAATGCACATTATTCTTTACAATATTTTATCACTATGATAAAACTGTATTCTATATGATAAATTTATCAGTTTTTTTTAAATGTTCTATCTGATCAGTTTTCTATCAAAGTGAACATCAATCTAGATCAATAAGGAAATAAAAATTTGTGAAAATGGCCGATATTTCGCGTACATTATTGTAATTCGCTAGCACTGAACGTACTCGACTGAAAGTATATATATAATAATTGCATGTCTAATCAGGTAGCATACACCTGAACAAATGGAATTGATCTATTCGATCGCACAGCTGTTTAATATTATGACGTCATCCAACACATTGAAACCGGTCAAAGCAGAATTAAACCATTAAACTAAAGAGCAATAACGAATTATATTACAACTCCGGTAAAGAAAGCTACAGTAAAAATGAAAATTACTTCATAGGAGGATAGATCTAAGAAATAAACCCAAAATCCCTACTCCCAAACCCCGGTCTAAAAATAAAAGAGGAACTCATTATAATAACTGGGGGGATGATTATAGAGGGGGAAGTTCAAAATGTTCCAAATTAGGAAAGCTTTTTCTTTTAAAATATATTTTTAAGCATGTATTTAAATTAAATACATAAATTTGCTATAACTAACTTATGTGCATATTCTGAAACATATGAAGTTAATTTAACAAAATTATTAAATAAGAAATCTATTAAAATCAAAATATAAAATATTCCAATTGATAAATTCACTTTTCTTATTGATAATATATTATTTGAACTTTTTAGCTAATTATAAATTCGTAAATCTCATTGATAGGAATCTTTGTCGGTTGTATATTGATAAGGCTTTTTTCAATGTGAATGTAATTTTGGTCAGTTTGAACAATTATTTTTTTCAGTGTAATGACTCTCAGATTCATATCATTATCAATTTTTACATCTAAGTTTAAATCATTGAGAAGAAGTTAACGAACACTTACCTTTCATAAAAAATACCTTTCTTACGAAATTGCAGAAGAAACTAATGATAAACATGCTACGATGTCTGAGCAATAAAATGGTTCAAGCATACCGATTCAAAAAAATACTTAACTCCTGAAAATGTTGACTTCGCTGTTGAAAAGGGGTCGAAACAAATTTACGAAATATTCTAATAAATCATAATCTTACGTCAATGAGTACTAGCATAAGTCGTGATGCTTGTACGGGACATGATCATTTCTCACTACAAAAAAAGCTATATTCTATAGCCACATTGATCGAAAACCCCTATGTTTAAAAACTATTCAGTTAACGAGAGGATCTATGTATTCTCAAGAGTATAGTAACTGTAAGCCAAACCGCTCCAGTTCTCTCACCCACCCATATAACAAAAGGTACTTGAGATGCAACCAGAAAATACATTTTTAGCAATGAACATTGGGTTATGACGGGAAAAGTATGCGTACATATAGTTGTTTTCGTATATATACCAAAACGAGTCGATAATTACTGGTTATACCTCGTCGGGCCAAGAATAATTTGTATTTTGTGTAAGAATTGTGAAGACTACTTGGTAAAATACTATCACCAAAAAATCCTTGTTATCGATTCAACATTATATTTTCGTTTCTATACGGTGTGTACTACTGGTAACACACTTTCCCAAATAATTTATTGCAACCGCCAAAAAGCGTAACGGATGGCTTTCATTAATCCAGTATGTGTTGGTACAAGTTTAGAGTAAGTTTTGACTTAACTACTTACTTCTTTGAAAGACCTAGCGGTACTACTATACCTCATTAATTTGCTAAATATCAAGGTCTCATAATGCGAGGCCATTGACTTACCATTTGTGTTATGGAAATGAGAAGCCGGAAAATGTAGAGCAGAAAGTAATTTTACGGCAAAGGGTGTTTGTTCTATAAAATGTCACCGTGAATTGGCCGGATTTTTAGAATATGCCACATAAACAATATGCAATATCATCAATAAAGAATATGCCTACCATAAACTGCAATAACGCCGTGAGAATCATTTGTCGAAAGGTTAAAGTACACGGTGAATGTATATGTACTATAGTTATCAAAATTAGAAAATGGGTCGAATCCATCCGAAGACTTAAATGCAACATTTTTATGTTTGAGTTCATTTTTAGAAAACATGACCCTATAAAATGAGCGAATCAACATCATGAGAATACAGTGAGTGAATCGAAACTAGCTGAAATCACAAAAGTGTATATAATTGGTTTAAGCAAAGTGATGACTAGAACCTCACCCTCCACCAGTGGTTTTTTGACGGCTTTTACAGGCTTTTACATTTCAACAATCTGACTTCATCGGACCCGTTGTCCTTGGATTTTATGCACGATATTTCGAAATTTGTATTTAATTCCCGATCTCTTTAATTGTCGCGTTCATCTTTCGTACTAATCGGTCAAGGCCCAACTCTCTCAACCATACCTGACTACGGGTCAGATCAACACTCTGTACGATTTCAACTTATCAACTTATCCGTATTTGCAAGATATTTTAATTTCAGAAGTAGACATAGATGATATAAAGCATGAATCCCAGTGGTTGGGTGAACTTTGATATCCTCTCCCCCACTTTTATCGTGAGTAATGAGAGATCCAAGAAACATGAACCTTCCTCACTCTATCAAACATATATGGTTACCACTTTACTGTCTCGAAAACTAGAGATCAAATATTTCTCTCTCGATTGATCGAGTCATAGGCTTTTTCATAGTTTACCTGGAAAGAATCCTCCTTGGTAGTCCGATAATTTTAGAGTTATCCACGATAACGCTGTAACTTTCCATTCATCAGGCACTACTTCAACTCGCCATACCAATCAAACAAGCTCTGAATTAGTGGAATCAACTCCTGGTGAACGAGTTTTCTTTAATCTCTGTATGGCTATGGTAAATTCTTCAATGGATGGATCCTCAATGAACAACTCTGCGATCTGTATTGCAGGGTATTCAAATACAGCTAATGATACATGTGGAACATTAAGAAGGACCGAAACATGTTCACGCCAGTATCGAGTACTGCATCGACGTTAACACAGATGTTTTCACCCTCGTCCTGAATGGTAGTTGACCGAGATCTTAAGGAGCCTCATACCTTTAAAGAACCTTATGTATAGACACGCGTATAGCTGTTATCCTAGCACGAATGTTTTATTGCGAACCGAGTATAAATAAACCTATCATTTTGGACTTAGTTTTCACTATACCGAGAATGTGCTGGGCAGCATCCACAACTTAAGTTTTTAATACTTTTCTGATACTGTTCACTTCTTCAGATTGGCATTAAGATCGCTAAATATTTTTTCTGACAAGATCTAAAGATACTTTTGTTGCGTTTCTTCATTTATCAGACCTTCACAGTAGAATCGCATTTTATATTCTCCTGTCCTCCCTGACTTGTACGAAAATTTCCATCGTAGATTTGTAGTGTCGTCACAGCCTATGTACTTTGTCGACGACCAATAAGATCTCACGTTTTGGACTACCCAAGCACACTCTTTATAATCAACACATGGTCGATTTGGGTTTGGGATCGTTTCATGTTGATGTTTCCATGTTTTTAAATAGATTCATAAGCACATCTTTTATGTAGGAAAGAATGTAGTTGTCACTTTGTGATCATGAGCGATCGCCAAGTAACAGATTATTTTCCCATTGTTGGTCGCAGTTTCGTGTCGGGAATACGGACCTATGTTAATATATAAGTCGGTTTGATTTCTGCTATAGAATGAAAGTCCCAATCACCGATTTAACATCGTGCTCCAATATAAAACCCATCAGATTATCCCAATTAGTGTAACATGAGTCTTTATCTTGGGGTTGGCTTACGTCAGTGGGCGCATGTACACAGACAATTGACAGGTCGGCTAATCTTATTGACATTGACAGGCGGCTTATCTTGACAAGTAATCGATTTTGTTGAGTAAAATAAATAAGTTAGTTGTTTGACTAAGCTCTGGCAGTTTTAATTGTAATGAACTCCTTGCCAAAGTCGTGATAATACCCACTACGTATATGCTACGAAAGGGGTTAGAGACCACAACTCTTTCTTCTATACTGTGAGTATAATGTCAATGTAAATTCTATTTTCTTCAGTTCTGACACGTTTTAAGTACTTAGATCAAAACCACCAACACAAACCCGTCACTATATACAGTATGAGACTACACAGTATGAATATATGTTCATGCATATCAAAATATTAAAAAGAAAAATTAATAAATACGAACAATTTTTCTATTTCTATATGTACATATATATGCGTTACCTTGTACAAGAACCGCGTAGGCATTCCATCCGCGTGACAGCGCTGATATGATAAGAAAAATCTAAATATGTCACCTGAATCCTTCATATATACACTCGACATTCTTTTTGATAAAATAAAAATATATAAAAACTCACACATCTTAGAATCCATACCCATTATACCCGTATATATGTATGCCTTGGCATCAAAAGAAAGCACAGAGCGTTCGAAACCGTAATAGCATAATAAATCATTTCCAACAGTAAAAGTAAAGCAGAACGGAAATAAAGAAATTTTTTTTCTGCTTTTCGTACAATTTTTATATTTCCAAAGAAAATTTTTTTGGTGTGTGTGTGTGTGTGTGTGTACCTCAAAGTAAAGCAAAAATATGTAATAATAACATCAATTTATGTTAATGTAACTTCACTTGTAATGAGAGTACTCAAATTAATGTATTTTTATGTTTTACCTACCTGTCTAATCTTACCTTGATAATTTTTTTTACTTGTGCTGTTGTTGTTGTTTCTTTCGTTCCTGTATTTTTCAATTTATATATTATGTACCATACATATGTATACCAAGCAAGTATAAGCACCCCGGCAACATTTTTTTTTTAATTTTAATGATTTTTCCATAAATCTAAAGAATTTTTACTTTCATTTAATGTTTTTGTTCTTAAAAAACTAAATTACTATTAATTTCGTTTTGTACATAACTCGTATTGTTTCGGATATTTTATTATATATGTGTATGTGTGTGTGTGTGTGTGTTCGGCATTGTATTCTGGCACTCCGGTGTTCATTGTGTGTTGTACACAGGTAAATCGAAACCATCATCTTATAAATTATGTCATCAACGAATAGAAACGATGGTTGTTGTTATTGGCTCAGCTTTTGTCTGTATATAATTTGACCGGATGTCAATTAACCGAACAACTATTAATCATCGTAACAAATGTGTTATATACATAGTTTTCCAAAATGTTTTTCTTTTGTTTTAATTATAATTAATTTTGTCAGAAAATGTCAATTTGATACAGTTTATCATAAACCAACACTAGCTATATTGTAATTAATGGTATTATAGTTTTGGGAAATGATTTTTACAAATTTGTAAAAATTTAATTTGTTTACAAAACGAACGATATATGTACATACATTCGGTCAAGGTGAATTATTTGTTGGGTTCACTTGCTTGGGAATTTGGTAATTTTTATTCGTTACCAATGGAATATTAATTTGTATTAATTATCTTGATTGCAAATTAGTGTTCGTAATCTTATTCTTAAAGGGAAGACTGGTGATATATTAGGTATATATTTGTTGTTTATACCAGGTACAGGTTGATGCTGAAATACCGGTAATGGTTGGTACTTTAATTAATAGGCAAAGTTGAGTTTTTTAACTTTCATATCCTGCTTAACAGACTTTCGGTTCTTAAAGACGTGACTGTATTAGATAGTGAATGTGAGTGTAATATTTTCTATAACTTAATGATCACATTTGGCAATTCAACACTGGATTTGAGCTAATACTGGATTTGAGCAATTATTCAATCCGTCACCATCGGTTTTGATCATGAGCTTTTAAGCATTTAGCATATTCCTGATCACTATCTTCGCTGATATCACACGCATAATTTTTCTCTAATGTAAAAAGCCTTATTCCTTAAGTCTAATTTACACAGCAGATTATCCGGATTCCTAAAATATTTTGATTACAAAAAATTAAGTTGATGAAAAATTGAACTTGAACGACAGCGGACCTTGATATTCTCTCCCAAACTATTATCGTGAGTACTTAGAAATCCAGATACTTGAATTGCATCAAACAGATATCATCTGCACATGCAAAAAGTTGATTGGTTTGTCTGAATAAGATATTGTGTTGAGGTGTTTCAATTTTACAACGGATATATTCCAACATGATATTAAAAAGTATCGGGGACAGATCATCTCCTTGTCGAACACCAGAATTGCTCTCGATATTCTGTTTTTAAATTTAACACAACATTGTGACTGGGTTGTTGTCTTTTTACACAGATGTACGTATTTGTTTGGTTCATCAAAATTTTCATCGTATAGCTTTGCAATGATGAAAACCGATACGATTTTACGTCATGGGCAAACGTATCTCCGCTTTCGAGATATTTTATGACGATGTTCACTGTATCGACTAGCTATGATTTTTTATTATTTACTCAAATAAAGTCGTTTAATGTGTAAATTTTCTAATAGTTCTTGCACCACGATTGCTCTTATCCCAACTGTTAATTTAATACAAACATTTTTGTCACATTCGGATACTTTTGACCAGTGAATGATCAATATGGACAAAATATTATAATTATTCATTAATTCTTCTGTTACGAGTGCTGTCCAAAATAAAAAAGCACCAAAAACTTGCCATAAAGCAGAAATTTTAATAATTTATCATTAATTCTTCTGTTACGAGTGCTGTCCAAATAAAAAAGCACCAAAAACTTGCCATAAAGCAGAAATTTTCTCTGCAGCTTTGTGAATTAATGATAGGAT
The DNA here is from genome assembly GCA_963932295.1 of Tipula lateralis. NCBI lineage: Eukaryota > Metazoa > Arthropoda > Insecta > Diptera > Tipulidae > Tipula > Tipula lateralis. Next base: position 175,197,790 of record OZ010738.1, on the reverse strand, counting down.
TATTCCTCAATGATTTCCTTCTGGATCCGAAAATGAATTATACGAGCGTTTCAAGGAATGGTAAAGCATAAAAATGAAAAAGCACCAAAAACTTGGTATAACGCAGAATTTTTCTCTGCAGTTTTGTAAATTAATGATAGGATTATTCCTCAATGATTTACTTCTAGATCCGAAAAGTTAGTTTACCAGCGTTTCAAGGAATGGTGAAGCACCAAAATGCATAACAACCAAAAACTTGCCATAACGCAGACATTTTCTCTGCAGCTTTGTGAATTAATGATAGGATTATTCCTCAATGATTTCTTTCTGGATCCGCAAAAAAAGTTTACCGGCGTTTCAAGGAATGGTGAAGCACCAAACAATTGCCATAACGCAGAAATTTTCTCTGCAGCTTTGTGAATAAATGATAGGATTAATCCTCAATAATTGCCTTCTGGATCCGAAAAATTAGTTGACCAGCGTTTCAAGGAATGGTGAAGCACCAAAATGAAAAACACCCAAAAACTTGCCATAACGCAGAAATTTTTTATGCAGCTTTATGAATTAATGATAGGATTATTCCTCAATGATTTCCTATTAGATCCGATAAAGAAGTTTACCGGCGTTTCAAGGAATGATGAAGCTCCAAAATGAAAAGGAACCAAATACGTGCCATAACGCAGAAATTTTCTCTGCAGTTTTGTAAATTTATGATGGGATTATTCCTCAATGATTTCCTTCTGGATCCGATGTAGTTTACCGGCGTTTCAAGGAAATGTGAAATCCGATAGCTCTTTTAAAGAAAACAGGTGAATTATGCTAATTTTTCCATACCTCAACAAGAACTAAAATCCTGAAAATACCAACTATCTATTGCGCTTAGTTCAACTATATCTATTCAACTAACTATTTGGCTTCAGTATGGTTTACGTGGCTGTGTCCGCAAGATTTTAAGTGCCTGTTTTTATACAAAACCAATGTTCATACTGTAATTGAAATGGAACATATCAGATTTGAATACGTATAAGAGTTGGATGTAAAATATAAAACATTATATTTACCATACGGGTTGCACTTAGTTTTCTGGATGTGCCATTGGAACCTTTCTTTTCTACTTTATAAATAATATATCGCCAGTGTTGTTCAATTGAATAGCATGTTCAATTGAATATTAATACGGTTTAATTATAGGAGTCTGTTCAATCTGTCACCATCAGTTGCGATCACGAGCTAGCTCTTAAAGTATTAGAAGATTCCAGTTTGCTATCTACGCCGAGGAACCATCTTTGCTGATATTACACGCATAATTCTTCCCTCTAATATTATAAACCATTTCTTGTACTCATTTGTGGCAACTCTCTCACACCTATAAATGACAATCGGTCTGATCAATACTCTGTATAGTTTAAGCTTATTTGCATTTTCAAGCTATTACGATTTCAGAACTTCTCATATGACTCTTCAAGCGTGTGGTTATTACCACTGAAATGAATTGGGTCTTGGTCTGTGAGCCCATACATTTTAATCAATAATAAAATGTTGTCTGGAGATGCTTCACTTTTACAAAGTATGTATTTCTTTGTAAATTACAATGTATTGATCGAGTCAAAGGTTTGCTTGAAATCTATAATAACTGGATGTTTCACAATCTATCAGATTATCCAAACTATTCTAAAATGTAGATTTATATGGAGTATGGGGGTTGTCTTACATCAATAAGTGCATGTTCACAGACCATTGACAGGTTGATAAACCTCATGGGGCACCGTAGCTCACTCATTTTTTATCGACTGTTTGTGGTCCAATATAGCCTGTTTTACCTGTGGTTAAATGACGAATCAAACCCTTAGACATCTCACGCCATCTCAACCGTGAAGCAAAGAATAGCATTGGGACACAAAGCTTTTTTAAGAACCACGAGTTCCAGTCAACGCTCTTTCATTCTTGTGAAAAGGCCGTCAAACCCATAAAATTTTTAAGGTACAAATCGAACCGGTCTTAATTTCGTGTACAGGTAGCTAAGTGGAGGTTCATTGTTATGTCATTGGATTTTGTTTTTATTTGTTGATGTTTTAACTTTCGAGGTTGTAAAAGATGCGAATTTTCAGCCCATTGATTCAACCTGATTTTGAAGGTTTGCAGATTTAATAGCTCCTAATATTGCTGAAATGGACCAAAATAGGTCTAACCAACCCTGACCTCAAACGATGGTTCCATTACTAAAACTGTTTGGAGATAGACCTAGATCCTTCAAATTGGAAAAAACTTGGTAGGTAGAAAATCAACAAAAACTAGGTTTTTGAGCCAGTTTCCACAATACTAAAAAAATCGATAAAAGGAATTTACTGTATCAAAAATTAACCAGCTCATCGGGTTTTTCCAACAAATAGTTTCTCCTCCTCTGTACAGTAGTCATCGATAATTTCCTCTGTCACGTGGAATATGATGTACAATGAAGAGCTAAAGCCCTCTAGATTGCAGCAATTAAGCAGAAACTATCTTTGCATAATCTTTATGAATTTCTGATTAGATCACTCATGAATCCTCTTCTGGATCTGTTCCAGGATGATTCCCTTCTGGGTCCGAATAATAATCATTTTAAGTTACAATGATGTTCAAACATCTTTAAGCGAACTTCTGATGAGTGCCTTTTTCAATATGGTATTTCCCGAACATAGTGTATCTATTCAAACTTGTAACGATGATCGCAAACTGCTAACTCTTACAGGATCTTGAAATTCTTTGCAACAGGATCGCTTAACAAAGTCACCGGTCTTCTCTACGTATATCTTCACTTTATTTCAAAGTAAGGTGTCATTAACCACGTATATGGGTGAGGATTGATACAATCTGACGTATTGCACAATTTGAGCTTACTTTTAAAATCATTTAACTTCGATATGTTTTACGAACGCATATTTTTAAGTGGTATATGATACCATAAAGTACAGAAGTCATAAAGTACAGCCTCATAGAAAGCTAGATGCAAAAACATAAACGATTCTCAGTTGGTAAAAACAGACAGCTTATTTTTTATGCTATATGTATAGAGAGTTCATACAAATTGGGTCTATAGCTAGCTATAGAGTTCGAAATGAATTCGATCTCTATTTTTGTTTTATGGAGGTAGTTTCATGTCGGGTTCAATGTTATTACATATAAATCGATTTGGTTTTTGTCAGATCTTTCATTTAAGACATATTTATGACAACGGAGGCTACGCATTCGATTATCTGGTTTAAACTCCTAAACCAAGGTTAGTTGATAAATGATAATGAGACATAATAAAACACTTTAACGCCTGATTCAGAAATCATGAATGCGTTCAACGACGTTTATAGTTTCTTAATATTCCCCACTAATTAATCCAATTGGTTGAAGGAGTGTAGCATGTTCGTTTCTTGTTTGTCGAGTTTTTCTGCTTTCATGGTGCTTTCATGGCTGCAGTCCCAATTTATGTCATATTGATATCTACACACCATTGGAATGCTCTTATCATGTTGATAGTTGTGTTCCAAACAAAAATTGTATCACCAAAAAAGTCCGTTTAATCAATCTAATCCAATTGTATAAAATCAGAAAGAAAACCAAACAAGTTGAGTTGAAGTGCTTTTTCAAGAATTATCTCGGTCTATTAACATTGCATCACTACTTGGAACTATTAAGGAGTTGATTGAGATGAGACTTTTGAAATAAATCACAGATTGAAATAAGACTAATTTCTAACTAAACAAATATGATCTTCATTTCAAATTTCTTCTCGGAAGCTGGTATTTAATGGTAAGCTTTTCCAAAGTCTTGTGTGGTGCAGGAGTTTGTACGTGAAATAGAACATAAATACGGGATATAGAGTATAGACATACGTACAAGTTTTGAAAGCTCTATTACTGCCCATAAGGTCAAAACTACCAAACCAAAATGATCATATTAACCATAGATCTAGTTGGATTGGGTTGTCCACTTGCAATTTATGAAGCTCCACGATCATATTTTTAAGAGCTTTTGAGTTTCTTTTAATTGTTATGTCACAGATCCCAAAAATGAAATCTCAACTCATATTTTATTAATTTGAGTAACGTATTTTGCAAATATAACCAAATAGAACTTTGATGAAGCAAAAGTAACCAACGATCCATAAAAAGGCCAATTACTTACTTTTTACGTAAGGATGTATCTTTCCTGTATTTACTGATAGTTGGTTGGAGGTTGGTTCTCGATGGTTAAATGTTTAGTCATGTTAGAAGTAAAAGTATATTTTATCAATATACATCGACGATAGTCTAAATGCTATCTACTTTACAATCCTACTAGTTGGGTAGCTTAATCGGTTTATTATTTTACCATCAATATGAATTATATGGTTCGAGAGGTCTCTGCTGAGAGTTCTGAAAGGGTTGTTATATTTCTTTCATTAATCTACTTATTCACACAATTCTATAACAATAGTTATCCCATCAACGCCTGTTCGAATGTGTACATACATCAAAACATCAATTATCGAAATATTGTACCAAATACTCAGAATTCACATGAAACCGTACCAGAAAAAAAAACATTTGAAAACGAAATCAATCATGAATACTAACTATACTTAAATGGTTCAGTCATTAAGAGCAATAATGTAAGGCATAAAGCGACACAAACACATATGTCATTCATTTTTATACCGACAGATACCATTAAAATATTTAATATTTCCACCACATTTTCTTGAGATGCGTGTACAGTACTAAATATCACCCTTTCATGATTGATCGTCCCTTTCAAGAAACGATCCAACATACAAAAAAAAAATATTGTATGTAAATAATAAAACTTTATGATGGGAGAATATTCTTTTATATACATACACATATACATAATGAGACCGTCTTGGCATAAACACATATGTGATTTACTATTTTAATGGTAAAATCTTATAAATCACACACACAAAAAAAAGGATGTGTGGTAGACGAAGATGAAAGAAAATGCTGAATATTTGAAATATTTTCTTCGTTAATGTCAATCGATCCACATACATTATGTTATATAGAATTAGATAAATGATTCGGTACGACATAAACATACTGAACATGTCTAAGTGTTAAATACATGGCATTATGGTGTGTAGGTTTGGTAAAATATTTCGTTCATTATACTGTCTATTACCATTATCACTAATCTTATTAATATTTTAGGCAATAACTGTATTGTGCTCCAAGGACATAAGTATCGTATAGTCCATGTTATAATCAAATAATTATCGACCAAATGGAGTTGTGGCAAAACAGATGTCCGCCATCCGATAACAATTGGCATACGCTACTTGGGCCTATGTACATCGATGAGTTGGCTTCGGCGTAAGGTTGGACATCACAATGGAAATGCAATATACATGTAGTCCTGAGAATATTATTTCCCATAACTACCTACAGTAGGGTGTTGTCGCCTAAACAAACAATCATTATTTCATATACTTTAAGAATATATTTACCCCAATGTCAAAAACACTTACCCAACTCAAATTATTTGTGAACTTAACTATTTAATTAAACAATTATTAAAAAAGGATTGAAACAAAAGACATTTTACGGCGAGTTATTGTCAATTAATATCTTTTGTTTCTAAGTATGAAATAAATTAACCCTAAACTTGGCACATATACCAAGAATATGGATTGATTTCCTACTAGGAGAAGTATCGTCTTGTTGTTCGGCAACGAATAGAGATCATATTGAAGCTTAAACTCGACTTACCAACCAAAAAGAACAATAAAGCAGTTCTTGCAAGGAGGGCAGCGAACCGAATTTGTAGTCTTAAGAGTGCAACAACTCACGCAATGAGCGCAACTCGCGTGATATCTTTAAGAGAGTCACCGGATTTTCTGACCTTTTTAGTGTTTCACATTATGACACTAGCTTTATTTGCATAACCTCAAGTATAAACCACGGAGATGTTTCTTGAAGACCCACCATATGAGGAATTCACCATGATCATTCAAGATTAAAGACAAATCGTTCACCTACAGAACACTCCATCTAAAGCTGGCTGAAATCATACCGACTTATGTAATAACAAAGATCCGTTCTCCCAGGGATGATGAACTTTACGATCGCTCATGATCTCAAAGTGGCCAATACATCCTTTTTTTATAAAAACATCCATTTGGAAGCATGGAATCATCCGCTTAAAACATCCCGAAGCCAAATTGAACATGATTTGACTTAAAAAGAGCAGGCACGGGTTGTCTTAGAAGTGAGATCTTATCGGGCGTCAACAATGTGGTCGTTCAGGTCAGGGAGAACAGGAGAATATATAACGCGATTCTCCTGTGAAGGTCTGATGTGATTGAAACCGATCGGGTCCGACTGTTGACACGGTATACGGCCCAATAATGGCCAGTAAACATGTACAAAAAACTCATTTGAGACCGATCGAAATTATCTGAATCAATCACTATAATCAAAATTCTAAAATCTGAACTATTCGTCCTATTGATCTGTTTCTTACACCACATACTTACGGCACAAATATAAGATTTCGTTCCCAGTTTCGCATCGATATGACATTTTTTAACGATGTTGGTACTGCCTCAACCTTGAAATTGTGAGTGAATAGCAAAACCTATCCATCATGAAGTGTAATCATGCACTTCTGCCGTCGATGGGAGATTATGGCTGCTTTTGTCGTTTAAGTGCTTAACGTTGAATAGCAAATTGTATTCGTAAACGCACATGCCTGTATACATTCTGATTCAAAGATAAAGTTACTCAATGGACCGCAATACGCAAAGACAAAACTATTTCTAAAACTTTTACCTTCGTGTTTAGACAATAAGATTGAATCTTAATTTTCCAGCTTCGCAAACAAACACCTTTCCCGATATTGTTTATTTTTGTTTTGTTCACTAAAAATAATTAATTATAATTATTTTTAAATACAAATTTATAACAATATAATGTCTTATCTAATTGGCTGTTTGAATCGAAATTTTCACACACAACTAATCTGTAGACTAAATAACAAGATTTTGGTCCAAATGTGAAAAGATAAAACATTTCGAAAGTGAGATTGAACAATTAAATTTTTTTTCTTCATATACATGTAAGTACTTCGTGAGGTAGATTTCGCTTTTTCAATTCATTTGTTAAGATTACTATCTAAGTGTACATGACGTATCTTATTAATTAGCGAAAGTGCAAAGCTTTAATTAGTGTTTTGATATCACCAGAAATGTAATTAAATGTTAAATTGTTTGGGAACTAAGCTCGTCGAGGTGAATACATTTCGCAAATCATCTCATCAACAACGTTTTGATCTTATCCGAACATGTACACATTGCAAACTATATAAATACAAACTGGTGACGTGCACTGGAGTTTGAACACAACATAATCAATATAAGGATGTTATTCATAGATGGTAAAGCAACGATAAGAAGTGTATTGTGTCCTCACGATGACAACTAGAAATTTATGTAGAATTTAAAAATAGAAATTCCAGTTAACCCATTTCCGGAACTAAAATATTTATTGTATAACTCTTCCTTTATATACCTCCTCCATGTATATGCTCGTAGACGGATCTCCTATTTTCATATTATTTGTATATTTGTTAATAACAAAAAAAAAAACTAAACATATTGTTGTCACATTGAATCACATGTGCAAACGGATGGTAATCAACTATTTTATTTTACTTAACATTTTGTTAGACAAAAACAAGATATAAAATATAAAAATAAGAAGAAGATGATGATATGGAGGAAAATCTAGTTGATTATGTAAATTTTCAAACGAACGTACGTACATACATAAATGTATACGAGTATATGGTTGGAATCTTTTATTTGATTTACAAAATAAAAAAAATTATGCTGTATGTAATTTTCATAAAAATGAATTTTGTTAGGCAATACATAACATACTCGACTATATGTACACATGTATTCAAATCGTTTAAATATGTTATAATTTGAGTTTTATAAAATAATTAAAATATTAAAGCAGAACGTGTTGTGGTTTACATTTAAAAAACGAGTATGAAATTGTGAACTAGGTCGGATGTCGTAAAGTTAATCTTAAAGCAGCATGAAGTTGAATTGGCATCGATGCGACAGCTCATAAATGTCATTTACATCTCGCAATAGACTCTAAATCATCTCATCTATCAATTGTGACTGATTTTGAAATTTTTTTTCCAAAAAAACACATTCTCAATATTGTTATGGACAGGGATGACATCTCTGGGTCAGTACAGTAATCAAACCGAAAATCAAATTGAACGAAGTAGTCATGGAAAATTTAAAACAAATGTAAATTTCTATGATGAAATACAGTGTGTTTACACTTGATATCAAGTAATCGATTTCTGTGATATCCAGAAATCAACTATCGTTTACAATACGCATCATGATATCGATATCAAAATAATTGTATCTGTGTGTGTGTGTAAGTATTTTATTTTTATTCATTTTTCTTCAAAATTCAAAACCAAAGTAAACCATAAAATAACAAAACAATAATGTGTCCTTGAAATTTTATTTTGTTTGTATTTGTGTGTGATATCAAAGAATCACAAAAAGTAGTCGTCGAAAAAAGAAATCATGCCAAAACCGGTTTCGTTGGTAAAAGCGGAGAGGAACGAAAAAAACATCGATATCATGATATCAAGTGTAAACACACGGATATTAGTGAAAATGAAGTTACTGGAGGTGAAAGTACCAGAGTAGAAGAAGGAGCAACAGGAACGAGGTCGCCCTTACCTACGATGTATTAAAGCTGAACTACACGTAATACTGCAACAAGCTTTATTGACAAAAAACATTGATCCAGACGAATATGAGTCCACTGGAAACCAAAGAAGGTACAGCAAATACCATTCCTTAACCACTGTTGGGCGTGTAAATTACACGATGTACTTTAAACGGTTTTTACATGTAAAATCGTGTAATTTACATAAGGTTTTTTTACATTTTATATGTAAAAAATGTTAAAAACGATTTTAGGTAAAAAACTGATGCACCATCTGTTATTTAATGCAATTGCACCATCTATTAAAAAATCTTCTTACTATTTTAAGAAAAGAATTTTTGAAATAATTAACTGTGTAGCATTTTTTAACTGCTACATTCCAAATTAATTTTTGATTTTGATAAAAATTATTTACAGGTTAATTTTGTTAAAAATCATCTGGCTCGGGTGAAGATGAAAAAAATCGCTTTCCAACTAATAATGTGGACCTGGAAACTAATTGATTCTGCAAATAATCATTTAGCTATTGTTTTTTTACATTTAAAAACAGATGGCACTGCGAATGGTGTTTCCTTCATTTTTTACATGTAATTTACGTTTTATTTGCGCTAATTTTTACATGATTTACATAAAAAATGTAAAAGAACATTTTTTACATGTAAAATCCTAACAATGTCCTTAACATACCCGAACCCATAACAATTTTTATTTAGACCAAAAACTAACATCGAACTGAACACGGAAGAACAAAATGCAAAATGTTACATATGGATGAAGTTAAATGTTAAATGGAACAATTATTTGAAGTAAAGTTGTTGAAAAGCTTCCAGAGTTTAAAAAAGTGGTTAGAGCTGCGGTAATTGGAAGGAGGTGCCAGAAGGATGCAGAAAGGTATCTGATTACGGTCAAAGGTGTGAATGAACACATCATTGATCCACTGTTGGAGTACAAAATTACCGAAATACTATAGGCTGGCATGGTGCTATACAATGTTTAGATGGTTCTACGTAAATCGGACCTGTAGTCATAAGTCCTCGATTTGGCTATGTAATGGCGGAAAGTGACACATAAATAAACGAACTGCGAAAACAGATTGCAGAGATAGAGAGATAGAGAGAGAGAGAGAGAGAGAGAGAAGAGAGAGAGAGATGAAAATAGTACTCCTCAAATAGTAGGACTACTCAGTTCAATTAAAATGTGTAGTTATACCAATATTCGATGGGACAACGTCATCAACCTTTTTCAAGTAGCATAGTACGAACAAGCGGTTGATGATAGAATCATGCCACCATTAGAACGTTAATATGAGAGAAGCCACATGCGACAACTGTTTCAGATGAAACATTGAAATGGAATAATATCAAATGCTGTAGCTGTTACCAGTATGGATTTAAATCACTTTAATCACCTTTTAACCTGAAACACAGTAGCTGATTACTCTAAAATATCGAAATATGCGTCCATATATCAATTTCACCTCATTAACGTGTATGATACAATATATAGATTATTTTGATTAATTATCATTAGGGTTTAACGTTGTTCGTTAATTGGGTATCTATATATGTGTATGTACTCAACCAACAAAATGTGTACAGGAAACTCTAATTTCAGTCGAACTGATAGTAAAGAATTACTCTGTGCATATCTATCCAAAAATAATTACATACATTAGCTACTGGTACGTATAACCCAAAAAATATTTATCAACTGTCAACCGATATGGAGTAATTCTAGATGGTTTTGGAAATAATCGATTGACATAATTATGTTTATAAAAAACTATAAAGAATTTGTGACCTTTGAAAATGTGTAGGGTTTGGTAAAATATTAGTGTTTCCTGTTCGAAAAAGATTGACAGTCACTTGAATATTGTTAGGGCCACCTACGTATATGTAAACGGTAATTACATGGTGAAGTGGAAAAATATTTGTTCCATCAACAGTCCAATTATACGCCCTTACTTAAATAATGGTTTATGTAACCTCGCAAAGCACTTTATTTGGTACGAAGTAATTGTAAATAGTTAAGCTTACCGTTTGGGTCCCGTTCTTTGTCTTATCAAGGGGCGATGTGGAGTGTATTTTATTTTGAGCTTATCGTCCTCCAGTCGAAAGGACTCCAAACACATGCACAGTAAAGGATATAAGTACGGGTAAAATATAGGAAATGACGAATATGTCTATAGACAGTGGAGCAAAACCTGTTAGAAAGAATCGATAAAAACTGGAAATACTTTCACCGGTCAGAAATAAGATGCGGTATGGCGCAATGTACAAAGCACTCGAACCGTTCGATAAGTTCTCTCAAAACCATATTAGAACGCAAGAAATGAATACATGGGTAAATCTTGACCACGAACCAGCAAAAGTTTTTTTGCTGCTAGTTTACCAGTTTACGATTAGACACAGCCTTCATATAGGAACAAACCATGTGCGGATAGTTTCCAATCTAATTATACGATTTCCAAAACCTTTATCATCGGACTTGGGTAATATAACGAAAATGTACACCACACAGTATGAAGCAGCAGAAATATACAAATAACAACAAGAGGTGGAAGCGTTGTGTTAATACCATTAGGAATAAGGTCTTACAGACTTTATACTAACTTGTCCTCCTATACTGATTAAAATCTGGCGTGTATCTGATAAACCCTAGCAGTCGGATCACATTCTCATTAGATTTGATCTAGAGGTCACAAAAAAGAATCTATAAGAAGTCAGAGTTCTATGATTAAGGAACTGACTCCTATAAAAATTAGTACTCGGATCTGAAATGCCTTTAGACCGAAATACCATTGAGTTACCCGTGAAGTAGCCTATTTTTGTTTAGCTGCATAGTACTTTCTACTAAGAACAGCTGCTCTGTCCAGCGAAGAGAGTCTATTAAATTGATTCCCTAGTTAAATTGCAACTAGAGACTCTTAAAAGGAAAACAAGGAAACTTTTCAATAGAACATGACTCAACGCAGAGTTGGAGTAAATACCATTATATAAAAGCTCTTGCAGAATACAACCAATAATAATCAAAATTCAAGAAATCAACAAAAAGAACCCTCTGTGGGGAAATCATTGAACTGCCTTCAGTAGCCAGGCTCCAAAAACTAATCTAAAAGTATCACACTTATGGAAAACTTTTTGCCTCTGTAAAAAAGGAGGAATAAGTCTTTACTAAAAGTGGCTTGCCGCTGGCAATCGGGTTTTATATCCTCTACGTCCACTGCTGAAATCAAAATATCTGGCAAATGCGGATGAGCTGAAACTATACAGAGTATTGATCAGACCCGTTGTCATGTATGGATGTGAGAGTTGGACCTTGACGGATGAGCACGAGAGATGGCTTCTAACATTTGAGAGAAGAATCATGAGTGTGATATACGGCGTAAAACGCGACGTCGATGACACATATCGAGTTCTTTTCAATCACGAGATCAGGAATTTAATGCAAATTCGTGATATCGTGCATGAAATCAAAGAACAGCGAGTACGCTGGCTCGATCAAGTTCTGCGTGATCTTTCAAGGGAGTGCCGACTTTCAGTAGGCGAATAGGTCGCTGTTGGCGACGATGGCTAAACGGCGTAGAGAGCGATCCTGTCATCTTTTGGTTGCTTGCAACAGTATGAAGAGCTGGCTCGTGATCGAAACCAATGGAGTCAGATTTTTGACACGGTAGGGGCCAATAAAAGCCGTCAAAAAAAGTGAAGAGGAAACTATTAAAGTATTTATTTATCCCCCATTTCCAGGCTGCCCACAAATATCGAAATAGTGATCCAGTGGCTTAAGGGGAGTTTTGAACCTCATTATAGGATATAGAGTCTATTGGAAAAATTAAGTACGTGTGAGGTGGGCTATTTAAATTATTCAAACCGTTCAAGTCTTATACAAACCCACATTTATTACTAGCAAGGAGAATAGCAGAAATTCTTCCGCATTTGGTTTGCATCCTTAGAGCCTCTGGGTACATATGCCACTTGTTATTGGAGAGCAGTATAGAGAAGTGAAAAGTGCAGGAATATCACATCTAGATTGGAAGATGAATTGGTTGCTATATTTACGTCACAACGAAATGCCCTCAAGGAGGTGTTGCATTCCCTTATTGCTACGGTTTCTGTTGATTGACGAGGTTTTGTCTTAAATGAACGGATTTGATGTTCAAATATAATCTAGGAAATTATTTTAATAAGCACTGTGAAAGTGCTGACACCTTTCGTTTGGAATAGTACTTCGATCCAATTTTACAAAGAATGAATATATTCAGAAGTAGTCCTAGATTAGAAACTGACAAAGTATCAAAACATCAAGGTCTATAAAAAAGCCGTATTTCCCTTTTGGACATGTGAAAAGCGTTCTGGTAAAGTAGTAGGAGATTGAAACCGAAGATGGTTTGAAACCGAAGATGATCTACTGGTACCACAAATACTATGGCATCCAAGGACTGACGAAATTTTCCACAAAACCATACTCATTTACGTACAATTATATTATAGCCTGCATTGGTCTTAGAGGATACATACAAACATGTGACTGCAGCTGTTGAGGACTTTACGGCTTACTTAACTGAAGAAGCTGATTTGACTGAATTTGAGATGCAATATCAGTGAAATCAGAAAAATAAAACAAGCAATTAAGTGGGTTATCCATAACTCCTGTGGACTTATTTTACGACCATCCAGCCTCTTGAATAACTCCCGACTGTATGTAGGCCAAAACCAAATTTCTCAAACCTTCTGACAAAGTATTTTTTGATTGAGATAATTAGACCAAAGAAGGACGCTGATTTAAACAGAATTCAGACGAGACACAAATGGAAGGAGAAACAATGATATGATTACTTGTGCATTATTATTTCTCTGGAATATTCTGCAAAGTCACAAGAGGACATCGCCGATTATTTGGCGTAATATTTTTTAGATCTATAGGACATTATTTCCCCCTTTTTCGATAAAACCACACAGAGCTTCTAGATTGGGCCAAGTGAGTAGATATAGGCCTCAATTTATTGACATGGCAACAACAATTAAACCTATTTCTGTCCTTTCCAACCAAAAATACGCAAATCGTAAAACATTATTAGTTTATCGCGTCTTTTATATATCCCCAGATTGATTTACTATATAACCCAGTTAAAACAAACATTTCACCTGATATAATTTACAACTTCGGAATATCATAATTTTTACGCTATGATTGTACATACCTATATATGTGCCATTAACCAAAAATGTCTTTAAGTTTATTATACGCAAAATACAGTGACACTCCCAAAATGAAACGCAAAACAAATTGTATGACTGTAATTTTCTTGAGCTTTGCACACAATATGATGCTATATAGCTAGGTCGTTTATCATTCACTTCATCATCTCAATGTGTAAAATGTAATATATTAGTGTGCGAGATTCTGGATTACATTAAATCTTTAATGCAACAGTGTATACATGGTATATATGTGAATGACGGCATATACCTGAATCGTTAAAAATTTCAACATACATTTACTTTTATATAGCGCACAAGAACACCAGCAACAACGTATACGCGGAATTGGTAATAATTTAAACACGCGAAAAACAGATAAATTTTTGTTATAAAGACATTTTATCATCAATTTATTATTCTATTAATAATAATAATAAAAATTAAATAAATAAACGACATATACACATATGTATGTACGCAAAACTAACCTAAATTGGAATACAACACAACAAGTACATTTTGATATAAACACACACGAGTACGTACGTACCGTCATATAATAGTTTACAATTTGTGAATGCAAATTTATCGTGTGTGCGCCTATCTACGAGTATATCCAAACATACTAAATAGTTTCCAAAATAATCATAAAATACTTTTTATTGTGTATAGCATAGCGTATACCCGAAATAATGGGCCTAAATCGTTTTTATTTCGAAAACTAAATTGGATTATTATGGCAGTATGCTTGTTTTAGAGTGAGTCCCATCTGCTTGTTTCATTTTATAACATATTTTTTATTTTGGTATTGGCAACACCGTATTAATCGACAAAATGGCGATTGAATTAAGGCTAAGGCATTTATGGTTCCGAGTTCAAACCCAATAGGGTTGTAGATAAAACCGAGGTTTTGACATTCAATACCCAACCCTCATTGAAAAAGAAGTCTTTGGTTTGGTATATACGGACGAAACACAAATGGACGGAGAAACAACGATATGATTTTTTCGAAATTACCTCATAAATATTCTCTAGAGTCACAAGACGGCATCACTGAGCGGTAGTGTGAAGCATTTGAGGTTTTATAACCTCACATTAGCGTAACATTTCAGAGAGTCATCTGCGAGCTTCATTTTAAAATATATTTGTTGCTCTCATAATGGCAACACTGCATTAACTGACAAAATGGCACTGGGATTGGAGCTGCGGCATATATGGTTAACCAAAGTAGAACAAAATAAGGGTTGAAGGAAAACTGAGTTTCTTACATTCGATTTCGAATTCCGACTATATGCCGGCAAAAATGTAATTTCAAAAACGTTTGGATATGGTACTTCCCGATTGGGATTTTGAACCCGGTACCTTCCGCTCCAACTGCCGTAGTTTTATCCACTGCGCCACGACTTTTTAGTACATCCAATTCCGTAGAGGTAAACATCAGAAATTTCTCAGAAATGTTCTGCAGAGTCACAAAAGGGAATTGCCGGGAGTTATTTATGCCGAGTCCGAACCCAATAAGTGTTGAAGGCAAAGCTCAGTTATTAACATTCAATTACGACATTTGACTGTATGTCAAGCGAAGAATAATTCCTCACAAACCTTTTAATTAGGTATTTTCTGATCGGGATGAGTGGACCAGAGAAGAGATTCCGTATATAGATTAACATCATGAATTTCTGAGAAACGTTCTGCAGAATCACAATATTGCATCGCCTAAAGGAAGTGTGGCGCTGGTGGTTTCAAAACCGACCCATATTAGTATACATTTTAAAAGACCACATGCTAGTTTCATTTTAACTTATATTTGTTACTGTCGTAGTGGCAACACTGAAACAACCGACAAAATGGAGATTGGATAAGGTCTGCGGCATTTATAATACAGAGTTCGAACTCAATAGGGTCGGACTTTTTAACAATCAATAACGATTTCTGACTGTATGCCGACCAAATCAGATTTCCACAAACCTTTTGAACAGAGAAGAAATCTCATTGAAACAGGAGTTTATGGTATGAACAACGGAGGAGACACAAATGGACGGAGGAACAGCGATATGATTCTTTAGACATGACTTGGGTTTATCCAATTCCGTAGTGATAAACATTATACATGTCTCATAAATGTCCTGTATAGAGTTACAAGAGGGAATCGGTGTGGTGCTTGAAGTTTTAAACCCACGTATTAGCGTAAAATTTCCGAGTCCCATCTACGGATTTCATTTTAAATTATATTTGTTTCTGGCAAACTGGCATCACTATGCATTAACCGACAAAACAGCGCTGTATAATGGCTACGGCATTTATAGTACCGACTTTGAATCCAGTCAATTATTATAAAGTATACCCACATCTCAACAGACCCGTCACAATTACGAACGGGATCTATAAATTCAGTCAGAATATTCAACTGGCCCTTTGACCTTTTGTTGTGCTCGTCGTTTGAGCCCAGTGTTAACCATGAGTGACTGATTTGCAGTGATATCAGAATGTCTGAACATGTTGAAAACCCAATCAATTGGAATATTATGAACTATTCTCCAACTTATAATTCGTTTAGGGCGATTTGATTTATCTGACTTGAATCAGCCTTTAATACCCTTCAGATCAGTTCTTTTTTTATTGTGTCCTCCGTAACAAAGATTGAGTACAAGATGTGAAGTGAACCTGTTCTTCGTAACAATATGTGAAGTGATCTTGTTCTTAAGCTAGCTGCTCCTTTGGAATTTCAGCGAATGGAAGTTATTTACAAAAAACAGCAGAGTGGTTAATTCTACCATTAGAGTGGAAGGTGCCAAGCTCAAGTCTCGATTGGACTCGCTTTCAACCTCGATGCAGGCTGAATTAAAAAGTGAGGTTTCATCATTCGTTAACGATAAATGATAGAATCAAGGCATCACTAAATCCCAGTTCTGTGCACTCCACCTCCTATGAGTTGGTCCTCCAGGTCGACCAATATCTGCCATATCAGAACTATATAGGATGGCATGGTGAAATGCCAAGGCTCGGAGACTCAATGTGCACTCTCCTCAATTTATTCTCTCCTGAAAGTGTCCGTTAGATATTTACAGTGAAAATCCGAATTAATTCTTGATCACTGTTGGTTTCAGCAGGAAGGATCAACTGGGTTGTTATGAAATATTACTCGAGCAAAAGTATTTTTCATGTCATTTTTGAAGAAAACTTTTGGACTGCAAACCCTACTATAAACGTACTATACCCTACTATACTATAAACGTTGCTCGTTAAAGATCAAGTGAAATAGTGCTCCGCAAACATGACGAATTTGGTTGTAGTCACATAATGATTTTTACTAATTTTAAACTGCACGAGGTGACAAATTTGTTGTTGGCAAATTTGGTAGATGATTTTTTTACTATGGGAATCTCTGGCAGTTTTGAGTGTGAACCTAATAAATGTTAGGCCTTAGTATAACATAGAAATGGGTCTATAAAATCGGGGTACCAATGTTTAGCTTTTTGACATAAATTTTGGGCAATGCATTCATCCGATTTCTAAATTGGTGTCCAGAATTTAGTGCTTTGAGAATGGTGTCTTGTCCAGAAAATATCTATTTTGAGGATCTCCTTCATGTTCAGCTTTGCAATCCCAAAAGATCTGCGTTAGAATTCATGGTTTTGATTTTATAAGGGACCGGTGGGAAAATCTCTTACATCAATGGCAAACTTCTAGTGTAAGTACCCTCAGACAATTAGCGTAACCCATCTTAACGATTTTTTTACGCCAAAAACGATTGCTATTTACAGCTTGACGATCATTTTGATCGGTCTTGCTAGTCCATCCTTGTGAGAGAAATATAATACTTATCCCCTGCTCTTCATTCAAATATCAGCGAGATATGAGTTAAACTCTCTGAATGAGTGTTTTGCTAGAATTCTGCAACCTGGATTTTGCATTATTAGACAATTGTCAGTAAGCATCAGTCAAGTCAGGCTTGGTGGCAGGAACTGATGGTAAGAATTAAATTGTTTTAATGTTTGAAAGTTACATTCTATAGAGGTTGACTTATTTTAATTGCTTCTGATCCTGATCAATCCGTAGTAACTATACGTACGGAATCTCTGCGGGTAGCTTATTCAGAAGCTCATGTCTTTTCCATATTACATATTTTATGGTTCTGCTATAGTTGATTGAGCTATTTTCAAAAGCTTTCCTTTCAGATCAAGTAGGATGAAACCAGTCAGAACAAATCACTCCCTACCTTCAAGCTGGTCGCTATGTTCTGTTACTAAGTATTATTATATGATGTATTTGAATTATTCTTCATAAAAATGCATATTTGATTTGCTTAAGTAAGTCGTCGTGACACAAACTTTCTCACTAGCTAAACTAAAGTTGTACCTGTTTTGCCCAGATTCCAGCTTTGATAGCGCTATACAATTTCTTCCCGGTTTCCAAAGAAGCGAAGTGAGATCTTCGCTTCTTTGGTCCAATTTTGTTACTACAGTTATTTCAAGTGTTCCGTATTAGGTAATACCGGAGGTCACCTAGTATCTTAAAACTACGTTAGAGATTGCCATTATTCAGATGGAATCTTGCCTGAAAGATTCTTGGCTAACCTTGATTTTATCTATATTGTCACTTAGTGTAAGCCGCACTTCTATTTCGTAACCATCCAAGCCAGTTAGGAAAGCAGTTTAAATACATACACTGACTTTTATTGATGGGTTCGAATCTGATCAAACTAAAGTGTAGTAGATCTTATAAAATTTACATCTGCTGCCTATTAATACCATCTTATTATGTTTAACTAATCATCAGTTGTTAAAGTTTCAATTAAGACTGCAACATTCCCACAGAATACAATCAACAACATTCCGATTGATAGTCGTTATCACCACATGAGCTTTCATAAATTGTCTTATCACCGTATCACACATGGCTCAGCTACTCTTTACAATAAAACGATATGTATTTCCGTTCTAGTCACATCACCCGTAAGACGACCCGTCACCAAATTTAAGAACTATCGCATACTTTGTTGTAACCGTATGTGTATGTGTGTGTGCCAGCACTTAGCTTTAAAAACTTGTTTAAATCAATCAACACTCAGCTATACGAATATTTATACACAACAACAATTTAAAAGTTGTCTCATAACAAACTTATTTATTTCATTATAATTCCGAAAATGGTTAGATTACAGATATTTGGCGCCTTAACACGTAAAGCTTTGTGTATTGTATTATATATACAAAACTGTTTTCTTATATATTATGTCTTACGTCTTTCTCGCATTTATTATAATATAATTATTAACCGTAAACGTATACTAAAGATAAATCATGATATGATAATTATTGTGGTTGACATTGATTGTAGCATAAAAACCATTTAGCTATCTATATACACAGTTTGTTTTGTCGTCATATAAGATACAAGACAATAATTCGTCGGAGAGCAATAAAAATTTGTTAATTAAGCACAATACAATGTGGTAGCTAATTTTGGACAAATTTACGGCGAGCAGGATGTGAATTAAATGTCATGTGCTGTATACCAAAATGTAAAGTTCATCACTCAGCGGTTTATGGTTGTGTAATACAGGTTCGCACGATTTTATGGACAATATCCAAAGTCAGGTGGGTCGAACGAATAAACAATTATTTACATAAAATCTAGCAAATGTCTATAAGACTTTATACCTCACACCATTTTATCCGCGTCGATGGAGACACACACACACACACAATCTTTATTTGATGAATTAATTAAAAATTAAATTAATAATTATGCCCAACATGGAAAACGTTCACTGAATTTACATATTTTATGATTTTACTATTTAACATATAAAACCGAAGTTTGTTGTTTGCCGCGCGAATATCTATCCGCAGCACCTAATCGCTATAAATCTTAATCCATATAGCGTTCAGCCAATATATTCCAAATTTAAACAGAATTCTCGTTTTTTTTATTTGATTTAATTAAATTTACGATCGTTCATAATTTCATTTTGTACAAGCACAAAATATTAACCGGGTTCGTAGAAGACGATAACCGCATACCATCTTAAATATAAAATTCCAAACATTCTTTCAATAAATTATAAATATATGTTGTGTAAGCATATTTTAACACATTCAAGGTACATTTAATGGTTGCAGTTCATAAACTTTTAGAATCGCTCAGATGGAAAATTTGTTCAGATTTGAAATTAAACAAAAAAAATATTTAATTATTCAAGAATGTTAAACGTTTGAGTAATCAATCTGGAAATTATGAGGTATGGTTAAACTGTAACTCGATATGAATGAAATTAGCGTATATAGTCGTCGTTTATATATAGGGAAGCAGGTCATGCGTGATATTTTATTACGAGTAACCGAACGAGATTTTTTGTTGAGGCTTGTCAATTTGTTACTGATACACTTGATGGTGTTTATTATGAAATGTATTTTGTTGGCCTGATTTGCTCATGCATATATGATTGGTACAGGTATTGCGGAACTTAATGTTTCAATGATATCACAAAATATCCAGGATTAAAATACAATATTGATAATGTAAATTGTAGATCTGTCTATTATGGTACAGCAAAGTCATCGAAAAAGTGAAACATGTGTTTGACTATAGACCGCCATCTTATTAATTCTAACTCATAATCATAATAATCGACGTGAATCGAAATCGAGTATTTAGACCCCAATGGAGTATAAACTGAATAATACACCAACAACATTCTTGCAAGCTCTAGTAACATTTTTGTGTAAAAGGCTATCTGTTACTGATCTTGACCAATAATACAACTGCAGGCTTTTGAATCGAAAACCAACTATAGGTATATCCTACCCAAAAACGTTTCGAACCATTAATAAACCAAAAACATTCCTGAAAGCTCTTTTGAAAAATTTTTTGTTGATAAGGTGTGAGGCTGCCCTCATTATAATCTAGTCAAATAAAGACTTGATACGATGTCAAAAGGTTGATCCTTACCCCGAAGCATTTTAACCCATTAATATGACGTCAATATTTCCAAAAGCTCTTGAAATTTTTTGTTGGCTTTCCTCTTATAAATTTTGTGCAATATCGGAAGGTACCTCTGACTATAATGGTACAGCAAACTCACCAAAAACCCAGATTGATTACACGTGCTCTAAAAATATTTGACTAAGAGGCATTTCAGTAGGATATATAGCGATCGAGACCCCAGTAAGACATATACCGATCAATACACCGATGACATTCCTGAATGCTCTAAGAAAAATTTTTGGTCTCTTACACCCATCTCTGACCTAGTCCAAAAATATACCAATTACAGATTTCCAAATCCAAAACCAAGTAAGTAAATACTTATCCAAAAGCATTTTGAACTATAAAATGCCACAACATTTCTGAAAGTTCATAAAAAATGTTTGTCTTGTCCACTTATTAAAAATGTTTGTCTTGTTCACTTATTGAAGACTTGATCCAAAATCAATTAGGTATAAAATTGTCCTGAATCTAATAGGCTGCCCTGTTACTGATCCTGTCCAATAATGACAATTGTCAACTTGATCCGAAACCAGTTATAAATTTACCCAAAAGCATTTCGCCATATTAAAATGTCGTCAACATTTCTGAAAGCATAAAACAATTTTTATTTATGAGGTATTCCTCTTATTAATATTGTCACATAAAGCCAAATGAAAACTCGCTACGAAACCAAAAGGTCTATACTAACCCGAAAGCATTTCAATTCATTAATATAAAGTCAACACATCTGAAAGCTCTTGAAATTTTTTTTGTATAGGCTTCTCTCTTATAAATCTTGTTCAATATAATGACAATTGTCGACTTGATCCGAAACCAAGTAGGTATGTATCTGTTCAAAAGCTCATTAATGTGCCATTAACAATCCTGAAAGCTCTACAAATTATTTTTGTCTAAGAGGTTGCCATCTTATAAATTTTGTCCAATAATAACAATTTCAGACTTGATCCGAAACTGACTAGGTGCATACTCAAAAGGATTTTTATGTCCGGCAAAAATTAAGCTTAAGTTTCACCCATTAAGTATCACATACATTATCAATTCAGAGCATAGGCAAGCAGTTTTTATTCCGAACGCACTAAGGTTTGATTTACCCAAAACCATTTCGACCAATTAGTATGTCATTAAGCTTCCTGAAAGCTCCGGAAATGCTGGAGCTTTTAATTCTACTTTTTAGTTAGTACTTTATATTACTTTTAAACACTATCGTAACGGCTTGTATTTGTTTTGGTTGTTACCATAATGAAGAAGATCGAATTTTTTAACATGAGGTATATGACTATCACCTCTTGGTCAAAGCCGCCAAGACATATCAAAAGGAAGAAGTGCACTGAGCTACTGCGGCTTTCAGAAAAATAGTTTTGACCTTTACTTGTACAATCGACTATTTACTACATCAAGCATTCCTATAAAGTCACTTAGTCGTCTTTAGAGGGCACAATAATTTTACTGGTTCCTTTTCTGGACTTTGAGAATATTTCCAGATCTCGCTAAAGTTTATTTTATGTACTCTACCACTACATTTGCTAGCGAAGCCATTCTGTGATCTACTCTTTAAACAACCCTTAGTCAATCTTTGTGGCTCATTGAATTAGTAAAGGCTATCCCACAGTTAAAATGTTTTGGTTGGTCAATTATTAAGATTTGCTTTACAATTACAGTTGAAGGGTTTCAGTATATGCAAACAGGGTCGTTGTCTGATCTCATGTGCATATCGGATTTGGAATCGTAAAATTCCAGTTACAAAAATCTTAAATAAACTGGAGCTCCTAGATAGGAATACTCAAGTTGGATCTGAAATTCCCTTTAAGCTATTGCGAACATTGAGTTTCCCTTGGACCATGAGCTTGGCTGTTACTAGTTATATAATATTGCTACCCTCCTTGTTTGAGCAGTTTTAAACGACATGAATCTATCAAAGCAATTGGCTGGTGCAACAAAGCTTTGAAGATACATACAACAAAAGTTAGTAGAATAAGCTAATAGAGCCAATTATAGAGACCTTATTATAAGGTGCTTTTACAAATTATACACTTAAATTAAATCGTTCTATTAAAACTGCTACAAAGAGCACTTATACTGTATGAGGATAACAATGAAGTTCTCCCACTAGTCTCAAAATGTTGCTCAAACGAGATACAAATGGAGCTGGTTTTCTTTAAAGGAACCTGGAAGCTCAGTTGCCATAGTTTAGCAATTAACCGAGATGTGTTAAATCGGACAATCGTGAAAAGCAATCCATAGATCAACTTCACGAAACTCAGTTATCGCTCAGTTCCGGTTCTCATAATTTTGTGATTGCTTTCTCGTGGCCGTCGTTTCTGTTTAATAGTTGGATCTTATACAAATTAATAAAGGTTAAATCTGTGTGGTTAAATTCACAGAATATTTTCTGAACACACGTTCCTCGACAAGTTGGAATTGTCGGGTCATTTAGAGAGTAGTTTGATAGTTAGTGATATGAATTCGGGATCAATTTGGTGCCCAGAACATAATCTTTTCTTTGGCCTCCTGAAAGTACGGTGAATAAGAATCTACATGTAAAATTCGTTGACCGACACCAGAATATAATAACTTAAATATCAAACCACAAACGAGTAGGTTGGACCTAGTTCCAAAACAAATAGTCCAGCACCAAAACAAATAGCTTTACTCAGTATGACGATACATTATCAAACGTCTTCCAATTTATTTTATTACTGTCGCCATTCATTTAGGACCAAATTTCTCCAGAGTACATCCCAAATTACACCATTTCAAACAATAAATGACAAATCTATATCAATTTGGATACATCATATTAAGAGATTATTATTTATGTAGGTAATTTGCCGGACACCCTTGTCCCAAATAGTTTTTTTGGTAAAGGTTCTATTTTACCGATTATATTTTACACAATCACAGTTGGACTCGTATGTAACAATTTTTCTGTATACTGCCGATAGTGCTGCTGCTGCTGTTGTTCTAGTTGTGGTGTCATTCTATCATTTATCATTATCATCCATATACATAAAATCAGTAGTGTTGTAAGGTAAACCATTAGTTTCGACACATACACGCATACACAAATAAACTACAGGAATAAATTATAATTTGTCATTTTATTTGTGTATACTGGGTGGGTGTGCTTTCTTTTTAGCTTATAAACGAGTGTGTATATGTGTGTATATATCCTTTGTATACTCAGCTATGTGTCTTGAAAATGAAAAATGAAAATAATTTAATTTTTTCCTTCTTGTGGATTCTCTTATATACGAGTAAGAGTATCCTTTTTGCAGGTTTTTACCGTGCGAATGAAATTTTTACTTTTGAATATTGGGTTGTTAAATGGAATAGTAGGGTCAAGTGGCAGTGCAAAACAAGGCGACAACAGTTTTACTAAAACGTTAAGCAACATTTGTTTATTGCATACGGAGTCTCCTATACCGCCATGTCAGCAAGTCTTCCCAAACAACCAGCAATCCTGCCAACTGAATTGGATTCAATTGGACTAATGATTACAGAAACGAGCACCATCATCCCACCAAGTAAGCACAAATTGCAAACGCACGCTATTACATCGAGATATTATGGGTCACAGTGAAATATGATGACATATAAGCTCAAGAAACTGTACCCAAATTAGGCACTGCAATAGCTAAAGCAAAAAAAACACTATACTCGAAAGGAAATCAATCAGTACAAGTACTATCATAATACAGTGCTATGCACATACGGATACACATGACATTAAAAGACGAATTCCACGAGCAGCTTTGCAAGCCACAACAATATCAAGCATACATCAAAATGAAATAAAAAAATCCAACGTGAGTTTAAGTTGGAATAGACAATTCAGGTATAACATCAGTAATGAGCAGAGAATCATGATTTCAGAATACTGCATCTCTCATTGTCCTAACTCATTGCCCTGCGGAACCTCCCTGTTCTGATAACCGTAACATTCAAAATTAAACCAGCTGCTGTTAAAACATACAAAGCCCTAAAGAAAAAATTCGACATTGAAGAACTCAGCTACAACTGCTACCAACTTAAAATACTCCTATGCCACCAAGATACAACGGAAACTAAACGTTAATATGACGATACAGCGAAAAAAGTGAGAAAAATGGCAAGGAGTGGTCGCAGAAATTACACAAAATATCCTCAAGCTTGCAGAAGATGCAGCTGCAGGCAGAAATATGCCCAAACTACACCATTTTGTCACTTAAAAATTCACATATAGTTCATCAATGAAGGATTTCATCTGTCAGGGTTTGAACCACACATAAGCAACCACTAGATAGATGGAAGACTGCAAAGTGAAAAAATGTCCATTTGGCAACTATAACGAAACAATGAACATCCATTCACTAGTAACGCGGAACCTGAGAAACACCAGCTGAATCAGTTGAAATATTGGATCCCAGACGAGTAAACATGAAAACGGTCGACAAGAAAGACGATCTAAGAGAATACCAGAACTGACGGAGTATCTCACTTCTCAACAGTACGATACAATTATTAGCTAAAGTATTATCTTTGACTGAATATTCCTATCAATCAACCAAGAACTAATAGTGCAAAAAGCATGTAGAACTGGAAGAAACTGTTAAGATTATATCATCGCTATACACGTATCATCATAAGTCATCCAAACGAATGTACTTCACCGCTATTCCTACTCTTTGAGGTCTGCCATGTGTGTTTGACATAATCTGTCAAAACGCAATCTAAAAGACACTTTATACGAAGTGGACAGAGGAGAAACTCTACACAACATCTCCAAATGGAGTTAAATAAGGACTGCTAACGCGACTCACTGATTTGATCTACGGAGATGCCATTTGCCTGCAAACAGATAGGAATACCGACATAAAGCAGAAAGTATAAACAAGATGTCAGACCACTCAAATGGACTAGATACTAGACTCAGTGAAATCAAATATAATGTAAAAGGAATTCGCAAGGGTAGAGTAAAATTGGAAAGCTTCACTGTAAATATGGTCCATCAAAGTCCTGCCCTAGAAATATTATTTGTGTAGCTCCTTCAAATATTTACACATGCTTCCGATTATCATCCACCCGAACACCATGCGTTCTGTCTTTGGACCACCATGACCTCATTTAGTTTCGTAGAACTTATATTAGACTCAAGTATTTATATTAGTTACTGAGTTTGTTTGTCGAAAACCAGAGCTTCGACTACTTAATTTTGGTAGCAGCACGTTGATTGTTTAGCTACTAGGCATAGTTTATAATCGTCTCATTGTGGTAGATTGTCCGGTCGATGTATGAAATCTTTCTATTGGAAATAGTAAATGAATCATGTTGGGTGACCCAGAATGTTTTACTGGACTCTTCATAGCTGTTGTAGCGTTATTTGCAAAAAGGAAGCTTATGTGGTTACGAACATTACGTATCGTCGATGCGAGTATCAATGTGGGTTTGATGTTTTACTCTGATATCGAAAAAGCTATAGTTCTGAAGTTTATATGAAGTCATTATCGCTATCGTAGTTTTCAGATATGCTGACGCTTGATTATTTACCCTCTGATGATTGAAATCTTCTTTCGAGAAAGTTTAGAGATCAGTTAGAGCACAATACAACTCAGTAAACATGGGTTGAGCTGAAAACAATATTCTCGCATTTAATAAGATTGTCGAGGAGTTGTCTTTCGGGGATATGACACAAACCCTCATATCTTCGGTCCCGTGCCAAACATTTTATGATTCGACGAAAAATATGTTATTGTTTATAACGACAATTATTATGATAAATTAATTTTATGTTTTTCTCACCATTTTCCCCATTTTTAATGTCATTTTCTTGTATTTTGTGTGAAAGAGGAAGTTCGACAGAAAAAGAAAGTTTATTTCGTCGTCGACGTCCTTTTTGGCAAAAAAGGAAATTGAATTGTTATATATTTGTGTTGGGCCCGATTTTGTATTTTTTGATACACTTTCGTTCTTTATAAATGATATTTTTATGAAAATTTTTGTTATTTGGATTGAGTAGAAAATTTTGTAATTAAGTTTGAGTTAGTTGTCCATTTTAATAATATTATTTAAGTTGAATTGACATTTTAAGGTCGAAATTATAAGATGGATATTTATGATATATATTTGGTGTCATAAACTAGGACATTTCTATTTGCTGTACTTTGTCGATGATAAATGGATCGAATTCGAGCTAAAAAAAATATATACTCGAAAAGTCACATATCGATATAAGTACATATATATATATATATATACATACATAAAGGGGTTTCGTAGACATGCCAAACCTGTTGTGACTGATTACAATCGCAATGGTTAAAAACCGTGGAATATAAAAATTAAATTAAACTTAAAATTCGTATTGATTAGCATCTCTGAAAAAATTAATTTAACCCAATTAAACAGTCAACTCGCGAAGCGATTCTAATTGGTATATACGAACGAAATTGTTGTTGCCGTCTCTGTATCGAACATTTAATTAGCGACGATGAATTTTGAAATCACCAATTAAGTTGTTGATACTTTGAGATTTTAAACAAATCTGTTTGACATATTGGCAGTTATATAATTAAATTAATTAGCAACGATTTCAAAGTTTTTCATTTCGTTGTGTTTGATAGTTTGGACTTTCGTTTGTTGCGATTCAACTTGATCCGATATCAATGTTTGGACAACCAGACATTTTAATTTGTGATATGAGGTGGGTGAATTGGTTGATTATTTAGTATAGTAACGAATAAGCAGAACAAGAGCACAAATTGAATCATTTATCATAGTTCAATAAAACCGGGATGTCCTCACATCACTCATAATGCACATTGCTAAAGTGACTACCAATCTCTCCTTTAAGAAATAACCATGCCCCAACTCTCTAGAACTGTATCAGGTTCCACGAAAGTGGAAGATGCGGTCATGGCTCTATGGATACCGTACACTGGCCCAGCAAAGTTTGACAAAATTTAGACTGTCAAATCATCAACTCAGGATGAGTTTTGTTTCCCAAACACACATAAAAAACAGTTTTGAAGTCAATGGTCTCTCTACAGTTGATCTGTATCTTATGATGTGCTGCAAGGTAAAATGCAATCTACATTAATAACCGAAGCTGATTCATATCTTATTCAATAACTGAAATCGAAATACTAAAATAAGTCCAATTAATCTGTTCCTTACACCATGTACTAATTATTGGCGCACATATAAGGTCTTGGACCCAGTTTCATATTGTACAACATAAATTAACGTATACAAGCATATAGTATTTATTTAACAAACTTGATCGATTTTTACTGTATCGATAACTGTCCAGTGCTCAGCAGCTAAGCAAGGTTAGCAAGACTACAATTTGCTAAGAAATCCCAAATTAAGCAATTTTGAAATGATTCTGACATCTGCAACTTATTTAAGACTGTAATTTATTCTACTAGGCTGAGAAAACCCTGGCAACGTTTATAACGGGTGATTTTTTAAGAGCTTGAGAACTTTTTTTTAAAAAAAAACGCATAAAATTTGCAAAATCTCATCGGTTCTTTATTTGAAACGTTAGATTGGTCCATGACATTTACTGTTTGAAGATAATTTCATTTAAATGTTGACCGCGGCTGCGTCTTAGGTGGTCCATTCGGAAAGTCCAATTTTGGGCAACTTTTTCGAGCATTTCGGCCGGAATAGCCCGAATTTCTTCGGAAATGTTGTCTTCCAAAACTGGAATAGTTGCTGGCTTATTTCTGTAGACTTTAGACTTGACGTAGCCCCACAAAAAATAGTCTAAAGGCGCCAAATCGCATGATCTTGGTGGCCAACTTACCGGGCCATTTCTTGAGATGAATTGTTCTCCGAAGTTTTCCCTCAAAATGGCCATAGAATCGCGAGCTGTGTGGCATGTAGCGCCATCTTGTTGAAACCACATGTCAACTAAGTTCAGTTCTTCCATTTTTGGCAACAAAAAGTTTGTTAGCATCGAACGATAGCGATCGCCATTCACCGGAACGTTGCGTCCAACAGCATCTTTGAAAAAATACGGTCCAATGATTCCACCAGCGTACAAACCACACCAAACAGTGCATTTTTCGGGATGCATGGGCAGTTCTTGAACGGCTTCTGGTTGCTCTTCACTCCAAATGCGGCAATTTTGCTTATTTACGTAGCCATTCAACCAGAAATGAGCCTCATCGCTGAACAAAATTTGTCGATAAAAAAGCGGATTTTCTGCCAACTTTTCTAGGGCCCATTCACTGAAAATTCGACGTTGTGGCAGATCGTTCGGCTTCAGTTCTTGCAGGAGCTGTATTTTATACGGTTTTACACCAAGATCTTTGCGTAAAATCTTCCATGTCGTCGAATAACACAAACCCAATTTCTGCGAACGGCGACGAATCGACATTTCACGGTTTTCAGCAACACTCTCAGAAACAGACGCAATATTCTCTTCTGTACGCACTGTACGCATTCGTGTGGTTGGTTTAATGTCCAATAAAGTAAACTGAGTGCGAAACTTGGTCACAATCGCATTGATTGTTTGCTCACTTGGTCGATTATGTAGACCATAAATCGGACGTAAATCGCGAAACACTTTTCGAACCGAACACTGATTTTTGTAATATAATTCAATTATTTGCAAGCGTTGCTCGTTAGTAAGTCTATTCATTATGAAATGTCAAAGCATACTGAGCATCTTTCTCTTTGACACCTTGTCTGAAATCCCGCGTGATCTGTCAAATACTAATGCATGAAAATCCTAACCACAAAAAAATCACCCGTTATATGGACTTGCTGTGCATCCCTATCCCATAGAACCAAAATAAGATTTACACATATATTCATTTTGGATCATTACAGCAGATAATGTCCAATTCCAATGTACAAAATCAGCGTTGAAAATTACGAACCCATTAGAAAAGAATTAGGTTTTTTATCTTTAAGGAGTTCCAGAATTCGTTGTTGTTTAGACCTCATTGCAAAATATGGTATCGAACATAATTTGGCGGCATAGTAATCATCTCAGGCTGATGCCTTAACTTATGCCGTAAACCCGTGTGAGTTAAACAATCTTCGTTTATAGTAGACCCTCGAAATTATAATTCGTTGAACATTTCAAAATAAGACCTCTTGAAGTATTAAACAAAATTCACAATAGACCTCTCAAATTAACTTATTGCTTAGTCCTCCACTCTTCATCAATCAATCATTATTTGATAAAAACGAAGGAGTTTCAAATCTAAATGCAAAAAATATTCCTTTTTTATTATTGACCTTGTTTATATTGACCTTGAATTCAAACTACGAGTAAATAACAACAACAACACACATTAGCTGATCCATTCATTCATAAAACAACAAAAATTTCAAAAAATTTCGTTTTTGTTTTGTCTCGAAATTTTAACTAATGAAGGATCGATGAATACTTTCTGTTTCATATTCCAATCAAATTATGATATGTGTCAGAAAGAGAAATAAATAAACACATAATGGTGTGATCGAAAGAAATATATGCTGTATGATATAGATCTATCGTACTTCGATTTGCAAGCCAAAAACGATACAATGTACAAACTATGAAGTATGCGAGAACTCACATAAGCGTATGAGACAAAAATAAGTCCATGATAGTAAAATAGTTGTTTGTCTCTTTTAACATATGTAAAAACGTTATTTATTTCTCTTTTCTACCAAAACGGAATGGGAATGGGCGTTTATTTTCTATTACCAATTCCAATTTTTTTTTGTTTCATTACGCTCTTAGAAATTGTTTTTGGTTGTACTCCTTTAATTAAAAATGGCTTTAAATACAAAACCAAAAATCATTTTTCAGTAGCGTAGAACTAAATCGTTTAAGGAGATATGTACAATGTAAATAATTTATTATCTGTGATTAAAGCCTTTGTCATATAAGAGGCGATCAATATAATCAAAGTATAATTTAAGAATTTTCGACCCTTTCAGTTGGCAACATCGTGAATCTTAGTCATAAGTCCTTTTGATCTGTATATCTTACACCCCTTATTTATGGCACAAATAAATAATCCCGATGTGAGTTTTATACGAAATTTATACGAAATTTAATATCCATATAAAGATAGTTTATATACGTTTGGGGCAGATCGAATTCGTCTCAATCACTGAAATGCAATTACTCAAATCTGAAGTATAAATCATTGATCTGTATATCATATCACAATTTCTTCAATGGGCCAGCTATGATAAAGAAACATTTTAAGTATTTAAACATTTTCTCACGGGGCATTGCGCCCTAAATTATTATATAGTTCCGAATGAAAACTCGGACATCGCAAACTGCGAACAGTAGTGTGGTGGATGAGAAGGAGAAACTGTTGAACACTTCTTTTGTTCCTGTTCTTCAAACTCTTCCCAAAGACGGACTGTTTTGGAGCACAATTCTTATTTGAGGATGAACTGATGAGCTGGAAGGTACCGAATATTTTGGACTTCATAAGAATTTCAACATATTTTCCACAATAGCCCACCCGAGTTGGGCCAACCGATTTGGTCTAGAATGATTTCCAGTCCTACCTTTAGGAGACCCGGGAATATCCCGTCTGGACCTGGTGTTTTACATTTTGAGAAAGAACTGACACTCCTCCGGATTCAATCTTTTGTAAACACTTCCACTATATCAAGTTCCAATATCTCCGAAACTTGAAAGTTGGTGTGGAAGTTGATTTCCACCTTCGACATTGGAACTCGCACCACTCCATGTCTTTGTTTTTTCACTTCGGAACATTTCTTGTATCTCTTTGTGAAGATTCGTACAAGTCCCAGTTTTCCTTTATAGTGGTTTCATGGTTTTGTTAAGAAGTGTTCTCTACTTCCTTAGTCTACCCACCATGATGTGCCAGATCTTTAAGGTTAACTTAGAGGACCACTCTTCTCAAAGGCACTAATTAGTGCTTCTTCAAGTTTATCAGCTGCCCTTTCCATTTCCTCACACTTTCTGATTTTCATTACTGAAGATAGAAGTGTTGGTAGAGATGAAATCTATAAGAGACAATCAGGGTTTCTTGAGTTCCTAAAATCTCTAATTTCAGGTTTATTGCTGATTATAGAAAAGCAAATGTGGCGATGGTTACAGAGAGTAATGCCATCTTAGACCAACCAGATCTTTGTGACACTTTTATCATATCACATACTTATGGCACAAAATATATAAATTCATGGTCCAAATATAAGATATTTAAAATTGATACGACATTTAATAACGATATCAGCATAGTTCATATACGTTTAGGACAGGTCGGAATCGTCTCATTCATCACTTAAATCGAAATTCTAGAATCTTAAGTATAACCTATTGATCTGCATTCCACATCACATACTTAATATCTTGATCCAAGTTTGAAATGGATACCACATATATTAACGATATCAGCAAAGGTTTTGTATAGTTCGCCATCCATTGGGCAAATTAAATTGATCAATTTAAAGCTCCCATAGAGCAAGTTGCCCAATTTTTTAGAGAGGAGCCCAATGCAAATTACAGCTGTCAGCCGTACTTTTATTTCATGATTTACAAAAATACTGTATATAAGATATGGGATAATTAAAGTTTCCAATTCAAATATTGTAGGAGTAGAAAAGCTCCACCATAAAGTGTTAAACTTCCGATCATAACAATTTGAGCAAAAAAAGTCGTGTTGATCAAAAACGAGCATCCGATCGATCTTCAAACCTTAACCATTCCAGTTTCTAATTTGAGTTTTTTGAAGCTTTAATGGGGAAGGTTTTTCAACATTTTTTTTCAGAGAATTGTACAACATTCCTACGTCATCCAAATAACGAAAATAAAATTGTTGTGCGGTATTCGTAAATTCTATATATACTCGTGAGGGTTATGACATCGTTAGTATCCAATTAAAATCGTTGGAGTGAATTAAGCTTCACCTTAAATTGTTTAACTGCCGATCATTACAATTTGAGCAAAAAATTCGAGTTAAGAATATACACTGAAAAAAATATATTATGTATCGCAAATAATTTTACCAGCTAATACATTAGTCGTGCTTATGTTATTTGGTGGAAATTTTTAAACTTATTTGCTTTGAATAGTTTAATATTTCATATCAAACATTAATTAATTGTGAGGAAAGGAGAAACTATTTAGGAAAATGATTTTAATTATTTAAGACAAACACTTTTCGTTCAATTTAAGTAATAATAATTATCAATACTAGCATCAATCGTTCGTTGTAAATTATTTAAATACTTACCGCAAATTACTATAATTTTACTAAGAAATAAGAAAATTATCTGCATTAAATAATGTTAAGGGTAGTTTTGAAATATAAAAGAAATTGGTTTTTATATAATTCAGTTTATTTTTCATATTATTTACAAATAGCGTTGTACACCTTTTTATATTAAAATTTTTGAAAATAAGACTGAAATGTATCGGTTTTTTTTAAAAAACTTAATTGCAAATGTGGATCAAGTGCCTGACAACACAAAATAAATTCATCCTCATAATATTGGTTTGTTATACCAGTAAATCTTGTCTATAAGATATTCCTTTAATCTCCATACATGTAATTATTGTAAAATAATCTTCTAAATCTTCCACATTATTTGGGTCTTAAATCTTCTGCAAACAGCGTGATAAATTGATCATGGTGATCCTCAGTTAAATTTTCCAGAAATCGATTTATATTCTTATTTGACTTTCTTGTAATCAAGATTAATAAAATGTCTCTTAAGTCAAATATATAAATTCCAATGTTGGTTATTTGGTGGTACCATATCTCCAACTAAGCAGTTAAGATGAAATACATTTCAGAAGCTGAATATCGTAACGTTGTGCCAAGCGGATTTATACAGAAGCTCCCGAATACTCTATAAATGATATAAAAACTCATTAAAAACATAATATTGAAACATTTTTATGCTAAAAGTATACATTTTTGATAACCTAAAGTTTTGTTATTTATTATAAAACTACTCTACGCTAAAAATTATAATTAACTAAAACTGAGACTAAAATTATACTTTTGTATATTTATATAAAATTTTAAACTTACCAACAATAACATTTATCACTTTAAATAGTAAACACTAAAAAATTTAACCACTTTTGGACTAGTTTTTATTTTTACTTAATATATCACATTAACCAAGCGACGCGTCTTAAACACGAATGAAGCTAAATCATGTGGTTTTACCGTAATATTTTTTCAAATATATATATTAATTCGGGTAAATATTAATTTTGTTTCACCAATTCTAAATGTTGGCGGTCAACACTTAATATGTTTTGTATTTTTCATAAATATTACTCTTATTTCTGAGAAACAATTATATCATTTACGTTTATTATTAAAATACGAAATAATAACTGTTTCATATAAACGCTTTTAATGTTTTTAAAAAATATTTAAACACTTCTCCATAATATTAAATTTTTAAACTATCTATTTTAAAGAATTTTTTAAAGGTAATGTTTCCGGGTAACTATTAATTGTTGATTTTAACACTAAATATTTCATACAAACTTTATTTATTTTTTCTAAACAGTGGAATAGTTACAGTAAATATTCATCAAATATTCATTTTTTTCAGTGTAGTCGTTGATCAAAAATGAGCATCCGATTAATTTTGCAATCCAAACCATTCCGGTTTCTCATTAACTGGTACGCATCCCATATACACAGACATTTAACCCGCGTAAAAGCTTTACTACTATATCCAGTATTTATATATTTTTGTATTTTAAGTTCATAAATTATAAATGTTATTGACTAGCTATATACGAAATAAAGTATAGTGTTTTTGGTAATAAAGCTTTTTTGTTCGTTGTTTATAGTTGGTGTGGTGAGTTCATAATTTTCGGGCGCGTATATAAATGTTATGATTGTAATAATTTTTGTGTTTCATAAATAAATCATGTTTTAATTTTATTAGTTTATATATAAAAAAACATTAAATAAATGTTCGTATATAGATATTTTATTAATCGCATTATATGTTAATCTTAATTTGATTTTAATAGGTTTTCAATATACAGTCTATATAATATAATGGCTGTTTGTTGTTATGTTTCTTTGTTCTATATACTATACACATGGACTAAACTACACTCGTATATATACAAGCATTGAGATGACGTAAAGGAAGTAAAAGGCGCAAAGACAAACAAACAATTATTGTAAGACCGTGAGACTTTAATCAGCCAACCGAATTAAATCCGATTTTTCGCCACACTGTTAAGCAAAGTGTTAAGCGAAAATATTTTTTAATCGTTTTAACCAAAAATTTTTATTCGTGCCTAATTATGTTATTAACATTTATTAAAATTTAATGTTTATAGATAAAAATAATACCGACGATTAAGGTGATTAAAAAAATTGATGTTGTCTATAGCATGCATAAATCATTAATTGATCTGCTTTTAATGTAATTCCGAGATTTATTTGTTACAAATTAATGCGGTTTTTATGCAACAATGCTCGACTGCTTTTATCTTAATTTTATATACGGTTTGTGGAAGGCGGTCAGATCCGTGTCTCTAATTTGATTCAATTGGCCTCGATCACAAGTCTCGTATTATTACTTCTCACGTATTGGTTACCGTAAATTACTTATAGTTCCATCGAAAATGTGATGTTGAAATGGAGTTACTTTCTGGTAGTTCCAGCAGCACACGTGAAGTGCAATGTAGCCTAGTATACATTTTACAACTAAACAACACCAGCAACCTGGACCATTACATCCACAGTTAGACCATGAAGTAAAGAGAACTGTACAAGTCTATTCGATACAAGGTTTGTGCCTATAACGGAACGAACCGAAACCAACTTGTAGCCAACTTCATAAATACATTTATGATAGACATCCCGATACCCACCATCTAGTAATCTTTTGGTTACGGGGTGAAGTATCACAGACGCGGTTGTGAGGCTTAGGACTTATGACGTTTGAAATTAAAAGTTATATCTGAAGGCTGAATCTTTTGGACATCACAACACCCAAAGTTTTTATTAATAATGTGATGCACTTACGATTAGTAATTTAGGACTTCCAAACTATTCCGATTTATTTGATACTGCTTGTCGTTAAGGTTGAGTAATCACCTTATTAATTCATTCAAGCTTTGACAAGCAACTCATTTTGATGTTTTGACGTTAAAATTTTTAATAAGGATTCGGGCAAATATTTATTAATTAGCTGTACACGCAAAAAAGTAATTGATATCAGCCCTTGACGAGTTTTAGTGTCCTAGTTTTAAATTCTTTAAATGTGGTCTTTGAACATGCGTATCCTCTTATATAATTTAAGCTGTAACGATTGAGGTGAGCTACCAGGATTGAGATTGAGGTTTTTTTCGCTGCCCAAAAGTTATACAAAAGCACTTCCAGACTTCATGTCCATCATTTCTATAGAATAGTAAAATAATTTTTTGCTTCAAATCTTATGTTCTCCAGCCAATTCTGGGTTATTTATTGCTTTTAGTACAAGTCCTTAGTCTTGGAGCCTGATTATACAGCCTAAAGGCTTTTCGATATCGTTACTGTTTTGTTCTAATTTTGGTCTTGAAAAAACCATATTCAAGTGGATCAAATCCATCTCAATCCAAGCCCAAGCTGGTTTATCGCTCAAAATGCAACGGTTGGAAACCATTATTGTGCGAATTAACACCACCAACAAAGCTATCAGAGATCTTGTTTTTCTGTCTTAAAACAAAAGTAAAAGTAGCTGTGCTACGATCCGCCAATTTCATTTAATTTTTGGACGCCACTCAAGTGGCACGTAGTACCCTCTAGTTAATACCACCTCCCGTTGAGATCCATATATTATTTTAAATTTAACAGACTACAGAAAATTGCTTATCATCGTTTTTAGTTCGGCCAGGTTCGGTGAAGTAGGGTGACTATTTATCGAACTGATTGATTCGAATTTGGACACCCAAGAGGTTAAAAACACAGATACAACATACTCATTTTTTTAATTTTCCCACTACACTGAAAGAAATAAT
Organism: Tipula lateralis; assembly: GCA_963932295.1. NCBI lineage: Eukaryota > Metazoa > Arthropoda > Insecta > Diptera > Tipulidae > Tipula > Tipula lateralis. Next base: position 175,160,927 of record OZ010738.1, on the reverse strand, counting down.
CGGAGATATCAACAAAAAAAATTAGTTCATTTTACAAAAATTTACGTTCGTTTTCAGCCAACGCATCGGTTCGCAAATCCAACGAAATTAAAAACGTTGATTTAACAAAATTTATTTTCTCCAAACTTGTGCAAATATTTTGTAAACTTATTTCGTGGCTTGTAAAAAGGTTTACGAATATAGTAGTAAATGGTACAATGGTCTGTGTAAAATTAACAAATTAATGTGTCAAATAAAAACACGGTTTTTACGAAATCGAATTGTTAATTATAACTATCCAGACAGTAAATTTAATATTTTTGTTTGTAAAATTCAACAATGATAATAGTTAAATCAACGGAACTTATTTGTTAGAAAGGAAAAGTAATTTGTTAAGTTTGCGAGGTGTTTTGTTAATTAAGTAACTATAATTGTTAAATTAACAAATTTGGCATGTAAAATTATCATAAAGAAATGTAAAAATTACATACGTTATATAAAATTTTACAAATATTATTCGTAAGTTTAACAAAATCTTTTGTTAAAAAGAGACTACCTATTTAACAAAATTAATTGTAAAAGCTACAAATATAATTCGTTAGTTGTACGAAATAGGCATGTTAAATTAAAGGGATAGGTTTGTAAAAATATATGTATTATATATATATATATATATATATATATATATATATATATATATATATATATATATATATATATATATATATATATATTATATATATATGTATATATATATATATATATATATATATATATATATATATATATATATATATAATATATATATATATATATATATATATATATATATATATATATATATATATATATATATATATATGTATATATATGTATATATATATATATATATATATATATATATATATATATATATATATATATATATATATATATATATATATATATATATAGATATATCATTTTTTGAATTATACACGAATTTATTTAAATTTAATTATAATATTTATTATTAATAATTATTATCTAAAACTATTTGTATGTTTAACACATTAAATTATTAACTAAACTTATTTAAATTCCAAGGTTAATATATCTAGATAAAATACAAAAATATGTATGTGATACGAAACAAATACAGAACTATGAGTCTAACAATAATTTAGTAATAAAATTGAACTGAAGTTATAAAATATAATTTAACAAAACTGATTTAAATACAAAAATCTAATTAGATTATAAACTCCATGTTTTATAAATTTTTAAAAGATATTTGAGTAAGTATCCTGATATTCACGCAAATTTTCAGTAGTTCCTGTTGTTAGGGTTGATTTATTTCCTTTACTGAGTCGAAATCTGCAAATACAAAAATTTAAATATATATATATTTAAAATCCGTTTTGGAATAGTTGTGCTGTAAATAAAATAATGTGATTGTAGCAACCTATATATATAGTTTTATTTATTACCTATAATAGTCCATTTTGTATTGAATTAAGACTTCCCTTAACATTCGGCAGGTCATTATCTTGCCGTATATCTTGTTGCCTTTTTCTATTTAAACTTAGATTTCTCGATGGCACTGGGCCATTGATTTGGGTTGTATTAATAAGACCATTTGGATGTCCATTATTAGTATTACTTATTAAGTTTTCTTAATTGTGGGGTGGCGGGCTATAGCAGCGCGAATAATCTACATACTGCACATATCCGGTGTAGTCGCCCGAATATCGTTAGTTGCTGGGAATTTTTACAGGTCCTAAGAGTGGCACGCCACCAACTCTTCCTATTCCTACTCCAGTCGATCCTAATATATTGGCGGCTTGCTATACTCTCCGAACCGGAACATGTTTCCGAGTAGTCGGGTTCACATAAATATCGCTAATATTTGATGATCGATCACTTCCTTTGCATCACTTTTCGGATATATGGTGCTAAATATACAAAATTATTTAACTAAAATCCAGTACTCGAGACAATATTCAATAGAACTTACTTCTCGTATTACTTCGGAGGACGGTAGTTTATTTTGACCCTTTTTACAATACAGTTTTGAAAACATGGCAACAATTATTAATATGAACAAAAAAACTAACCAAATCACAACGAATATTAAAATTGGCATAGTTTCTGAAAATAAAAATTGATATTGATCGAAAATTATATACCTAATTATATTAAACAATTATATTACCAGTTTTAATTTGTACTAATAATTATATTTTTGTACTGCATTATCATAATCATTAATGACGGTACAGTTATCTTTGCCAAAATGTTGCGTTTGGCTTTCACTTATGATCAGCGTCGATTTTACACTTTCGACTAGTTGATCGTCCAATATCGAATAATCTTGATTGTTGCTTATAAATATTAATTCTCCAACTATTGAACGTGCACAAAACGTAAATGCGAAAATGCTCTACACTCAAGCATTATTGCCCGAATGCCCGAGATGCCAAATAGTTTATTTTTTGACGTCATCCGTTGTGGATTTTTGAAATATACCTCCGGAATGATATATCTCCGGAAATCCAGGCGCACTAGCCTTGCAATAGTATCGTCCGGTCGTCACCTTCGTTACTTTAACAACCTGTGGATGGAAATGATATCTATCTATCTATCTATCTATATATATATATATATATATATATATATATATATATATATATATATATATATATATATATATATATATATATATATATATATATATAGGTATATATATATATATATATATATATATATATATATATAAATATGTATGTATATATATATATATATATATATATATATATATATATATATATATATATATATATATATATATATATATATATATATGAATACACATAAATATATATATATATATATATATATATATATATATATATATATATATATATATATTTAATATATACATATTTTATAAAAATCAAAAACGACACAATTTTTGCATGGTCATTTTGGAAAATTGTAAGAATGCAGATTGCAGGAATATAATTTACTTACCTTTTATTTTTGGTGTGATTGCAAGTTAATATTAACCAAAACATTTTTATTAATTTCACTTCACATTAAAATTCGTTTTAATCATTACTAGTTAAAATTTAGTCTCAGAAAAAAAAATCACTGCACTGTTTGAAAACTGAAGCGACAATGATACGAAAGTAGTGTATATGAATATGAATACAACATGATTTAACGTAATAAATCGAATAAAATTTTGAAATACATTGTAAAATTGAATAGTTTGTTTGTAAACTTTACAAATTTAATTGTAATATTTAAAAATAAGAAAAACGAGGTGTAAATTTTACGAAATAAACGTTGAAATTACGATTATATTTGGATCAATCAAATATGTTTACAATTACAACTGTATTGTTATCAAATCTTTTCAGATTTTGTTACAATTAAATTTGTAAAATAATTTGAGCCAGGTGTTATTCTAGTTCAAGGACAAGATAAATCCAACAATTCACATGTTTCAATATTACTAAAAGATTTGTAAGTCTGCAAAAATTAAAAATCCTATTGTAATTTTAACAGATAACCTTCTATGTGCAACAAACATTTTTGTAAATTTAACAATTGATCTTGGATTTATAAAAGGGGGTGGTATAGTCAATTATTTGTTTTGCAATTATTTAAATTCCAAATAATAATTTAACATGGTTTTGGGATCTTGTTAAATACAAACCAAACTAAACTGGTACAATTAACTACAATTGCATATGGGTCGGAGTAATGATTTCAGAGGGGTGTGGTAATGATTATAATATAAATTATAACTGAGTAGTAAAGTATAGTAACAAGAAATTCTATTGATCTTTAAATTAGATTTAGGTTTTATAAATAAAATAATTAACAGCAACTTGAGATTTATAAGCTTAACCTATAAGATTCTCTATTGAGTTTAAAAGCTTCAATAAAATATTTAGCTAAAAGGTCTAAACGCAACGCAATTGGCAATTGAAATATTATAGCCACTTTGAACGAGTAACAAATATATATATACATATATATATATATATATATATATATATATATATATATATATATATATATATATATATATATATATATATATATATATATATATATATATATATATATATATATATATAATATATATATTTATATATATATATATATATATATATATATATATATATATATATATATATTTATTTATTTATATATATATTATATATATATATATATATATATATATATATATACTTATATATATATATATATATATATATATATATATATATATATATATATATATATATATATATATATATATATATATATATATATATATATATATATAATTGTGTGTGTATATTATTCATATTGCTTAAATTTGAACCGCCAATTTTTACAACTATTGTTTGTAAATTCTTCAACAAAATAATTTGTACTTTCTTATATCACAAATTTCGCATTATATTAACTATTTTAGACCGTGAATGTTACAAATCGACATTGTAAATCTCAATTTATATGGAAACCCCTGTTACAAAACTGAAATTTGTAGGGTTAACAAGAGCGTTGTTAACTTTACTATGAAACATGTTACAAAGCACGTGTAAACATTACAAAAATTTTGTTAAATTTACAATTTTTGTTTTACGCAAAAGATTTTGTAAAAATCTCCGATTTATTTTTTTCAGTGTACTCAGATGTTTCAACTCTGAAGCTTCCTCTTTTTCTTTCTGAGTTACTTGGTCTATGATTTAAGCTCAATTTATAGTTGCCAGTTGTATGATTGAGTCAGTATCTTGAAAACTTCTTGGCGGTCCGTTTAAATAAATATTCAAGAACTATTGTGCTTTTTGGTTAAACCAGTGTTTACTCTCTTCGTACCACAACCGTGTTTATGCTTAAACTTAAGTCGCTTTACATTATTGACCCACCCATATACCATACCATATTGGTCGGCATTAAAATGTAATCCAACAAGGCTTTTTTGTGATATTCGGTGCCCAGGAGCAGCTGAATCGAGGAGACAAAGTCTTTAGTAGATAGAGAGATAGAATCGATACCGTAGTGTAGAAATATTGAATAGAGTATACCAGGAGTAGACAAACTTGAACTTTTCGCTGGATTTTAAGATGATAGACCTTGGTGGTATGTTGATTTTTAATCAGGTTTTCTCCTTGTGATTCAACTTTTTCGAGAATTTAACCATTTTCTCTTCTAAACGCCCAGGTGACGCAGTGGTTAAAGCTGCGGAAGTTGAAGCGGGAGGTACTTGAATCCCGATAGGGAAAAGATGCAAAAAGGGATTTTCACCATCCATCGTTTGAGCGGAGCGATCGGTGGTGTGAATGAGCACATCTGGATCCCCTGTTAAGTTTAGAATCCATGAGCCGTCCCATCGTCCATGTCAGTACTATAAGTTGATAGCAGCCACCCAACAAAAAAATATATTGCCTGTTTAAAGAATGATACTATACCATAAAGCTTTTTGTTGGGTCAATAACTTCATGTAGCTTTGTTATAGACCTTGGTGGTATATTGATTTTGAATCAAAATGCCCCCTCGTGATTCAAGTGTTTAGAAAATTTAACCATTGTTCTATTCAGGGACCTTATAAGCAATAGTTTCAGGTTTATCTAGCAAAAGCATTAGCACTGTGTAACCAAGGTAAGGTTAGATAAGGTTGAGTGGCTGCTACAGAACATTTAGACCAACTACGGTCCGTTGTGATACCATAGGATCCTACTCCCTTTTAATCCTTATGAAAACCAGTTTGAGCTTCTTACGTAGCGTAATAAGTCACCATACAGTTTTCGAGATCAGATAGGCTGTCCATTAAGAATTTACCCTTATCTTATTTAGAGACGAGTGGCAACCCAACGCCACTGTAGACGTCAGAGAAACAGAAACTTGATTGCCGCCTGACTGTCCAAATAAATTGCGATATCAGTCGAGGATACCACATTATGTCTTGAGCAGTTCAGGAACTCCTTAATCGCCATCACCTCGTCATGATAAACACTGCAGTGATAAGGGAGACGAACTGCTATATCTATCTTTAATTTATATCATTAGACTCCAGATCCTACTTTACAGTGTAGCTCGGAGCCATCTGTAAATAACTGCAATGCTTCCGTTTCTGCTTGCCGACCCGCTCCTCCAAGACTCCCTTGAGGTGCAGGTAGTTCGGATCCTTTACGTACAGAGTCGCTATGTCACTATGGTTGACGTTAAGCCTGTCGCGTATTATATTGATACAGCTTTTAACATTAGATTCGATATGGTTCCATAAAAACATTCCGCAAAAATTATGATAGCCAGATCATTTGCATAGCCCTGTGGACACCAATCCATCGTTGCTTAGTCTAGTTCAGAGCACTTCAGTTATCAAAAGACATTGTTAACCTTGTTCTATACGCTTTTTGTTGGGTTTACGGACCTTTTACCACACTAAGTAGATTTATATCTTCTAACTGGTGTAACCTGGTGGCTGAAAAACCTTGAGATTTATCCTTATAATTACCTCACTCTTCGATAAATTAAAGTCTACTGAAAAATTCGTGTATTTTATTTTAAGAGTAATTCTTTTGGAAACGGGCTTTTAATGCACAAGTTCTTGATTTTATTGATGCTTTAAGCTCGATAAGATAGTATTTCTGCTGAAGAAACAATGTGAAGTTTCTAAAATTACATTTATTAAAAGCTTCAGTTAAGATGATGTATGTATGTCGATAGGTGTAACTAAATTTTTTTTAAACCATTAAAAGCTCATCGAAGGTCGTTAACCAAATTAAAGTTTCTCCAAAGATGTTGAATAAATGCCTAAAACAAAACAAATTTTTCACCTTCATATCACTAAATGTTTATAATAAATTGTCTATATCGCTTAAAACACAACTTTCCCTTCACACTATGTATATATAATATACCGAGACACATCAGTAGCATGAAATAATTAATTTTCAAACCTGCAATTAAATTCTACCTACACGATCATTATAATTTGAATACGACATCGAAATTAAGTTATTATGCAACTACTGTAAAACTGTTCAACATAAATAGGCAGGCACCACACACAACCGCTTGTGTACACACACAGAATTGAATGAATTATTTGGTCAATTCAACAAGCATATAATAATGTAATGTTCATCTTTGTTGTTTGTGTGTTAAATAGATTTATGATAATAATAATGATAACAAGCTTTTCGGATACATTCAATTGTAATGTATAACACAACATATATACATATTTATGTTAAAACATAATATACATAAAAGACAATCGTTTAAATTATACATATACAATTTCATGGTACAATGAAAACCTTATTGATTTATACGACATCGTGTATTTTGGGTTTGAACAACTTCTCGACTATATAATAGATTCAAAAAACCTAATAATTTTATAATAAATTATTATAATGATATGCTCGCTAGTTTTTTAAAGCTGGTGTAAGATTGATGAAAGTTTTGTAATTTGTTTCCCAACAAATTGCACGCTGTATTAAAAACGAATCGCTTTGTGAAGCTTTTTGTCGATGAAAACGAAATATTTATTGATAACGAGACACGACGACATTACACACAAGTTTATGTCAGATTAAGAAATTAGCGTGTACAGTAGTTGCTAATAATTAAGTATTTATATATACAATGTGTGAATATCATTAAAAATATGACAAAAGCTCTATAGAGCCTTTCAACAGACGATGGACCAAAATAAGATTATATCTTTGTTTTGTGTAAAATGCAAATTACCCGTATTATCAATATGTAAATACACGAATATTGACATATTTAAGAAAGATACATCTTGGTTACATATATACACACACACACACACACAATGGGCATAATACACATGTGAACATATATAGACTGAATATTTTATATAGAATTTAACGATTGTCATTACAAAAATTTGTAAACACATGTTTCAAAAGTTTAACGTCTTAACATAAAATTAAAATAAATTTTTATTACACTTCTCGACAATTGTTATATCAATTAAATTTATAAAGAATTTTTTGGTTTGTTGTTGCTGCTTTTATATCTTTATCATTGTGCCTACCTCTTGTTAGTTAAAAGCAAAGCGCGTCTTTAATTGAAAATATAAAAACTGAAATCCCGAATGAGATGATGAGAGCATTTAAATGCACGAAACAATTTCATTGAATTAAACGGGATTTTTCTTTGTTACAATGAATATAAATGTAATAAAAATATTATTTCCTATTATGACCGTCAAAGTCACTCCCAAATCGTTAAAGTTGAGAATAGACATTTCTTCGTTCCATTTCTTCTATTTATTTATGTATTTTACATGGTTGTGTACTGATTTTTTTTTCACAATAAGAACAATAAGAATTCTTTCGAATTGTCTGTTTCTTACGATTACATTTGAAAAGTAAAAATAATTTCATTTTAAATGCAGTAAAATGTATTAAGAAGTGACAGGTTTATTTGACCGGAATAATTTTATTTGTTTATGTATAGTGATGTGTTTGGAGAAAGAATGTAAATAATCTCGGAGTGATTGACATGCAAATTTAAAACGAATATATTAGGGAGCTTTCAAGCTTTTAAATCGGTTTAAAATGGAATAAACTGGATGATGGGATGATTTTCGTTACACACTAATGGAATAAGTCGTCTTTAAACCGATGTTCGATCTTTAGTACCAAAATCCAGGTTATTACTTATTATTGAGGCTTGTTTTAAAGCAGGAAGTGTCGGTAAAGATAGGTGATATCCTTTATACCAAAAGGCAGAAACCTCAGCGTATACTAGAATTTTTTATTAGAACGATTTCAGCTACTAAGCTTATGTACCAAGAAACAGTTTCAAAAAACCTTTCATCTCATTTACATTGGTCTTTGGTAATTGATGGCCTTCACTACAATGGCTCAATTTTCAGAAACTGAGCTCGAACATATCACCCAGATCTTTAATAAAAATACAGGCACTTTATGAGAATGCCATATTTGGTGATTAAAAACTGACCTACTGGTCATATTTAACCATTAGAAGATGCAATATTTATTTCGTCAACATGTCCTTTATATATATGCGTTCTGTTTTCCGTGTTTAAGATTCCTCGCATAAATCGATTCTGTATCTTTTGCGAACGTGTTATTTGTGTTTGATTCATGATAAATAAAAACAGATGGGCAATAGTCTATATGAGGAGCCACAAGTGATTTATAAAAAAAAAATCTTGTCTTCATTGGTAGCTGGTTTTTAATTCTATAGACCTAACTTTTTATTCATCTTTTTGGCGATGTAATCTAGATGCTGGTCAAAATATAGGTTTTCGTCTTAAACAACTCCAAGGTATTTATATTGTTTTGCTCTTTCAATGTTTTGATTGCCAACTTGTTATTTTGAGATATTTATGAAACAATTTATGAAACATCAACCACTTCCTCAGTTTCTCCAAATCTTCGTTTACTTTTCGTACTGCTTCAGAATAAGTTGTGGCCAAAATTGTGATTAACGTGTCATCTGCGAACATGTTTACTTGACAGTGTTTTATAACATCTACTTTGTCATTCATATATAAGACGAATAGTAATGGTCCAAGTGCTGAACCTTGAGGAACTCCAAGATTATTTTGTAACTTTGATGATACAAAACTGTCAAATTTTGTATATTGTTGTCTTCCTTGCCGATAGCTATTAAACCATTCAACTTCTCTTCCTTGAAACACTGCAATCACTGATTTATTTTTGTCAATTTGCATTTTCCAATTATCCAACATTAGGTTTAATGATGTTTCGCAGGAATGAAATTCCCTAAATCTTGATTGTTGGTCCACTAGTTTGGATTTAATTAAACGTTCCAGCACACTTTCGTATCTTCTAGATCGTATCGTAGGTTGTAAATCTTCTGATGTGGTCGGTTTCGCAGTTTTTGGAATAGGAATTACTGTTGATATTTTCCAAGAGGTGGGCACTATTGCATCATATAGACTTTGATTAGCTATATCAGTATAAATTCCTGCGAACTTTGGATTTTCATCGCATCTAGCATGACTTTTCGGTTAATACCTTCGATTCCATATTGAGACTTTGTTTTATATAATATGTTTATTATATCATGTTGGGTGATTTCATGGAAATGGAATTGTCCAAAATCCTCTAAAAAATTCCAATCCAATATTTCCGGAATATTTTTGTGAATATCTGTCACGCTAGACACAAATTCATGGTTTAGTGCTTCTGCTAGTTCTTGCTTGTCGGTAATTGTTTTACTATCAAATTCAATATTCCACTGTGTCGAGTTTTTTGACTTGTACATGGATTTGAGTAGTTTCCACAGCTCTTTCGGAGATCTGTATGCTACAACAAATATTTTAGCTGTATGGTAACCTTTTATGACCATGATTCTCGCTACACCTTGGACAACAAAGTTTACTCGTACATTTACTACTGTGATGACCGAATCCATTACAATTATAACACCGTGACTCCACTACATAGCATCTGTCAAAATGAATATTTAACTTTTCAGCTTCTATAATTTTTCTGAAATTTTCCGCGTTAACTTCAATAATTGTGTCTACCTTATGAGAGTTGCGTCTAACATAAGTAGTTACAACCTTAATTGCACTGTTTGCCAGAATAGGATTTTGTTGTTTTAGCGACGACACTATTTCCACATTTTCAAATTCTTCTGACATACCAAGAATTTTAACTCTTGGGTTACGCTCTATTGGAAGTTTCACATCATATTCAGCACCCATCTTCTCTGCGTAATAATCGTTTTTAGCTTCTCCTTGGCATCATTCGTATCGCACTGTAGGATAATTCCTCCATTAGAAATGTTTCTGTAGCCCATTACTGGTATGCTTTTAGGATCGATTTTCCTTGATAATTCATCTCTAGTTTTCTTGGGGTTACTTTGGTTGTAGTAAAACCAACTTAGTTGGATTAGTTTTAACTACTGCTGCGAATGTTGTAGGTTGCTCCACAGGCTTCAGGATCTCTACTACCCATTTTCTCTTAAATTTAGAACTTCACACTTTACTTTTTATCAATTAAAACGGTCATCTTCTATTTTATTTAATTATTTAATTCACCGCACACAATATTTCATTCCAAAATATATTCAGGGCTCTCAAACTTTCTGATACGAGCTTTTGTTATAATCTCTTGTAAGTGAAGAAGAGTGATCGTACCATTTTTACCAAAAAGCGGAAAATGTCCTGATATAACCAGCACAAAGCGTATTGACCAATCACCTCATAGCACGATTGACTTCACCTTCCAAGCTTGTAGATTCGCAAGGATCAGTGGAAGAATAATGACGTTTTTATAGTTTCTTTGGTAATTGATGACTTCCAAACTGATCATACAATGTTTTGACCTTATAAACTATGTAAATGATCTGGTTATATTCACTGAAATGAATAAAAAGCTTACTCAAAGACCGAAAGATCAATGTTGTGTTTAATGGGAGATCATTAAAGACACACTTCCCAAATGCCAAAGTCCCTCAGGAACCAACTTTGTTTTTGTTATACATTAATGACTTTTTATACAGCACTGTCAACCCTATCCACAGGTTTGCTGATGATGCAAAATTGCACACTTCTATTTTATTCGAGGTTGAGCCTATTCCTTCAGAGTTACACGGTTAACGGCTGGATGTTGTCACTTCATTTAATTCCGATTTGAGTACAATATTTGAGTTGGGAGAAATAAATCAAGTCAAATTTAACGAGAAAAAAAACACAAATATGCTCGTTCTCGAGTAAAAGATGTCACAACCAATACCCTGTTGCAGTAAAAGGCCACGTTCTCGTGGGTTGTGACTTAACTCGTTGTCTGATCTGATCACTATCCTGAACACTAGTTCAGATTAGCAACGATTTAAAATGGAATGAGCACATGTCGCATTGGCCCAATCAGCTTCACGTAAACCCGGGTTTCTAAATTAATTCAGACGATTTTTTAAATCGCATCAGGTTCACCAGATAGATAAATCCTTTATTAGACCTTGAAAGAATTTTGCTGTCAAGTTTGGGGTGGAGCATATGGCACTGCTCTCCAGTTGCTGGATATAGTTCAGCGGTGTGCCATCTGAATAAATACAAAACTCCAGACTTACGAAAGATCTTGACAGTCTACAGCACCGCAGAGATGTAGCAGAACTCTATGTGTTCTATATAGATTAATAAATGGTTAATGTTCTGCAGAATTTAAGGAGAAAATACCACCATTTGTTACGCCAGGACGGGAAGCACGAGGAGCTAAAGGTGCAAAGCGTAAAATAATTTATCGAACCTCTAGGAAGTGGAATTCGTTATCCGGTTTTCAGTTTCCGTTGGAGTATAAAATGCACAAGTTTGAGGCAGCTATCAACCCCTACTTGAAGGATTGAGCGTTGGGTGCAAGAGCTCTGACAGTTACCAGTTGCTAGGACTGTCTAAAAGTTCGCCCTGCACCCAATTTAAACTAAAATTTAAAAAAAAATTGATGTGATTTTGTCGTGCAAACAGGTGCATCTCATTATTGCATTCAGGAGACACCCTAAGTCAAACTAGATAAAACAGTGCTGGTGCCTTTAGTAATTATAACCATCACAGTTCTTTGTCTGAACAGTTCAAAGGCTCAATTTTCAATAACTGAGTTGGAGTCAACATACTTCCAAGGTCAATATTAAAGATACAGGTACTTTATGAGCATGCTAAAAAGCTTTATGGTAGTATCTGGTGACTAAAACCGAAGATATGATCTACTGGTCATATTCAACCATAAGAAGATGCAAAGATCGAATATTTCGAACGATAAAGGATACATTACGCTGGGTGACTTCTTAATTAGCCATAAACTTCAAATTCAATGCCACTAAGGCCACTAAGGCCAACGGTTCAACTCACATACACTAACACATTAAAAACATCGAATTGTGATTTTTGTTCATCACCAGGAATCGAACCCGAGACCTTCGAATGACATAGTATGAATGCTTTTTTCTGTGCCACGACCTCTTTCTGTGCGAATGGTCTTTCTTTGACAAAAAAGTCCTCTTCTTGTGCTTATTCAACTTGCTTTTAATGATGGACCACCTTGCCTCAACATACCATCTGAAGAAAACTTATTAGATTGGCATTGTTCAATCTATTTTTAACTTAAGTCTATTTTTACTTGTATGAACGTTTTATTTTTCAGAACAGCATGTACCTGAATATATTGAAATGGGGCCTGTGAATAGATTGGTTTAAAAGGTGAAGCTTTTAAGTTCCATAATGAATAACCTAGACTGGATTAGTCGAATGGACCAATCAACTATACAAGAACTAGTATACCTTAAACTCGGTTCCCTTTTTATTTAATCGCGGTTCATAGCACTTACAAATTTACTTGATGGACAACGAGGAGATATAGATCCATGAATGGTGTATTAGTTCTATAGAAATAGCCAAAAATTACGATCGCAAGTGTTATTTTCTTAAAACTGAATTGGAGCAACTGCCATCAATGATCCAAGGGTAGTCATGGCCCACTGACAATATGTTATACAATATGATCAGTTGAGTGTTTCTTAAATTTATACATACTATACATTAATTCATTCTCTCATAGATCATATATCAAGAAAAATTCTAGTATGTGCAGACCAATTGAACTAATATTTATAAACTATGTGCTAGCCCACTGTATACTCTGTGAGTCAAAAAATAAGTTTGATTAATATAGTCCCGACGAAAAAATGAGGTACACCATGACGGGAACCTTATTAAGCGAAGCTGTATAGCAGCAGACGCATTTATCCATGTCACACATAACAAATTTTGCGGTCCATATACTGGGTCATCATATTCTCTATAAATCAATCTAATACTGAACGACAATATTCTTGATCATATCTACTAGCAGGGTCTTAAGTAATTGTTAAATTACCGCCATTCCAGTATTTGTTATATATACTAGGTTCAATACTAGATAAGCTTATAAGATGTATATAGTGATACTAGATAAGATGTATATTGTGAACACATCGTAAAATGCAGTGATCGATTTAAGTGATCGATAATTATTAAGGATCTTACGGTTCATCTTGAGAAACTGAGTAACACCGTGATGAGAAGCAAACTTTTGGCCCAGTTAAGTCCTCTATATATTATTGAGGTGGTGACAACATTATGACATGTTCGTATATAAACCGGTGACATTTGTATTACCTTCCAATTTTAATATATTTGACACAAATCCAATTTCCAGTCCCATTACAGCATATAACGTATACATATATAAATAGTCCAACACTTAGTTATTATATAAATAATCGATAAACTATAAATAACACAATACGGAGAGAGATGAAGAAAAAACTCTGTTATTTATCCAAATCTCACTGCCTGTATGTTTACGGATAGACTTTCAGGGCAATGTATAATAAATACATAATACACAGAAATAAATAAAAACCTTACAAATTGTTTACTTTAACACATGATATGATTTGATGTTTATGCCAAGCAACAACAACAACAACAAGTATACGAATAAATTTTATGTGTACTGTAGTAGCGTGAAATCATAATTTATCGCTAAATGAATTGTATTATTTTGACAAATTTATATTTTGTAGCAACAAAACTAGGTATATATGGTACTCGTATGGTTGAATATAGTAATAACAAATATTTTATAAACAATCGTAATTTACAAATATGAAAAAAATTTTTTTAAAGTAATAGAGCAACAATATTTAAATACAATAATTATTGTTACAGTAATCCCCCGATTTACGGATGCGGTAGTCAAAAAATTTTCGTAAATCGAAAATACGTTCTAGTTAGTTGGTTTCTATCTTTTTAAGGGCAATTTTGACATGGAAGAAGGATCGATCCCTTAATTCTGCACTCCAATAGAGGGACATAGATGCGTTGATTAACACCACCTATCGTGCGAGATGGTGGAAAATCCTTTCGGCAACATGACAATATCGAAATTCAAACCTAATACCTCCCGCTCCTGCTATACCTACTCTGTCATTTGGTTGGTTGTGGAAGCTTACATGTAAATGCATCCAACTATTATGCAACCTCATAAAACGAAATCGATTTTGCCTGTGTCAGTCTGTTTCTATCTTTGCAGTCCGTTTTGAGAGAGTTTTCTGCTTTCTGTGAATCGTTTATTCTTTCTACTAGCAATAACGATTCTTCAAGGGGTATCATCACACTACAAAAGCTCTAACACACCTATAGATAGTTCAATCCAAACGCAAAAGTGACAATATTGGGTTAACTGGATTCGGTCCATAATTTAGTTGATTGGTTAACCTCAACTCACTTTAAACAACCAGCATATTTGATAATTGAAATCGATACAGGATGCCAAAATTATTTTATTGTAGCTTGGTTTTTCTCATCAATGAAAACTGGTCAAAGGTGGAAGGCCCTTAATTCGTCAACAACACCTTGACTCAGTAGTCGCAGTAATTTATAACCACCAACAAAATTTCCTTCCGCCGAAATCGTTATTCGGTCTTTGGCTGTCTTGAATTTCGAATTGATTTTAAGACCTAAAAGTTCTTGATGACATCCGTTTCCAAAAAGGTACCATTTCGTCAACATTAAACATCTGTGGCGATGTGTATTCACGATGTATTTTATGGACAAATTGAATCAAGTACAGGATGGATACTAAAATACCACTAACATATTGTGAGGAGGAATGAGTAAATGATAAATCGTCTAATATTGCAACTGGTGCGTAATAATTAGTCAAATACTGAATACTGAAGGTAATAATCCAATACTGAAGATAATAATCACTTAAATATCATCAAATCGGCACGGTTGTTGGAGTTGTGGTGGTACACTGTCTAATGGGCAATAATGCATAAACACATAACCAGAAGTTTTCTCAAATAATTGTTTTCCCGTCCCTCGATTCTATTGTAAACGGTATGTTACAAAACGAAAGCTCAAAAACGAAAGCCGAGAGGCTGAATCTGTTGAGAATTTTACTATTCTTCTAATTTTTATTCGGAACATGTGCTAAGTATCGAAGAGTATCAAGACTCTTAAGATATGTCTATCATTAGAAGAACTAAGAGTGGTTCTGACACTATGGAAACTGAGGTTTCTTCATCGATTTGGATGCAGTCCGTTAAATTAATTGTTGATATCATAAGAAATCACACCAAAAGCTTGTCTTTTCATCAGTCAACACGTTTTGTCTGACACCTATGTAACTATAAATATCCAGCGAACTCAAGCATTCTTACAATCAAGTCAAGTCAAGTTAGTTATTGTCTTCCAAAAAAAGAAACAATATCGGAATCAATTCATCTTAAGACAGCTTGACTGTCGGTGAAGATGCAGATTTGATTTCCTCTTCATCCTCATAAGAGTGCAATGCTCAAAATAGAAGGAATTTTATTTTGAGCATTGATCTAGCTACCAACCGATGATGTCGGCATTTTCTCTATTTCGTCAGTCTGTCATGTCTAGTTTCCTAGTCCACACTGATATCTCTTGTCCTTTTCATAGATGATAATTGGTGGATTTTAAGTACGCCAGTTACTGTTTCCATTCCTCTGATTTTTATTGCTGTAGATCGAAGTGATGTGGTTGTTCTAGAGTCCGAATATTCTTCATGGCTTGTTTCTTGGGATTCTATATCCTCTTCTTTGTGCTTCATTTTCACTTAGAGAAAACTTGAGATAGTGATTTGGCAGAAAGAGTGAATATGAGGAGAAGGAAGACAAAGAACGGCAGTTGCTTTGCACCTCTCCTCGTCTACCCTCTAAAGCAGCAACAATTTGTAGAATTTCTCTTAAACGACCTGATAGATCTCAGTGAGATAGATGTTAGAGCTTTTCTACGCTTTAAACGAAGCTTATTTTCAAGTAAGTGAGTTAAGAAATTCCGTAAGGAAATGTCAGTAAACATGAAATATCACAAGGTCAATTGTGGATCAATTTGTGGACCGAGTTTGTAAAACAGGGTTCAAGAATTGAATCGTGCTCAAGAATTAAACATTTCATACATCTCTTTGATTAGAACTTTACATTCAGACCTCAGTTTCAACTAGTTTCATTAAGTTCAATTCAAGGTCAAGGTCGCTTTCGTGGCAGAGAAGGTAATGTACTTGCTCTGTCACTCGGTGGTCTCGGGTTCGATTCCCGGGGTGTTGACGATGCATCAATCACGATTGGGTGTTTTTAATCAGTATGTGTATGTGGGTTGAACCGTTGGCCTCTAGTGGCATTGAGTCCTGGAATTATTTCCGCCTTCTTTAATTATTTTAAGTTCAATTAAGTGCAAGAACTGAAGCAAAAAGGCAATTCCGCAAAGTTTTCGGTTCACTAATTCGGCAACGGAATGTTTGACATCTTTGGTTAATTTTTTTTTTGATAATGAGCCGGGAGCTATGATAAATTAGTTATTGCTCACATTTGGTTTAAAAGTGACGGCGCAACTTGTCATAACAGCAAACGAAACAATCTATCTTTTGCAGCCCACCTTTTGCACCGAATAATAAGTTGCAACGAAGTTGGTCACTAGTCACTACGCAACTTTGATTTAACTCTGTTCGACTTGTCGTTATCGATAAGGGTTACACTAACCATTCCGAGACTACCCGGCATAAAAGATCAAATCGACGTAACCATTGATGAGTAAATGTTCGGTAAAATTTGGTTGACAGATGGGGGTAGTGTACGGCCAGTCGTGGAAGTCACTTGATTGTGTACCATAACTAATGGCAATGTATACCTTTTTAATCCCCAGTCACTCAGGTTGGATTGGCCGATTGTCATATCTCTTCCCATACGTACACTATAAGTTTTGAAAACGTACACTCTGTCTTGAAATTTGTTTATTCTTCTATAATGGTGTCCAAGATATCTGGTAGCCTCAAAGTCATTAGTTAATCCTTAAAGAGGAATTGTGATCAAATGCAGTGCTGGAAGTGTATGAAGAATATAGGGACACAAGAAGTGCTTGACAGTTTTTTCTTCTCCTGCTTTTCACACTGTTCGCAGTTTATGAATCCGAATTTTTATTTGGAACATATGATTATTCAGTGGAGCAACGCCCCGTGAAAATGCCCAGTACGATCGTTAAAGTACGTCTATATCATAGTTTAAGAAGGACTGCGACTTTTGCTGGTTTATTCATCAAAAGGAGAGTTTGAATAGTCACCAAGAGATGAGGTTATCCAATCTCTTCTGGTCCTGATCCCCAAAAGTCGATACCCCTTTTAAGAGATAATGGCGTCCCATGAAAGTGGAAGTTTCATCCAAACGGGCTTATTTATCAGCCATATACTCTTTCTAGCGTCCGCAAAACGAGGGACTGCTGTCTACTATTTTTTAGCATATTTTTTGAATTATATTTTTGCATGTCCAAAATGTTTTAATGTGAGAACTTCGTTGTAACACAGTATAACATGTAATTTTATGTAAATATGTTTTATGTTTAAAAAATATATAACTAAATACCGCGGTTTCTTCTACAAATTATATAATTTTGCGCCAAAACAAAAAATAGAAAACTACTTTAAATAAACAAATATTTTGAATAGTTTTTGAAATGAAACTAAAAACTTGGTGAAATAATTATTGAATACATTAATATATAATAATTTATGTACGATATGTTTTTTGTATACATATAAACACAGCCAGCCAACGTACATAGATATATTTTATGTGTACGTAACATAAACACAAAACCTGATGGTTCATTTCAATGTGAACTCATCGCGATCATAAAGACAACGAAATGACTATTATGACCACGAGTTAGTTAAGAATTATATGAACGTTCGATAAATAACGCGATACATCTAACACAATTATAATTCGATTAATAATCAATTATTAAGGCAAACAAACGATTAAACCATATATATCTGTATGTGTTTGGATAAATGTGTTATTTATGATTTGGTTTACTTGAAGAAATAAAAACTTACAACGTACAGACAGAGTACCTCTCGCGGTTCATATGAAAGAATTTAATGTTAATCGCGCTTTGATTATTATTATTTGTTTTTTATTAACTTAACGATATGTTACATTGGTTTAAAGTATTTTTTAATGGTTTAACACAATTAGCTGATTGGGAAAATAATAGTCATGGAGTTGTTGTGTGTAAACATTAAGGTTAGAATGAAACTGGAAAATATCGTATTTCGATACGGGTCGCCCATTCTATGACCCCCAGATGCAGGGCACCCGTCGATATATTGAAACGGTGATAAAGTTATAAGTGGTTCAAACTCAAAACAAATTACCAGTTTATTGTATATAGGGGGCGAATCATCTGGGGCATCGGCCAAGGAACTGGAAGGCATAAAAATATATCATATTTGTATCCCGATGTGATAACCATCCATAGGTTGCACAGTCGTTAAAACACTGCGGCGTGTACCGGGTTCGGATTCCGATGGGTGCAGCATGTGAAAAGAGATTTTCACCATCGATCGTCTGGGCGGTACTATGGTGGTCAGAATGAACTCATCTGAGACCCAGTTGAGGTTAGAATCCTTGTGCCGTCCCATCTTCCATGTAGGTACTATAGGCTGTCATGGAGCTATTTGTGCAGATGTTTTCAACGTAAATCGGATCTATAGCCGGAACGTAAAGTAATATAGTGGGAAATCACAATGGACCAATATAGCCTGAGTGACAGATAACATTACAACAACAAAAAATATCCCAATGCGATTGGTTGTTATATACTGGTTACGACCTTAAAAATCTTCTATTCTAGTTGTTTTGGACTAGATTTTGTATAAGACTAACCAACCTGTCAATTGTGTTTGTTTACATCCATCCAGGGATATTAAATACATATTTTATTCAGATTTGTAACTTATACATAAAACGATACTTTGAGTGAAAACTAAGCCGAGAATTACCACTCCAAGGGTATTTGGATTGCTCAAAACCTTATATATCGATCAATTGCCATCCGCGGTACATGGATGAAAAAATTTGTGTTAGCTTTGAAGTACCTATACAAAAGTGTAGTTCTATCACATAATGTCAAATTCATCACAATTGTGTGGATGCTTTAGAACTGTTGGCTTTGTTTCGAATAGCAAAATATATTAAGAGAGTCATGAGTTTCAATATCTTTCTGTCTCTCAATATAATACTGTGGAGAAAATAACAAGGTTCAGCTTGCAATCTGGAATCAGGTGTTTTGCCAACCAGATTCTTTATTTACTTCTACAATCGAAATATTTTGGAAATCCAGATAAGCTGAGATCGTGAGATATGAACGCCTCGAATCGGAATTGAGAGTATGAGACCCATTTCATAAACCCATTCAAGTGAATCACTAATTGTTATTAAGAGAAGTCACTATGGGAAATTAAGTGACAGATAGTGTTAAAGCGTTTAACATATATACGTATGTCACCAGACAGATGTCACGTTGTTTCCGATTCATTCGTTGATTTATCTCTTACAGATGGGGTGATCGTGATATTTGGAGAAATGTCTAATCGTTCCTTGACATCTATTATAATTTAATAACAATTGCAGTAGTTAAAAAAAAGAATTCTTTTAAGAATCCTCAATTCTTTTAAGAATCTTAAATGATGGAGTTTAAAGGATTTGGTGATAAATGCCCATATTTGTAATTTTTTGTTTGATCCATCATTATTGTTATCACAAGCCAATATTGTAGGGTGACCCGCAAGCGTATATGCGACAAGTATATACTTGAAGAGGAAATGTGCTTTATGAATCCTCATCTATTTATTTTGTTTGACTAAGTTGCTATACTTAACATCTTTAGTTAAATACATCCTTCTGATATCCAAGTTCCAAATACAGCAAGCCCTTCGTAGGGTTTTAACCATTTTGTGGTGCCAGCAGTAAGCACCCCAATTTATAATCACAAGCTCTAATTAATCTCAGGTAAAGCGGTAACCTCGATTTGTGGCATGAATAAGAAACATGAGCTTTAGACCAAGAATGGGTGCAAGGCTATCCAGTTCAGGATATTAGTTAAAAACTATGTTTGACTAAGTTATCAATAAAAGGAATAAGACGAAAAATAATCTAATGTGCTTGTCTGGAGGGGGGAAGGCACTTTTCTTGCTTTTTGAGAAATAAAAGCAGTTCGATTTTCATCTAAACTGTCTGAATGTCAAATGTTCACGAGTAGCCTTGATTGCTCATAAACCTTGTCTATAGTCTTATCTTATCCCATTTTACTCAGACAACAGTGGTAATTTGCGAATTGGAATTTGGTATGATTTTACTTTAACCTATGGTGTCAGCTGTAGGATACTGTAGGCTAGTATCAGGGCCGGCGCTTTCATAAGTTCACATGGTGCAGCTAATTAGGACGACTAATAGCAAAAAATAAACAAACTAATCCAAATATTAAACAAAAATTATATACTTAAGAAACATTCAAAACATGGTAAAATCTTAACCGCTAAAGGTTTAACCGAGTAAAGGTTTAACCAAGCGTTTTTTGTTCCTTGTGCATCTCAGTCTACGTATTTAGTACTTTTTGATTCAGCACAATGTTCAGCTTAGGCTTTTATACATTTATTCGATACTGTCCAAAGCATATACGATTTCACTTCTAGCTCAGTTTCTATATGAGAAATATTGAAAAAGAACGTTATACTGTATGAACTCTCCTTGATTTAACACTAGACATTTCCGCCAGCTTTTATTCTGACTTCACAACCCGACAACCCGTCGAATCTCCATATAATTTTTCCTGGAATCCACAAGGCTAAAACTGTATGGCTTGAGGAACACTCTTAGTTCTTTTGTACAGAACCTCACATTATCAACACGATATCTGTGGAAGAGTATATTATCATATACTACTAGCTTGTAGCAATAATACGAAAACTATATGCATGCCTAGTGTTCACAATACTCCAGAAACTATTTTACTCTCAAAAAAGCTACTCTGATCTGCTGTTATTTCAAGAGGAATCACAAACGTCCATTCAAAAGTGAAAGAATTTTGAATGGAATGGGCTGCATGGTAGCCCGGTCATGTGGTGATCCTTAACCTCATTTCTGACAAACTACTATAAAACGATTTCTGACAAGACTTTTGCTGCCACGTTATTATTGCCTGTTTTGTTGCTGTAGGAGCCCAAGAGTCGTTGTTCTCAAACCACCAAACAATATTCTGACTAAGTACCTCTCTATTTACTCAGATGAAAATGTATTTGTTAATTAATTACCAGACATTTCAGCGTTAATCTTGTAGATTCCTTATCAACTCTTTATAGGACGGATTGTTATAGAATACGTTAAACGTCTGTATTTGAGGTAAATGAAGTAGATGAAACCCTAGTCAAGTGGACATACGATTGACTGATTGAACATTCTATAATAAGCTAACAAAGCATTCATATTCGATTACCAACTATACTTAGTTGCCTAACGCAACATTTCTTTCTGGGTTTATTTCCACTGTGGATCAATGAATATCCTTAAAAGTGGTCTCGTCATCACAAGGCGTCTATATAGGCTAATCTTATTATAATAAAAATTCAATAAGCAAGTTTTTATTAACACAATTCACATGATAAAGCTCTTATTGACCCACCCTCATTAAAAACAATTCTCATTGCAACGTATACAAATGTGTCCCATAAAATATAATATTTACAATCCTAATCGTTTGACTCATATGCCGTCCCCTTCAAAAGAAATTGTACAAGTATATAGTAATCATGCACATGTCTGACTAATGCACATATATAAGAAATTAGTAAATTTTTAATCAATACTTGGTTTGTTAGTCACTAGGCCACATATAAATGTTTCACCAAACAATCATACAGATAAACTTTAAATGTGGGCGTTTGAGGCACAGTATCTCATCATAATTGTGTCGAGTACTTTCAGTTATATCGAACATATCATGTTACTCCTCAAAACTACCAGCACCGATGGGCGTCAAAACTATCTCGAAACGATACATGCAACATTGTATATATAAATCAATTTGTTTTAGATGGGCGGATATCGATTTCGAGTGGCGCTACATTGATTTTTAACTATTAAACGTCTTCTAAATTCTAATTCATACCAAAAGTGTATCGACATGTATATAATATGCGTTGATTGATGTGCTTCTTGTATATCGAAGGTAACGTTCAATTTTCCGTTCATTCATTGTTTGTGTGTGTGTACATCATCAATGAAGTTGCAACTAAACCAGATTTTCAGTGTCAAAGACATTTTAAATGTATCTTTTATATTTTCTTAATAATAAAAAGAAACCAAAATTAAGAAGAAACAATAAAAACAAGAATAAGAAAGACGACGAGAATAAACAACATCAGCAAGATTATTACATGTACAAACTACTGCGTTGAATCTATCTATATATAAAAAAAGTATACGGTTGGGTCTTGAAGATGAAATCACGATACAATACACACCTCGTACTGATGTTTTTATATTCTGTCTTTCTTGTATGTCATCTTTTCTTACAACGTTTTTTTTTTATGTATGTACATATATATACACTCAGGTATTTAAGAAGCAACATAAATTTTGTATCGATGTAGTTGTGACGTGAGGCTTTAAAACACATACACACACCAATTGTGCTACACTGTTAACTCGAAAGCTTGTTGACACTAGTGATTTTCTCATTGTGAAATTGACTATAGCGATAGTCGGGCACGCGCAACACAACTTCGGATTCGTGCGGCGCTCGGATAATTTTTTTGTTTGGTTTTTTTTCTTCATCAATTTCTTGTGTTGTTGACGCAGTGCTTGGAGAAAACAAAAACAACAAAAACATTTTTTTTTTTCGAACGTCAAATCAAAAGTGGTTTTCAGTTGTAAAGTAAAATTCGAATGATACGGTTGCGGAGTGAAATTTTTTTTTGTGCACGTATTAAAAAGAAAATTCTTTTTTTTTTTTGGAGAATTTTCAATATTAAGTAGTAAATGAAAATTATGTACTGAAAACAGTTTTTTTTGTGTGTGTGTGTGTGGGTATATCGCGAATTTTTTTTTTGGTTTTTTCGTTTTATTGGTTTGACAGCGCGGTATATGACTATACACGGGTAGCGAGTAATTAATTATGAGTTTTAAAATAAAGTGAATTAAAATACGAAAATCGAAAGTGAATAAATTAAATTCCATACTCGTGTCGTATATATATATGTATATTTAGTACACACAGGAGTGAAGCGAAAAAGGATACAAAATAATTTTTCCTTGTTATGAATTTTTAATTGAATCGAAAAGTTACGAAAAAGCTTTTTTCTGTTAGTTTGTTATTGTTGTTGAGTGTGTGTGTGAGTGTGTATAGTGACTAAGGTTTCGAGTGCAAATAATAATTTTGTTTTGTGCATGTGATTAAAAGTGATTTTGTGTTAAAGCACATCCCAACTCTCGACGAAAGAAAGGCATTTGATTAACAAAAAAAAAGGGAAAATCGTACACAAACCAAAAAAGAAAATGTCAGAATTTTCATGTTGCTCGTTTCTATAATAACATAAAATTGATTTTCATGTCTAGGTCTGGTTTTACTATAAACACAACCGTAAATAGGACTAAAAACGATGTTGTTGTACACATTATACGTGTATTAAGGATATACTCATTATATATTGCGGCTGGCGCGCACATTGTTTTGATTTGAGGCGGAAAAACCAATCAAACACAGTAATAGATATAATATATAAAGTGATTGTACACCTTTAAGTTATTTTGATTATAAATCGTATTGTATGTATCAATCAAAACAATCCAGGTGAAATAATTTGGTCGTCAACGCAAAAAAAATCCTTAAAGGACACCAACAATAAATAAAATAACTAAAGGATTATATACACATTATGTTGTGATAAAATATTAGTTTTTCCATTAAATTAATTAAAAATAAAATTGGCGCCTTAATTTTATCAAGTGGGTGGTATACAATAATTTTCCAACTTTCGTTTTAAAAACAAAATGAGTGGTGAAAAAAGTGTGAGAAAAACAATTTTTGTTTGTTGTTGTGTTTAGTTTTTCCTTTTATTTGTGTTATTTATTTGTATAATTTAAATTCCTTATTTATTAATTTTTAAAATAAATTGTGCAAAATATATATAAATAAAATAAATAAGTGAAAGTGAAAAATAATTGTGAAATTTTGTGAAAAATTAATTAAATAAAAAAATATATATTTATTTTTGGTTAAAGTGAAAAATATATATTTTATTATATTTGTTTTTGAATTTAATTTTGAGTTTTATATTTATTATTTATTTATTTTTGGATATAATAATAAATGTTTTGTTTTTTTTGTGGATATATTATAATCTTCACGTCGAAACTTTTTGCACTCAAAAAATTCGCCAACACCAACACCGGGAAAAAGGATTTTTTTGCGTTAAATATATAATATTTAACCAACAAACTTTTATTTTAGGTAAGTTGTTAAAATATAATTTTATAACTTAATTATTTTATTATTATTTTTTTGTTGGATATTCGTCTTATGGGATGTACATATATATACGTTTTCGACTATATATGGTTTTATGGCACTCATGATAATAATTTATGTTAGTTGGGATTTTTTTTTATTTGATTAATGGTTTTATGGCATAGTGTACATGTCATAAAAATATGTAGGGCCCTCTTATGTGTGAAGGTCTTAATATATATATATAGCCGAGATAAGCAAAAATGTAATTTGTATGGGAAATCAATTTGTAACGCGGATTATTCTAAATCGGACAGTTAATTAAAATTTTGAACGAATTTGGCGTATCAAAGCATGAAATGCACTGATTGATAAATCCGATTGGTGTTTCATTTTTCACTGGCTACTCAAGTGGATATTTCCGTTAAGCATCGAGAATCATGGTATTTGGAAGATTTCAAGAAATTGTAAGCATTAGTCTGGAAATGTGATCTGGATTTGATACTTTCCTCAGATTTAGAAAGATGAAAAATCAAAACACCTTTTTGACACTTTTTAATTTAACCGATTCCTACGAGTTAACCCTTCGAATTAGAAATATATTTTAAACTTTACATTGGTATATATGGGTCCAAGTTTGGTCACGTTGGTAGTTCTGGTTCCTGGAATATTATTTTTATTTCATTGGGATTTCAGCAGACGTGTACGTTATTGGTCGAGAATTCTACCGCAGATTGTTCCCCTCATTTGTCATCTTTCTTATCTGAGTTCCTAGGTTATATTAAAACAGTTCCTGTTTAAAAAAAAATTGTCCTCTTCTCAAGAGGGAATTTGTTTGCTACATTCTATCAATCAATAGATAGAAGCCAAAATATACAACAAATTTTTATGCAGACGGTTGCGATCTTCACAGTTTTTTTGTATTTTATAAACTATGTATTCTGTTCTTTGTGTCACTCAGTTAAGGCCTTTCCCTTACAAAATGGAAAAGTTAAGAATAAAATGTGAAGTCAGAGCTTCAAAACTATCATTTTACTATAGTATTCCTGTCAAAGCCATTTAACAATATAGACTTCACTCAGGGAGTCTTTTGAATCTACCGCAGTCACTGCAAATCGTTTAAAAGTTACAATTCTTTACCTTTTCATCTTATTTTAATAGACTAAAATACTTGGAAATCTACTCATGTATGCTTCAAATATCTTACACTCACTCTTAGTACTAAAACCTTAAGCAGTATACAGTTCCTTATAACAAAACAAATTGAGAGCCAGCATCGATAAGCTAAATAGAATGATTCGATTTGAAACTCGCATTTATTGTAGCGGTTAGTGGACTGTTTCTTCCAGTTTCTTGGACGTTTTGAAATTAACAGTTTGTCACATTCACTATATGCTGTCTAGTTTGAATTGGTATTATTTGAAAATTTTAATTATGCAATCCCTACTTGTCTGGTTTAACAATCCTTTCAGTCTTGCTGTGCTATAACTTTTAACTCAGCAATAAATACTTCATTGAATATATCAGACTGTTAATAATTCTCTGAATTAGATTAGTTTGACAAGATACTTCATTATTTGACAAACACTCACGTTAGATATAAAAAGCAGGTGCCATTCAGCTATTTGATACTTGAAATAATGTCATTCCACTACCTTATGGAATTTAAGCTGGATGCACAGACGTTTAATTATTCAAAGTTCTATTTCATTTGATTAGAAATTTTTTAGCTCTTTAATCTTTATTCATCCATAAAAAATATGTACGAAAAGCAGATCCGATGGACTTTGAACAAGTCACTTTATCGTACGTTTATGATTATTAAGCAAATTTAGATCCATAGCTGAGTTAAGACACCGACTCTAAATATAATATTAAATCAAAAAGTAAATCATAAGAATAGTATTTTACCCTTCCATTTACGTAGCTGGCTTAACTTTTGACATTAAAGTCATTTAGAGTAGAATAGACAATATGAACATATTTTGACGTCCAATTATGGAGATTAAAGCCTAATTTTGGTATTCGACATTTATGTTCGACAAATAGTTCACGTTTAAGTCACACATCTAAAAAAGAATTGAAATGTTATTTATAGAGAGAGACATTAAAGTCCTTGAACTGTACTTATGGGGTTTAAGTCTAGTTAGACTTGGTAGTTCAAGGTCTGTAACGGGCATAAATAGTCAATCATGTAAATTATTTTTAGCCAAATGTTATGTTGGTTTGCGTAGACAGTATTGCTCGTCTAATAGGTTTTATATATATATATATATATATATATATATATATATATATATATATATATATATATATATATAATTAGACTCTAGTATTCAATGGCGTTGAGTTCTGTCAACAGATTGTTAGATCTTTGGAAATATTGCTGAAAAAAATTATTTATTGCATTAAAGTTAAAAACTTATGAATTTTTTTAACATCTGGAATTATTTTGTTAAAGACAACATGACAGTGTTTTAGTAAAACTTACTTGGTTAGATTTTCGTTTGATCAGATCAAACGAAGTTAATAAAAAAAATATTATTTTTGAATTATCCAGTTGCTCGTTAGTTTCAGATTGAATAATATGGATACAATTTACATATCGGGTGGTAACAATTAAATCTGATTTCAAATTTATATTTACAATGATCGAATTATCGAATTTGAGCTAGAATTTATCTAGAGATTAAATTATGATATCAGAACAACCGGAGCGGAAATAAAAGAGTTCGAGCACAGAGTCTCACTATTTTAGATAAACACAATCGGCACAACTAGTTTTAAAATGTTGCTAATACTGAGTTAATCTAGGATATTATATAGATACTATACAAAGTCTACGGATCAGTTGCTGTATGTGCCTAATGTGGTTTTTAAAAAAATTAGGAACCTCAATAAGTTCATATAATTCGGTTTTTGTGTCATTATATATATTTGGGAGAGCTTTTTCACTTCAAATCATAAACTTCTCGGTTAAAGTGATAAAACTTAGTAATTTCTCCATATTATTATGCTATAACATGTGAAAACCATAGTGAATTCGTCAGTTTTATTACTTTGTTGGATCTGTTATTTCTGTAGCTTTGGTATAGCAATATGTATACTAATTCTTTCTAAAACTTTTACTATTTCACATTCTATCTTCATTTGTTTTCTTAGGTTGTTGGTTACTCTATTCACAGTAGACATTTTATCCGATTAGTTGTTAAACAGTAAATATTATTTGTTCAAAAGGAGGTGTCTCTTTCAATTTCTGTAGCTCAAGGCAGGTTGCAATGACATTTTCAAATACACATAGCAAAATAGATTACTGCTAGCTCAGGTGGTTTGTTTAAAAATTCTAACAGTTTACATAAATATTATAGTTCGTCTTATTGGAAATTTGGAAGTTATCCATGTGAATAAAACGAATACACTTTGAGTTTTGAATTTTCACTCTTAGAAGCATGTGCATTTGCTGCCTATGAATTAAAGTTTAATGGAAACAAACAATTTCAATTTTCAATGAGACACGATAAAATCGTTCGAACAGTTTGCGATGGCTTAGTAGTTTTTAAAACCTCACTTCATTTTCAAAAGCAACGCAAATTTTAATTATTTGGCAATTAAATTAGGAGCTTAAGAACCTGCCAATCTGTTCCAATTTCTAACAAAGAATAGAGTCATTTTCATTTATTTAATTCAGACATCTGAACTGAAAAGCTGTTTTGTTTCGAAATGTTAAAGAGTTAGGTTTTAACCAACTATATTTATTCAAATAAGTCATTCGCTTTGTGGTGTTCCACAAGGGTTCGTTTCAGGTCCTTAATATCGGTTTTAGGAAATTGCTTACATATTACACAGCTTTTACATGATTAAGTCTGTCTTTTATCGGATGATAAAAGCTATAAATCGAATAAAATTATTTATTATGATCGTTTATCACTTTTTGTAATCCAAATTAGGTTCATCCAAATATTTATCTTAAAACATATGCATCGTTTTAACCTAACTACAACTGTAAGCAACAGAATACAGTAGCAATCAATTATCCAAACATTCTCCGCAAGCAAAAAAAATAAATAATATAAGTTAACTAGCCCCTTTCTACCAGACAATTTTAAGGCACGTCACGAATGATTAGAGAATAGGTCATGCGGTCGTTCAGCCTAAAAGGAAATTGCAACCTATCACTCATCATTTACCTGAAAACAATTACCCACAAACAATTACTTACAAAAAATGTTTGGTTATTACAGTGATTTTGAATCAGATAGATTGCTGTTCCATCCAATGTTCTTTACAATGTTCTTGTATTAAATCTAAAAATATATATCGTGCTACTTATCCGTCCTAACTAGTTACATAAATTTTCCACACCAAACCGCGTTGACACAAAATAATGTAAAACCGGATATACGCTGCTAAAAGTCTATTATATAGTTCCAAAACAAATAAATCAAAATGATTTAACAGCCAATCAGGTTTTTCCAAAACTGTGTGTATATAAGAAACATTTTCATTTGGACCATTTCCAAGTACAACTATAATATTTGTAACGTAATGACCAAAAAAACAAAAAATCGCTTAAATAAATAAACAAAAAATAAAAATTAATTATTATTTTTATTTAATATATACATTCCGAAATTTTGTTCAAATAAAAATTATTAATAAATTGAGTTTATTTTAATTATCAAAACCATTTTTATAAAAATACCAAAAAAATATATTTTAATTAAATTAATTTTTTATTTTTATTACTCGAGTACATATGTAATATATTTATGCTTATTTAAATAGTGTATTTGCGAAATATCAATTAATATCGTCTAAAGTTACAACAACAATTCGGGAGGGAGATAAAAATCCGGGTTACAGTTTGTAACTCATGTTCCATTGGGACTTTTGCATTTGTTCGAAAAGTATCATCGGATGTTGAACTGGAGGGCTTTTTCGATGTCCCATATTGCCCTTAATTTTAAATTATTCATGAAGTTTTTTGTTGTTGTTGTTGTTTTTTGCTTATCGTGGAAATGTACGAATACAGTAAAAAATAATAATTTATAAACATTGGGGAAAATGGGAAAATTTTTTTAGAGTGTTTTTTGTTTATTTATTTATTTTTTAATGCCAATTGTATGTACTGTACGTAGAGGACAATTGTACAGACCGATTTGTCAAACCGAAACTAAACTACATATATATATAAAATAAAAATGTGTACAGTTTAATAGTTATATCGATTTTTTGTCCAGTAAACGTATATATACGTTTGTTACCCTACCGTGAGTGCAATCCAGACAGTATAATTAGAAATCGATATTTGAAAAAATAAAATAAAATAATAGTAATAATAATACAAAAAGCTAGGTTATTTCAAGCTTTTTTCGCACGTCAACAAAACCAACAACAAGTACAAAACTAAATATAATATGGTTGTCGTTATGCTTGTTGACCATTTAAAATTAAGCGCTATTTATCCAGATGTGTCACTAAATATAAAAACTAAAAATAATTTCGAGAATATTTTATTTATTTTTATAATTAATATTTAAAATTGATCACTTTTACTTTGTTTGTAAAAAAGCTCTAATTCAATTATTTAACATTTTTGTTAGTGTAATTTAAACAAGTTCAAACAGTGTTTGTTAATTAATAAATTTTCAATATTTTGTGATTGATGAACACTGAATATAATATTTAGGTACGATACGCTAATTAAATTATCCGATGTTATTTTATGAAATTAATTGGAAATTTTTTTAATTTTTTAATGTGAGATTTAATTTATTTAACGTAATTTTCAAGGATGTGTGTTTGTTGTTTTTATTAAACTGATCTAATTATTTAAGAGATGTTCTCAACACAGCATCAACATCAAAAAACCTGTAACATGTTGAAACCGTGTTAATCATTTAGCCGAAGGCAACGTCTTCACAAAAATTTGATTGCTTAGTGTACCTCAATTACAGGGACAATGTAAATTACATTTAACTATATAACTCTACACACACACACATAAATATATATATATATATATATATATATATATATATATATATATATATATATATATATATATATATATATATATATATATTTATATAAATATATACATATAAATATATATATATATATATATATATATATATATATATATATATATATATATATATATATATATATATATATATATATATATATGTATGTATATCAGTGGGTGGCCATATTATTAGGGACACACTGAATTTTGTAGAAAAAATGAATTACTGGTTAGTTTAGGTTAGGTTGTTGTGACTATCGCACACTTAGACCGGCAATTGGTCCGTTGTGATACCACTCTATGTATGGCTATAGGTCCGAGTTTACGTAGAACCATCTGCGCATTGCATAGCTCCATGTCAGCCTATAATACTGACATTGAAGATGGGTCGGCCCATGGATTCTAAACACGACGGGGGTCCAGATATGTTAATTTTTACACCACCGATCGCACCGCCCAAACGATCGAAGGCCAAAAAACCATTTGCATCTTGCCCCGAATCGGCTTCGAACCCGGTACCTCCCGCTCCAACTGCCGCAGCTTTAACCACTGCGTAACCTGGGCGGTATGAATTACCGGTACAATAAAAACAATTTGAGGTTTTTGTAAAATAAATTTGTGTGGAATATTGTGTGGAACAAGCAATCTGTATCTCATACTTAAAAAAAATAAAAAAATATGCAAGGAGAGAGGAAAAAAAAGAGAAATGCAATAATATTTTATAGTGTCCCTAATAATATGGCCACCCACGGTATATATATATATATATATATATATATATATATATATATATATATATATATATATATATATATATATATATATTTATATTTATATATATATTTATATTTATATATATATATATATATATATATATATATATATATATATATATATATATATATATATATACATATATATATATATATATATATATATATATATATATATATATATATATATATATATATATATATATATATATATATATATATATATATATATATATATCAGTAGATCTAGTCCGATAAACTGTCTAAAAAAATTTTGCTTGTCTCTGCATTGAAGAAGCTGTTAAGTGTAGTTTACGTGGTATGCATATAGATTGTTGGCTTAACAAGTCATGCAATTTTTCATTTATTTGTTGAGATTAAAATGGAACATTATATAAGATTAATTTTTGATGGTTGAAGTTTAGTTCGAAGGAATCGTCTTGGGTGATTTTTATTTTCAACAAGTTTGTGCAATTTACCGTACTATGCGTGAGAATATCAACGATCTCTACCGAATGTCGACGATTTTGCGTTGCGGCAATGTGAATTGGCAAGATTATGTGATTTCAAGTATTTGTTACTTGATAATCTAACCACCATCCAAGAGCTACAGAACAAAAATTCATTGTCAATCTATAGCTTTGGACATCATTATGAATCTAGATATGATGAATATTTGAATGATCTATACTTGATAAAAACCGCAATACAGAACTGAGCCTTATCACTCTTAATCATATCAGTTTCTGAATCATTTTCAATTAAACCTTCATCGTTTAATTTTAGAAAATTAACTGTTCCGATACCGTCTCTGTTATATAATCGAGAACAATAAATTGGAATTGGATATTCCTACAGTGGGCAATAGAATTTCTACCTTAATATCTGCCAGATTATTGATAATATTTTCTTTATTATATAATCAGCTTGAAGAAAACAATTTCAATTTTCAATGTTGGCTAGATCTCAAAAAGCTTTCGCACTTATTGTCCGAAAGAGCTTTTGGTGTAAACTATTGGTTCGATTATAGTTTATATAAGCTTTATGCACCCTGGTCTAATTGAAGACGTTTAAACTAGTGTAGAGACGAGAATTGATGTGCAATTGAAAAATGTGGGATCTGGACTCTTGTCAAAGACTGGACAGTATTTAACGTAACTAATTCTGTCGTCTTCAACTTCTGTTATTGTTTGAAAAATTCATTTTGACACCAAAATTTGTTAAAATCGCATGAAACCATTTCGTTTAATCTTAATATTTCCACTTGAATAGTAATAAATACAATTTTGCCAAAAAGTGTCGATTATAGCTTTTCTTAACTAAACCGGTGATAAATAGAACTCTTCGAGCATCTGTCAATGTTCATGTTATTTCAAGTCATGTTGATTCTTAAAGCTTTATGCTAAGACGCAGTAGGTGTTAAGTCAACTTATTGACAAATTCTATATTTATGGTCTACATGGCCGTTTACTCAGTTTGGATTCCAGTTTTTGCTCATATTTTCCAGGTCTAGTGGATATCACCTCCCTAAATTTTAATTGTTAATTAGGTGAAATGTAGTTTTATAATGTTTCTAATTTTTTCCTAGTCTATAACAGGGTGCTCTAAAGGTTTAGTACTGTTCCGTGCTTTTATTACTAAAAAAAGCTCATGTTTATCTTTTTACCCATGAGTCAGTAGGTGACATTAAATAGATTTAAGTTAGAAAGCTATACAAAACGACTGACGCGATTCTATTAAATCTTTCGTCCGATCAATTTTTTTCTTTAGTATATAAAAATCAATTTCTGGGGATTAAAAACGAGTGCAACCTATTCTCAATTAGTACACAATTTGAAAGAGCTTTATAACTCAAATTGAAAACAGCCCAATATGAACCTTCGGCTTCTTTTCTGCGAACTTCACCAATGGCAAAATAATGTTTACACATACTGTTTATACAATCCCATATAACTACCGGTGTTTTACTAATTTAGAACAGACCTCTTAAACAATATTAAACCGAACTTTTTTTGGGGTTATCATTACGTGGAATTAAGCATTGTATTTATATGTATAATAAGCTTTTCTTAGTACGTTCATCTCAACACTTTCATTCTTTTGAAGAAAAATAGAATTTCTGATTTAGAACGCGAATTTGTGGTTAGTTAAATGGCTTCCAGTTGTTGAGATAGAGGTTGAAGTATTTAAGCGTGCTTCGACCTACATCCATAATATAAAGAAGAGAAACCAACAGAGACAACTTTATTGACATATTTGTTCCGTACTTTACTGTAAAATCTGTTGTTATTTGTTTTCAATTGAAATGTGCCGTATATATAGTTAGTTGGCTGTATAATTTTTGACCGCATTTAGTGTTGTTTGAATCTGATTACCAAAACAGATATTATATAATAAGTTACAACTATATAATACGTTTAAATAATACGTAAATATAATACGTTTAATAATCTAGGTAGCTCATCATAACTAAAGTATAAAATAGAGCCATAAAGTATGCTGTGAATAAGCTGTAAGGTTCCAATTTTTAATAACTATTCATCTGTTCGGAGCTTGTTTGGTGCACGCCATTGCCAAATATAAATGTGAGAGTTAATTGTTTTTTAAACATTTATTGATGTTAAATCTAGTCAAACAAGGTTGTATGGTTACATCAATCATGTAGTTTAATTAAACTACATGATTGATGTAACCATACAACCTTGTTTATTAAGTAATTTTTCAAATTTTGGCCACAAAATTTAAAGCAAAACATTAACTACTGAGCTAAACTTTTTCGTTTCGTACAAGGTCTCATATAATCTAGCACATCTTCTCAAAAATAAACCTTCTATATATGTACTACCAAGTCTTGGAAGATTCAAGTTTCATCTAATTCGATCTTGGGTGAATTCCAATTAACATTAACCTTATAAATATTTTGGTTGATGGTAATTCACAATTATATGTACTAAGATGGTAGCATGATTCCCAGGCCGAACACAAAAAGACTCTTAATGCCTTAATTTAAACTTAATATCATTTTTTTTGAAAAATTAACACTCAATATAAAACTTTACTCAAAATAAGAGATCTCACTAAATGGTATCAAGCTTCAACCTACTTAAATTTCGTTTATCGACGTTCATATACGAGTGAAGTTCTCAGTCCAAACAAAACAATCGCCTGAGATATTTCCACAATAAGTGAAAAATTGTTGTGAGGCAGGAAATTGTTTAACTCATTTCTGACACGTTCCTACCACAACTTTTCTAATTATCTACCACGCAAAAAACCAGAGATCATCAGCAAAAATATGATATTGGATTACATATATCATTTAAAATACTTTATATATAATATATATATATATATATATATATATATATATATATATATATATATATATATATATATATATATATATATATATATATATATATATATATATATATATATATATATATATATATATATATATATATATATATATATATATATATACATATATACATATGATGGCGGAAGCTCATTTAATTTCCTTTCCATACATAGATACATACATACATATAATACAAATCGACATTTTAATAGAAAGCACAGAAAACAAATTATAAATTCAAAAGCAATAACAGATAAGACTGAATTTCCGGACACAACCAAAATCTAACAGAAATGTTGTTCTCGTCGTATTATGCTCTCTCTATATATGTTTTGTAACAGGTACCTTGGTCTGCCAACCAAAATTTTATGTCACGTTAATATACCAAAAAAAAAATTATTTGTAATTTGATTTTTATTAGAGTACCAAAAACTTTTTTAATAAATAAAAAAAAAATTACACAATCTTCTACAGTACATATATGAATATGTATATGTATTATTCTTGTTTCAACAGCCGTTCAAGTCGAACGTGTTTTCTTTAATTTTAATTATAATTTTAATTGTCTGACTAAATGATTTTTTTGTCAATCTTGTTTTTTGTAAAATAATAAATATTATATGTGAAAGTGTTAACGCATGTATTTCGTATATTATCGAAATTCGGAAGTAAAATCGCAATTATTATTAAATACAATTAGTGTGCATAGTGACCTAATTTTGCAATCAGTGAATATTTTATAATAAAGTGACATCGTGTGTACGGAAGTAGAAACGCGGTTTGTGACCTTGTACTGCAATTAGTTTGCCTAGTGACCTATTTAAATCAAGTGACAATAACTTAAAATGAATATCTGTACAGTGTGTAATATTGTGTGTGATTACCGAGATGAGGTCGTCAGTTGCAGTGGAATTTGCTCCAAAATGTATCACGCCAAATGTTTATCGATAACACAGACAGTGTCACAGGCGATAATATCGCATAAATGTCTTCGTTGGTACTGTGATAACTGCTGTAACTTAAACATTATTGCTGTGGCATATAAAAAACTTTTCGGTTTTTCTTGTTAAGTTTTTCAATAAATTCTGAACTTTAGTGTACATTTACAAGATTCCACAGAAACGAAAATTAATTTTGTGAAAGTTTCGTATTTAAAATTTTTTTTTTGTAAAGATAAACTTTAAGTATACGAATTGCATTATTTTGGTACATATCTGGGTTTTGCATTATCGAATACATTTAATTATGATTTATTCGTGCATATATTTTTATAATACAAAAGCTCACAAGTATATATCCTATGTTTCACCTGCTCGAACACACTGTGTGTGTGTATATAGTTACTCATCTCGTCATTATTATTTTATTAACTCGAATATTCAACAATAACGTATATACATACATAACGATTAAAGCACAGATGTCACGTCAGATGTCAATCATAATTAAATCATATATACATATAAATAGAAGATATAAAGAAAAGCTTTGCTTTATCAACCGACTAGAAAAGAGTGTGTACGAAATAGAGACGAGATAAAATTAAAAAAAAGCTTCCCTAGATTTTCGTGTTACATTTTAATTATTTGTATCATTATGCTGCTGCTTTATCTTTACACCATTTTTGCCTTTAAGGATATACTTTAAGATTTAAGTTTAGTATTTTCTTTATTTTGTGTGCTTTTCTTTTCTCGTTAGTTATTTTATTAAAAGTGTGTTTGATTATGATAATAATGAGATGGAGATTATACTTAATAAGATGGATAGATAGTTTTTGATTAAATTCTTGATGGTTGTTACATCGTATATTATGTTGTTTTTGTAGTCTGGTGAACCCATTATTTCCAACAAGGATGTAAGAGGTTCTATTTTATCTGTGCAATAGTGTCATGGGTACATGACATTTCGCAATTATGAGACGTTATACTTATATAACTAATTAAGCTCATTTAGTGGATTAAGTATCTTTTTTGCTTTGAAAACCACTAGTTCCTTAGAATTTAGAGATTGTATTGTACACTTGTTGACATTGCATACTTGTTGCCGGAATGTAAATATTCGAGACACTAAACAAAGAGATTTCAGGTCACTGACTCTTTTGATCAATGTCTTTAGTGCAGCAACACCAGGAAACTTCAATTGTCCAATACGTGAGATAGTTTTGCTCTCTAACCAAATACAAATAATTTTCGTATAAGCAAGAAGGGTGCATACAAAACAATTTTTCGAGCTTTAATTATATATTTGATGAGGAGATTTTGGTGAAAGCTTAACTTGATTGATTTGATGGCACACAGTAAAACGCAAAGTCTAGAGAAAAATAAATCTTATCGGTAGCGGAATTCCATAACAATTCAGAAAGAGCAAAAGCTCTTCGTTTATAGTTTGCTTTGATGCTTGAATTTCTCCAAACCACTTTTAAAAAAGTTGGATTCACGATATAAGCGATAGATTTTAACTCGAAACCAAACACATTTAAACGAAAGCTTTATGAGATTTATGACTCAAATAATTATGTAAATAGTTTCCTGTTTTTTTCGACCACACTTTTCACTTTTAATTTAAAATTAAGTTTATTTTTAGCAAATCTCCCACCCCTCTCAAATCAAAAAAGCTCATTTTAATTTACGAATTGTGTTGGTGTGTGGCATTTATATTTGAGTCGGACACAGCCAATAATGCTAATCTAAAACGATATTTTGTTTGTGTTTGTTGGACAAATTCTATTTTAAAAGTTAATTTCAGCTAAATACGTTATTGTGTATAATTATTAAATATAATTAAAATGTAGGGGGGAGTGAACATGGGGAGAGGGGGTGAACAGGTAGGCAGTAACAGCTAAAAATTAACACATTTCTAAAATATAATATTACTCCTAGGTATAAAGTATGTGCTGTTGTGTACATAATGTGCTAGACTTTTATTTAAAAAAATTAATTATGTTTTTATAACAACAACAAAACAAAAGTTTTTAATTACATAAATATTTTATTATTTATTGTATTTAAAGAAAACAAAAAGCATATATAATTAAAAACTTTTATATATAAGTTAAAAGGTAAAATAAGTATGTGTATAATAACCGTGGATTGTAAAACTAAAATTAAAATAATAAAAATCACGAAAAGCTTCTTTGGTATATATGTATATACTGTACACAGTATACGAAAGCACAACAAACAATATATTCAAAATCATGTATATACGAGAGGAAGACATTTATTATATTTTATTACAGAACAATTTTTTTGAGTTTTATATGATGGCATTGTGGCTACCAAAATATTTTATTATTTTATAGTAAACATTAGTTTGTTTTTTGTTATTTAAATATATTAAATGTCATGTTAGTGTCAGAATATTATTTTTCTGATATTTTAAATATAAACGAATCTCACCAATAGTATATATGTATGTAAATGTATACCAAAAAAAGCTGTGTTCGGTGTTTGGTTATGACAATAAAATATCATTATTATTATGGTGTTGTGCTGTTTGGAACAGACAGCTGATCAATATGCATAAAGTGGGTGGTGGATAGTTGTTTTTTTGAAAATTAATGATTGATGGACTGCTTTTCAATGTGGTTTTTATGATTATTTACTGTGATGGCTGCAACTACTGAATATTTGACCTCGCCTTAACATTTATAATGTATTTGCCAAATTTTAAAAGTCTTTTGTTTCGAACAATAAATATTATTATCTTCTGAAAGTTTGACTTATATATAATATTATATATATATATATATATATATATATATATAATATATATATATTATATATATATATATATATATATATATATATATATATATATATATATATATATATATATATATATATATATATATATATATATATATATATATATATATATATATAATATATAATCAACTAAATATGCTCAATTAAGACATTAAATATTACTTTTCTGTCTTTGATGTACTGTACACTTCGCAACTCTCGGATTTGTGGGGCAAAATTTACATGTCTGTCGTTGTCAGGTACTCCGATCTGTGCTAACGTACTTTATAAACGAGTTTCACTCTAATACAAATATGTTGGCTCTTTATATAAAAGGACTATGAAAGTTTATGGTGATATTAAGCAGCACTGGTCTAGCTTTCTTGACCATTAATTCCACTTCAATCCAAATTACTCATTCAATCTTAATGACCGTCTTCACATTTAAGAAGAAACAATCACTCAACATACTCAAAATTTACATCGCTCAGAACTATATACTATGATATTTTTGAAGCAGCATTGAAACTATTGTATACTTTACTTAAATATTTCACCTACGGATCATTCCATGTTATGACATATCGCAAGATGCGTCTTGCAAAACCCATACGATGATTTAGCAGCCAACCTGATCTTTAAATTACTCAAATATTTACCTGGTTATATTACCCTTTGAATATAGTCTCTTGGAGAAAATCACTACAGACCTCTTCTACCATCAACATATCAACAACTAGACAACAGTTGACGGAAACAATTTCAAATCGATAAGCATGACTCACGAACACCAATATTTC
The DNA here is from genome assembly GCA_963932295.1 of Tipula lateralis. Lineage (NCBI taxonomy): Eukaryota > Metazoa > Arthropoda > Insecta > Diptera > Tipulidae > Tipula > Tipula lateralis. The sequence goes on along the minus strand of OZ010738.1, from coordinate 175,120,847 downwards.
AACTGTTAGCCTTCAATAGTGTACGGGAGTAGAATCAGTGTGGAGCACTTCTTTTGTTACTCTTTTTCATATTATTATAACAGACGTTGTAGCTTTGGACCATGCTTCCTATATTGGATATCAAAGTCTTGATTTAGATATTTGGAGGGGTTGCAAGCTTTCGTTTGAATAGGGATAATACAATGAAAGAATCGATCATGAGTAACAGGGAAGAACAGTCTGTTATTGTGAAAATAGTGAATGGCTTCAAAATTGTAGGATCCAGTTGCATATGCCTGATGAGATGGTATTAATATTTTTGATTAAGTTGCCATTAAACTATAGTATTGATATTATATTAATTTTTTTCCCGGGTATAATTGCTCCATTGGCTTATTAAATAATCAATACCACCATGAAGTTCATTAAATAACACCATTAACTGCAGCACGGGATCTCAATCTTCAAAATAAACTAACAAATCTTATGTCATTTTGTTAACATTTCGAAATCATACTTAAGTGCTAATCTTAATATATAAGTCAAAAAATATTATAATCATACTAAACCTACCCAAAGGATTTCCACCTCTTCCAAAAATGTTCTTTACCCTACTAAACACGATAAATTCCTCGGAATCTTTCGAGACCAAACACTTATATAATAAAACAAACAAGATAATTAAATCAACCAAAGTACTAGTAAGGATCAATTAAGCTACAATTCATAAAAAGAATAAGCGGAGACACAATAAGTGGTCTAGCCACATCTTTCTGTTCTTGTATGCATTTCTGCGAATAATTTTGGTATAAATTGTGCTTTCTCTAGTAGAAATGATTTTAAGTTTTGTTTGGCTTCTATTTTCGTTATAAATTTCTCAGAATTCCGGCAGGATTATACAAGAACTCGAAAATACATTTTCCATATCATTTAAACTACGATAGCAAGCAGTTTGATAACTGCGGAGTTAATATTCATAAATATAGTGATGTTGAGGAGCGAATTGCATTGGCATCAATCATGTAAATCCAGATAAAGCTCATGATTCTCACGACACTTTTAGAGTGATAGGATAGATTGAATCATCACCCTGCCACAATATACAAGTTTAATAATAATTTGATTTTCCATTTAACTACGTTCATAATAAAGTGAACTATAAACCACTTCAAATTAAATTAAGATACATATATCATCCCCGAAAGAAGCTCATAAAACACCATTTATTCATATCCATAAAATGATATCTCGTGCATTTTATCTAAGAGATAATAACATTTCGGTTTATTTATACATAAATATAATATATTAAATCCAATAAAATTAATATTTTTATTTTATTATTAATTTTAGTCTATATATAACTTACATATATAATAATAATATATATATTGTTCTGTGTTTTGTTGCCAAAAATAAAGTATGTGAATAAAAAAGCTTAAATTACCCAAAATAAAATTTACTAAAAGCACGCACTTTTATGGTTTTCATTTCATTCCTATTTCAATTTCCATAAGTGCGTGTAGTTTTTACGGTTCGTACATGAATGAATAATGGCGAAAATATTTTGTTGTATGCTGTATAAATATATAAATATAGTATATAAACAAATGTGAAGATAATAAACTTATTTTTGTTAAGTATTTCCTGTTTACAACCCAAACCAAACGAAACTAAATTGATAAAGTCTGGCAACTTTTATATTGTAGAGAAAGGTGCTTAACCTATGCTGCTATATGAAAACGCTTTCAAAACCACTATACAACTCTTTCACGTTGACTGGTGATACTTAACATTTATATTCGAGCTTTTTAGATATGTGTACAAATATAATATACAAAATTATACTTATATATGTTTCTACCCCGAAGCACCTAACAAAACACTGTGTTGTGCAAATAAAATTATGTATGATACAAAAGAAAATATTTATGTACATAAAGCATATATTTTAATAGAAAATCCGACAGTCAAAAAATAGAAAATATATAATAATTTAACTGTACTGTTCTGTAGCATAACATGTACATGTATATACAGACATAGATTTTGCTGTGTTAAATGTTTTGGAAAATGATGTATGGGGGTATATAAACGTATATAAATATGTAGCCTTGGTGGTGATACTTATCTAATCTTAAAATCTATTTGTGTGTACGTAAATTGGTTTAATATATTCACCAAAGTAAAATAAATAATTAATTTTAATTAAGACAAAATATATATATATACTAGAAATGTATGTATGTATATAAAGATATACTAATCGCTCTGTAATTATCAATCGTGTTCACTAATTTAGCTTAGAAAAAAGAGACATTTAATCTGATTTTTAAAAAATAAATATATAAATAACAACAACAACAAAAAATGGAAGCTTTCATATATAATACTTCAAGATAATGATCTTAAGTGAAACTTTTTCATTTTGGTTTCGTGTACGTCTGATAAATATAATTAATTAATTAAAATATTGTTACCATAGAAATAAATATATATATGTATAAGATTAACTGTTTATATCAATTTAATAGTACGTATTCTATTTGAGACGAAAAAAACAAAAATTAAATAAATTATATAATAGGGTTAAAATTCAGGTTTCTTTAAGTCATTTAAATAAATTAATCCGATTCGTTATTTTAAACATACGACAATAAAGACGACGAAAAAATCCAATTTTTTTTATCTTTTAAATTATATTTATGTATGTCTATGTGTGTGTACATAAATAATACTCGTTAATAGTTTACAACTAATTAAAATCTATTATTCATCATTAGTGATAAATTAGATATCAAAATAAACAAATTACGATAAAAAGTTTTAAATCGATATTAAAATTATTAATTTTGCATTAATTAAAATAGATATTTATTTTATGAAATTTAATTAATTAAATTTGAGTTTTCTTTTTGTGTTTCTATACATATTTTATTGAAAATACATCATTTAAATTGTGCCGAGCTTTACATTTTTCATTTATAAAATTTTTCTATATATTTTTATCATAATTATATTGGTTCGTTCTATTTATCAAATGAATTATTTAAAATTGTTTATTGTTGTATTTTATTTATTTAATTGTTCATAAATTTAAACTATTAAAAATAAGGGACGGTATATACGCATAATTAAAGTAGAAAAAATAATTCTAATGTAGAGCTTTTTTACAACTGAACTAATTTTTTTCTGAAAAAGATTAAACTTTTAATTATATATTTTTTAAGAAAGCTATAAGAATTAAAACAAGTCATAACCCTATTAAACATTAAAAAGCTTTATAACTTAGCCATTATGTAGTAAGAAAGCTCAAGCCACTCAAATGTGTGTAATTACAGATTTAATTGTTTTCTTAACGAAAACCCATACCCTTCATACAGTTAAGACTCGTAAAATGCTCTTTCGGTAATATAAGCTTTTAGCATGAGCTTTCATGTGCACTTACCAAACTGTAACTTTTTATGGTATTAACTTTTGTTAAATACGCTCGTCAAAATTAAGAAGAACTTTTTGCAGTTTTTATATTTAATTGATTAAAATGAGCTTTTTTAGTTGAAATTATAAAAGTTAATGCTAGTTTTGATACAGTCAATCAAAAACCATATAAAAAAACCGTTTGAATTTTGAATAACTATAAGGCGTAATCATGTTAAATTGGTGAAACACCGCACACAATCAATGACTCTAATCTTACAAAAAGCTTTGATTCAACTATTTAAGTATTTCAAGTTTTATAAATTTCTTTCAATAGTTTTCGCTACTGCTTTTGATATATTCCTAGTTGATTGAAAAAATACTAAACCTCTCCAAGTACACTAAAAATATTCAAATTAACGAACTACAAATTTTGAGGCATTTAACTAATTGTTAGTCGACTTATTTTTGATACTTTTATGAAAGTTGTAATATTTTATAACCCGTTTTAAATATCAACTTTAAAGCTGCGTTGTTATGTACAATAAAGTTCAAGTCAATTAAATCTTAAGTTGTTAGCCTAATCGATATTTAACTATAGTGATACTTTACATATAATGTTAAATGGTAAAAAGCTCTTATGAACTTGTAAGGCGAGCTGTTATCTTAATTTAACCATTTCACGATATTATAATAGATAAAATACCATTTTATTTAAATATTTTCATCAGGGTCAAGTAAAGCTTTCAGGACAGCTTTTTAATAAAACTGACTTAAAGCTTATTTAATTGAAACATTCGGATTTCCTCAATATGAAATATATATTAATAAAATAAAAGATAGAACTTATAAGCAAAGCAAACCAATTTTAAATAATTGTAGAGCTTTTTAGGTAAAGCCGTTAAGTTGGTGAAATACCACACAAAATTAGTGAGTTTAGATAGTTCAGGTAATTATTAAGATAATTTAAGGACCTTTTTGGAAAAGCTTTTTTGAATAACAACAATTTTGAGCTTTTAAAGAATTTAAACTCAACGTCTTCTTTAAGAGTTGGCCTTTCCGATTTTGACAAAATATGCTAACTATGAATAGTTTATGTTTCTCAAAGTTGGTTCAGCACGGTAGCCTAAAGCTTAAAGAGTTCTTTATCAAATTTGTAGTTCAGACGTGAACTTAAAGAGTCCATTGATACATATTTGGCTTATTCCACTGAACAATCTACTTGTTATGTTATATTAATTTTAAATAAATAAGAAGCTTTAAAACTTTGCTATTACATATTTATATATAATAAAGCTCAAGTTAATTACATCCAAAGTTCATTATTTTTAAGCTGCACTGCTGCATTGCGCAAAGTTTAAAATTACAAAAAGCTCTCTTGGTAACGTAAGATTTTTAAAAAAGCTTTCATCTTCAATATTATAAAATATACTTTTATTTAATATTTAATGAATTTGCTTAAAAATGAGCTTTTTGTGGACTAATTTACACTTAGTTTTATTTTTCATCAAATACTAGATTGAAAAGCTTATAACGTACCAATTTCAAATAATGCTGAGATGCAAGAAATTAACATGTCCAATGGGCAAATCACCACATGCTGATTTTTACCATATAAAAAGCTTAAATTATACAGATCATTTTAGGTTTTAAGAACATAATAGAAGATCAAATTGAACCGTACATCTTTGCACATTTTGCTCTACTTTTTTCCTTGATAATATTCAAAACAATTTCTAAACCTAGCTTTTATTATTAAGGGATGGGATGGTTCTAGTCGCTTCAAAATATTAAATAAATATTGACTGTTCAAGTCTACGCAAACTTATCTGTTCGCTATTTTTCTAGTTTATTCACAAAATTCAAGCCCCTTGCCGAACTTTGTCAGTCAACTTGGAACTTGGCAGCTGAATGGGAAGACAACTATTCAGGTAATTTCTAGTCTACAGAAAAATATTGAGATAACTTTTAGCCATTGACGATTATGAATGATCAAGGAAGTTCTAAATAATTTATGATGCGTAAGCATATCTCATACTTTCACTCTATACATTTTTAAATTTTAAGGGTTGAATTTGAATATAAAAAAAGAAATTTACACAGGGAACTAAACTGGTACAGCTTCGTAAAAAATCAATGTTATAGCGTGTTTCGAAATTTCGGTTCACTGTTACTCAAAATCTCTTTACAGTGCAAAATGACTATATTTAGATTGCCCTGCAAAGTACATTCCATAATAAGCTGAATTGTGCGGAGGAAGTGAAAAAATTCTGATAAAAACTGGTTTGATTATAATATCTCTAGTTAGACTAACAACAATACTTTGGCCAACAGTAATTTCTACACACTTAGACAGCTCTCAAAATCCCTTTGCTTAGCTTTTTGAATTCATAACCTAACAACCAATACCAAAAATAAAACTGAATATTAAAAGTTAAAATATTCGTTGTTTATTTTAGCAAAGCTGATCGAAAGCTAAATAAGGCAACTCCACTTTATAAAGAATCAATTTTTCTTTTAAGCGTTTTGTAACAAAAGTAAAATTGTGTTGTCTAATTTTGCAGATTTAGAAATATTATTATGTAAGCTTAGCTTTCTATGTAAAAAGGATACATCGAAAAATATAAAAAAACCCTAAGGTTGAAAAACAAAGTTTCATAGTTTAAAAGTTCTTCAAAGCTCATTCAGAGTAACTAAAGTTAGTTATGAAATCAACTTGTATTTTTAAGGATTTTAAAAGCTTTTATATTGTATGCTACAACAATAAATTTTAGACTTGTTAGCAATTATAAAAGCTTTGTAATAGTTGTGTTCTGATTTCAAATATAAAAATAAGTAAGCTTATTATATAACTAACTTTTGCCATCGACCAAAAGTATAAATTTTCAATTATTTGTTTTAACTTTTGCCGTGGTTATAAAAACCCACATCAAAATGTCAACTCAAACATACACATTTATACATTAGAGAAGGAGCTTTTACCAATTAAAAATGTAAATTAAAGTTGTTATTACTACTTCAATACTACATTATATAGTTTCATCAATTTCAAACCTATTAATCATGTAGTTGAGATATAAAGTCGATTTATAAAGATCATGGCTCTATATAAACAAGTTTTTGACTAATCCCAACCTACTCACAAACCTATTTAATATATTATATGCGCAAACCGAAACAATAAAATGTGCCCTCAAAACGTCTTATTTTGAACTAACAACGCATCGTATATATACACTGAAAAAAATAATTGTTCAAACTGACCAAAATTACATTCACATTGAAAAATGCCTTATCAATATACAACCGACAAAGATTCCTATCAATGAGATTTACGAACTTATCAATAGCTAAAAAGTTCAAATAATATATTATCAATAAGAAAAGTGAATTTATCGATTGGAATATTTTATAATTTGATTTTAATAGATTTCTTATTTAATAATTCTGTTTAATTAACTTCATATGTTTCAGTATATGCACATAAGTATGTTATACAATTTGTTAATTTAGTTTAAATATATAAAAATATATGCTTAAAAATATATTATAAAAGAAAAAGCTTTCTTAATTTGGAACATTCTTCCGGGAAGGGAACAATTCATTTTGAACTTCCCCCTCTATAATCATCCCCCCAGTTATTATAATGAGTTTTGTTTTTAAGGCCGATTTGGGGGAGAAAAGATTTTGGGTTTATTTCTAAGATCTATCTCCTTATGGATGTAATTTAAATTTTTATTGTATGTTTTCTTACCGGAGTTGTAATATATAATTCGTTGTTGCTTTTCTGTTTAATGTTGTAATTCTGCTTTGACCGGTTTCGATGTGTTGGATGACGTCATATTAAATAGCTGTGCGATCGAATAGATCAAATCCATCTCTTCAGGCGTATGTTACCTGATTTGACGTGCAATTATTATATATATACTTCCAGTCGAGTACGTTCAGTGCTAGCGAATTACAAGAATGTACGCGAAATATCGACCATTTTTGCAAATTTATATTTTCTTATCGATAAAGATTGATGTTCACTTTGATAGCAAACTGATCAGTTAGATCATTTAAAAAAAACTGATAAATTTATCATATAGAATACATTTTTATCATAGTGATAAAATATTGTTAAGAATAATGTTCAATAAGAATAATAAAAAATTATATTTTTGTTGAAAAATATAAACGAAGGCATAACTGTAATATTCTAATTCGAAATGAAAATAAATTATCAGATTGAAATAATTTTTTCAAAATAACTATAAAAACACTGACAAATATTTATCAATATTTTTGTCACTAAAATTTGTCATATTGAGTGGTACATTTGGTTCAGTGTAGCATCGTTTAAACCATATTGAACTGTTTGAATTATGTCAGGAAATGACAATTAAGTATATCTATATATCCGATACATATGTCGGCCATTATTCACAATGCCAAAAATACAAAATAGCACACATTTTTATAACGCGCGATTTCACGAAACATCTGGCAAGTACTTTAATCGAATTATTCATGAGCAAACAACGCGCTCTTCGTGTTGTGATGCCACCGCTGTTGATGATTATGATTGGTGGCGTAAAAAAAAAATCAGTTGTATGTTTGTTCTGACGAAATACAACATATATGCGATGTATTAAGTAACTAACAAGTTTATTTTTTTTTTGTTTAAAAGACAACAATAATCTGTCTCTCGAATTTCACAATGTATATAGTTGGATTTTATATATTCAAAAAGCGCCATCAAGATTGTGATAAAACCCACGCAAAAATTTTACAAGATTTCTCGTTTTTCGTATATAAGAGTATACGTATATGTATATATATATACGACGACGACGACGTAAGTTTACACACCGCACAAACATATTCATCCCCCTCCTGTATCTTTTATTGTGTATAAACTTTAAATTATGACTTTTATGATTATTATTAGTGCTCGCAACAACAACAAGAACGTATACAACACTATCACAAAATACTGGGAATAATTTCATATTTTTTGTTGTTGTGTTTGTTTCACTTGATTAGAATATTTAAACATTTTTTTTCGTAAGCAAGCTTTTAAAGCTTTATATTACTATATAATTTACATAAACAAAAGAAAAAAATCACAAAGTACTTTGCTGGTTTATAAATTATATACCATTTTGCGATTTTGACAGCTCAAAAAATTTAAAAACCATTAACACATTTTAGAGAGACGCGGGTAAGGCGCAAAAAATAATTTGGCTATCGATTGTTTTGATATATAAAAAAAATTCAATCGAAGCTTTTTTGTGTGCGCCGAGATTTAATTACTCATTTAGCAGGTAATTTTGCCTTTTTAAATTAATAGATTTGCTAACCACAAAAATCGGAATTTACGTATATGATCCCAAGTCTATCAATTTAAATTAAATGTTTTTAATGAACTTGATGGAAAACTTAATTTGGTTTAGTTGTCTGTTTGTACTCGTATATAGTTAAATGATATGGAGATAAGGGTAACACAATTTTTTTTTTGTTAATGGTTGCTTGTTAAACAACTTTTCTTGTATTTTAATTCTTACATGCTATAATTTTTTTCAATGTGTGTGTACTATAACGACTATATATATATAGTATATAAATTAGAACAAAAAGGTTGTTAGGGGTTTGTTTATTTATATATTTACTTTATTCCTTATATATATATATATGTTTATCCTACCTTGACTTGAGAGGGGTGGTGAGGGTGAATTGTTAAAAAATATCCAAAATAAAGTTTTAATGAAGACAAAATACTTTGATATATAACATAAAAATTGAAGTCATTATTGTATATATTTACTATTCGTTAAAATGATGTTTGCGCATAACAACCGGAGATGGAGATTTTTTAATGTTGGATATATTTCCTCGTATATACGTAAACGAGGGTATATATCCAACCATTGCAGTAAATAATAATTTAAAACCGCAAATTTTCATTTATTAAGATTTAATAATACAACAATATGTTATTCGAAGAAACCAACCAACGCGTATATATCGTAAAATTCTTGCATAATTAAACAGTACACAAGCGAACAGGTATAAGTTTGCAGCAGCACAGCACACAGATATAATTCTGTAAAAAGGACAAATCATTAATCATATACAAACAGATTTTATCGTCTTCATAATATAACTTTACTCTCTCTCGAACACCTTGAAAAACCACTTTAATTAAAATATGTTTATTAATAAATAATAATATAATTACACCCAAGTGATTTTAATAGGAATAATCCAATTAAATCTTGATAGTCTCATATAATTTTATATTTTTAACAAACTTGAAAATAATTTTTTTTTCTTCTATAAATAAAAAATCTTTAATCCACCTACATAAATAACTTAGTTTTTGTACATATCGACAAACATACATATGTGTGTGCGCTTTGGTCTCGATATATATATATATATATAATAAGACGTCATGTCAATTGTCTTTAAGATTTCAACAACTTGATTAATTGTTTATTGAATAAATATTAGATGAAATCGAGGGTAAACAATTGATTTGGCGAGACACATTTTTTTTTATATATTTATCACCAGGTGTTTGTCTTAAAAACTATATTGCTGTCGGTGGAAACGTATATAAATCTATAGGTGAACTTGTTGGTAAATATATACGATCTTTGACATGATAATGTGAGCTTGATGGAATCAATGTCCACCTCATTAAAATAATATACGATCGAAAATGTTTAATAATTTACAGCTAAATGGTGTAGGTGGGTGAATAGTTGGTTTTAGCTGGGATTTTTACACTTATTACAGTGCTTGTTGAAGAATGATAGACGCAGCGTTGTGAGCAGGCCTCACCATTATTTTAATTCAAACATCATTCTAATAATAACTGATAACGTTTGTAATGGTTCGCAGAAACACAAAGTATATGAGCGTCTATATATAGAAATGCTTTCTCACACCATTAGACGATTTGCAGCGTCTTGCTGTAAGAATTTTAATGTTAATTTGTCCCAAAAATGTGTTTTACGTTGAGGTCGATTAGGCATTAGATCGTCTATTTCTTTCTTTGATCAACTTCCAAGGTTGTTTCTTAGGTTAAAAAAGTACTCCATACCCAGCCCGTTTGTATCGAAAAAATTATCTGTAAATTTTCGAAACATCTACACTCACTCAATTTACCTGAACAGTTATGATTTTTTGGGCTTTCCAACTGACACTATCAAAATCCCTATAAAGCGTTTTATGCAACTTGAGACTACATTTTCCGAACAATTAGATCCTTTCTCCTTTCCTTGTTTTCATTATGAGTTTCAAGGTTCTTTGATAAAATTATACTTGTGTTCTGGAGTAACCGTTCTTCAACCGTTGCTTGGAATAGTAGACAAGTTCTGAAATTGTTTCAACATGATTCATTTTCACCGCAACTCTACTGAATTTGTAATAATATTTGGAGACACGCACTTTACATTAGACATCTGGCCACAATAAAATACGTAATCTGATAAAATAAAATGATTGTGTGTAATCACTATCTGGTGGCCAGCTGAAGACATAATAGTTCTTAAGTTTATGATGAAAGTATACAAAATCGCGTTCTTGTGCTACATTTACGACCTCGACTATGTATGCTCTTTTGATAAATTCAGTGAACACAGTCGAAAGGTTCAAAAATATTTTTCTGTGGAGCTTTCTCATTAACATACCCTCCAAAGAAGTCACACTTCCTTACGTAGAAGGTTTAATTCAGAATTGTTTGCCATCTATGAACAAGTAGGTACACCTGTTGTGGATGACAGAACGTTTCAGTTTGATATAAAGTGAATATTTTATCACCTAACAAAATGATATATATATTCGAAAATATCTAAATGATCCGGATATATGTTATTTTGTTAGTTGATAAAATATTCACTTTAAACCATATCGAAACGTTCTGTCACCCACAACAGGTGTATCATATAAAGAGTGACATCAAGGAAGATTTCAGTAAGAACGACATCAAGGATATTCAAACGTTCATTAAAAGCTCAGGATAAAGAAGAATTATATACGTTTATGGTACGGTTATGTGTTTATACCGGTTCTTCAGGGCTTCTTCAGTATCCTTCTTTCACTGGAAGAAATTGTCTCAATAAGCTTTATTCGTAGAAGCTATTAACGATCATCTAAGAAAGGAGCATTATTGGTATTCTGAGCCAATTTCTTTGTCTTAATATTAGATTCTATTCTACAGAGCAAGTGCAACTTGTTATATACAGGCTAAAGCGAGAACTATACTCGGAATAAGAGAATTAAAAAAATTAACGTAAGAGAGCGAGAAAAGGAATATGTATGAATGCGACCATACTCAGAATAAAAAACTTAAAAATTCTTCGTTCAGTTGTATGTGTCACTTAAAAAAATTAAAGAGTGCGAAAATTTTCGTACTGAATTAGTACGAATTAAGGAAAAGCAACAACAATGCATCTTGTTGACATTGTTCGACGCTATTTCTGTTTGTTTGTTTGTTTGGTGAAAAAAAGTAAATATATTTATTTTATTAAAATTTATTTTGAATTCTTTTTGCTTTTTGTTGGTCGATAAACTTAAAGCTTAATTTATATTTTTAGAATGGATACATTTTCGGATGCTATTATTGAAAGTGTACGGGCCCATAGTTGCATTTATGACAAGGGGCACCGGGATTTTAAAAATATTATTATAAAGGAGAAGGCGTGGGCAGAAGTGTCTAAGGCAAGCGGAAGATCGGGTATGTTTTGATAAAAATAATCTGAATCATATCCAATAAAATATTTAATAATATTTTATATTATTTTTTTTCTCTGCAGTGGAAGAATGCAAACGAAAGTGGGTGTCCCTAAGGGAAAAATTTACAAAAGAAGAAAAAAAATTAGACCTACCAACGGGTAGTGAAATGAGTGTGGGGGAATCGGAATGGCCCTACTTTGATAGTATGGTTTTTTTAAGAACATTTATCCGGCCAAGAAGGTAAAATTATAACTCAAATAATTTCAAATGCTACAGTTTCAAATATTTTCCATAGGACACGTACAAATACAGTCAGTCTATTGACGTTTCCGATAGTGCTGAAGCAGAAAGCGACAATAGTGCAAGTCCCGTTAATAAAAAAAATAAAAACGATAAATTTAATGAGGCTTGTGAAGCTGTTCAGAAGGCAGCTGAGCAACTCAATTCAGAAACATCTGCACAACCAAATACTCGGCGGAAAACGAACGAAAATTTTATGTGCACCATTTGTGATTTGATGGAAGTATTGCCGGAAGAAGAGCAGGATTCGGCAATGCTCCAACTGTTTACCTTCGTTACCGATTTACGGAAATGTTATATTAGAAAATAACCAAAAATATTTACTTTTACTATAGATATAAAATTTTGTGATTAAATGTGATGAATGAAATACGAATTTTAGTAATAATATAGATATAAGTTTTGTGATTATGAAATGTGATGAATTTAAACTCAATATTAATTTTAGTTATAATTTTTTTTTATTAAAATGAAATAAAATAGTTGTTATTTATATACATACATATAAAAATGTCAATGATAATTTATTATATTTATTAATTTTTTAAAATTCATGTCATCCAATCAAGACTTCCCTCATTATTCACAAAATGACACAGCTGATCACGCATCTGCAAGGCACATTTTCCTCCTAACACATGCCGACTTTGCGATGGCGCGATGGATCTTGTTGTTTGAACCTCGTTTCGCCAAGCCCCGTCATGTAGAGTATGATCCGAATCTTCCCAATCTACATAATGTGTTGGTAAATAGATTTGAGAGCTTTCTTTGTTGAGCCGTAAGAAATTGTGCAAAGCTACACAGCAAAGGACCACTTTTTCTGCATTCGGTGGTATCATATTTAATGTTGTTAGCAAAATTCTCCATCTACTAACCAAAATCCCAAAAGAATTTTCTATAACTCGCCGAGCTCGAGACAATCTTTTATTAAAAATTTCTTTTGATTTAGGCAGACTAACTCCGGGATAAGGCTTCATCAAATTTTTCGTCAGGGTAAATGCTGCATCGCCCACGAAAAAATGCGGGAATTTTATAGAAGTTCCTTCTAAATTTTTTTCTGGTGGTACATCTAAATCACCGGCGCAAATTTTCTTCCCAAATTTGCTGATATTAAAAATTCCTATAAATAACGCATGATTGAAATAAAGTAACAAAAACATTAATGTTTACAACTTACCGCCATCACTCTGTGAGCCATAAGCGCCTACGTCGATGTGAGTAAAAATATATCTGGCGTCACAAGCAGCCATCAGAACAATACTAAAAAATTTTTTATAATTGAAGTACTGACTATTTGATCCAGGTGGACAAGTCAGAGCAATATGTTTGCCGTCTATGGCTCCTATGCAGTTAGGGAAATTCCACATATTCCAAAAATCGTCAGCAATGTCGGAGTAGTCCTTTTGGGATGGTTCTGCTACATACAATTGTCCAATAACTGACCAAATGGCTTCACATGTCTCAAGAATTATGAGTCGAACAGTTTCTTTTCCGAGTTTCCAACTCCATGCCAAACTTTGTATGGTCGCTCCTTGGGACAGATATCTAAAATTATTTGATTATTAATTTTTAAATTTATAAGAAATTTCATATTGAACTTACAATAAGGTGAGTGCTAAGCGGCATTCAGTGTTTATTCTGGTATTAGCTGCTGTTTCTATTTCAGGTTTAACTAGATTCAGTAGTAATTCAAACGTATTTTTATTCATTCTGGTATGAATAAAAAACTGCCCTGGGTCCAAATCCTTTATTTTTAAAAATGTCACCTTATAATAACCGTGTACATTTCTGGTTCGGTTTATCAATCGCACACTACATGACCGCATTTGCCGACGACTTTCTTTCATTTCCTTTAATAGCCTTAAATGCTCAAGGAGCTTATTTAATTTCTTAAGTTTTGCCAACTTTATTTCCTTGTTCATTTTTGATTATATTATTTATATTAAAATTGATTTGACAAAAATTATCTAATTAACCCTACCTCTAATAAAAATATAAGATTATTAACCTAAATCTAAATAATTAACTCTACGTTTTAACTACTTAAAAATTATGAAAACACTAACCAAAAAAGCTAACCTAACATAACCTATTAAAAACTAAAACTTAATATCAAATATGATAAAAACAAATTAAAACAAAAAAAAACTATTCTTACGATACTAACTATTTATTTATATTCTATTTAATTAATATTTTTAAGTACTACTTTATCTAAATTAATGTTTTTAAAATAATCAAAAAATCGCACAAAAATTTTAGTTCGCTGTCAACTTAGAAATTCTTAAGTAAACTATGGGCGAAATGTCAAAATGAAATAACAACTGGCAGATTTCGTTCAGTTTCTTATTTCTGTTAATTCTCTTATTCCAATTATAGTTCCCCCTTAACATCAGAAACACAATAGGCCTACTAGATAAATTCTTCATTTCAGGTTGGTTGGTTTAGCAATTTTGAGAACTTCTGAATTATCTTCCAAAACTTACTTGCTCCTCAGAATGAATTCAGGTACTTCTTCTTTTTGTTAGAAATATTATTAGATTTATCATCCTTAAAAGTATAAGTTTAGTGTTTTAATTAGACTTTAAATATGTGGACTTAAAGACGTCTAGCCCAACCAAGCACCATAAAATGTTTTTGACCACCAGCTTGGAATAAAATATTGAAGTTACCTCTGAAACATAGTTAATGTAGTCAATATTTAAACTCATTCATATTTAAGTTTTGTTCTGAGATATCATTCAAGTCATAATTTGCCCCACAATCAGTACTTTACTATCACGAAATGTCAAGATCGACCATAAGTGTGATCAATACCATTTTATGATCCTTTTGGGGATCACATCTTCATCCATGTGAAATTATGGAATTTAGCCCGACTATGCACCGTAAAACGCCTTTGACCTGAATTATGTAATAAAAAGCTCGAGTAACCTCCGAAATAGAGTTAACGAACTCAGTAAATAAACTTATCTATAATGCAGAATTGAAGTGAGATATTGTTGAAATCAATCAACCCTTTATCATTCCCAGTGTCTCAGCCAAAAATGCAATGTGCAATGCTATCAAATTAACTCTATATTATCTCGAAAAGTATAGGTTGAAGGGAAATAGGCAGAGGGTGTTAGTAATATTACTACTCATGTTAGTAGTACGATGCCGCCCATCAAATGTCTCAAGATAACTCCGAAGCAGAAATTTTCGGATCACTTAACCTAACAATAGAAGTTGGATGAAAATAACCCCTTACTTCAGTGGGGTGAAAATTTTAATAAAATATTAAAACAAATTTTATTTTAAATCTGACACATTGAAATGTAACTAATTCACGAATAAAATTTCTGACATTCTATTTATAATATAAATATAATTTGCTAAAGTAACTAATTATAATCCACACACACACACATGATAGATCAAAAACTCCTAACTGTCATAACAATAAAATATTTTTTTAAATTTTTGATTGCTTTAGAAATTCCGAGCGTAGGCGTACTCTCAAATATACATGATTAATATATATAAAACAGCAACAAAATCTGCTAGAGTTTCGTTAGATTAGACTTTAAATATATAATTTGTCTATTCTAGCAGTGGGTGAAATGTGAGAGCTCTGTGTACGATCTACCTTAAATCAAATAACGAAAACTTAAAAATTCCCAAATCAATTAAGATTTTTTTTTATGTGTATCTCTAGCTATTAAATCTCATTAGATTAATTAATTTTTTTTGTAGAATAGCACACATACACATATATAGTGAGATGAAATTGATAGAATTAATTATATCTTTTAATCTCACTCGTTGAAGCACAAAGTGTTAATTTTATTTAATTATAAATAATCATTTTTGGATAGCTACTCTCAAATGTTCTTTGATTTGCGGCAATCGTGTACTTCAAAAATAATTTTTTAATTAATTAATGAACCTCCCAAAAAAATAATAATATATTTATTGTAATTACCATATAAAGAGGGTTCTCTCGAATATTATTTAAATTTTAATTAATTAAAATGTATAACGTTTATTGATTAATGTTGTATACGTACGTACCTATGGTGGTGATCAGATATGCCAGGTGAGTTTAATCTATTTTATTATGGACGTGAAATAGATTATTTATATGGTTAATTAGTTTTTTTATGTATGTATATACGCGAGATACAATATGTATACATATAGATGATGGGTAATTAGCGTTAACCGCGAATGACGTGACAAGTTAAGAATATTTTATATATTATAATTTAGAAAATATATAAAGGGGTTTGATATACCATGTACAATATTTATTCATCTTATGTATTTTAATGTTTAAAGTTTTATGCTTACTATACACTATATATGACATGATGTTGACGACGACGATGATGATGATGATGGTGGAAATTTTCCTAAACAAAAATAATAATTTTTTTTTTAAATTTTCTATTCAATATTAATTATGTTAATTTCCTGTATTATATACAATTTTTTTTTCTTTTATTTTTATTAATGATTATAATAAAGACGTATAATAAAATAATAATCCGCCCGCATTTACACACAAGAACAAAACATTCTTATATATTTTGTTTTTGTCTATTATTAAAAATTAAGTTCTTTGTATAATATTTTTGTGTTCAAATCCTCCCCCCACGCAAATATATTAACAATATGTGTTCACACACACACACGCAATTACAAAAGGTCGTTTAATTAATACACAAATCAATATATTTATTAATAAGTATATGTGTAACAGTTGATATAAAAAATTAGTAATAAGACTATTAATTAAAATTAATTTTGGGACTTAGTCGTCGTCTCTAGTACAATCGATATGCGCATGATTAATGGTCCACTAATCCTTATCTTAATTGATTTTATTGTGAGATTTAATTTTTTTTTTTGGAGAGTCATCGTTAAGTAATGATTACGGAATTTATTTCACAAACGAGATAATAAATTTTAAGATTTAATCTGTGAGCGCCTACGCGTAATTTTTGTTTATGTTTTTTATTAATTTTGTTATTTATTTCATGCTTTGCACACATTAAACCGACCAACTAGTTTTTAGTACACATTTTGTAATATTTATTTTATTTTTAAAAGCGCCATATTTATTTGTTAATAATGTTATATAAATCATACAATATACCATATACATGATGAATCGACTTGAGCATAAGATTTATGTAGCCCATCAGGTTGGTTGGTGATAGTTTGGGTCCTCCAGTGTATTTACTGTTGTGGAGTTACTACGATAGAACAAATCATTGTCCTGGTACTAATGCTAACTTAGTTTCAGATCTATATATATATATATATATATATATATATATATATATATATATATATATATATATATATATATATATATATATATATAAATATATATGTATATATATATATATATATATATATATATATATATATATGTATATATATATATATATATATATATATATATATATATATATATATATATATATATATATATATATATATATATATATATATATATATAACATTATATTCCACCCAAAGTTCATCCGGAACACAGTATTTAATTCTACTATTTGGTAGAAAATCAATTTTTCAGGTGAACCGTTCATTTGTTTTGCCTCGAAATCTCCTGTGAATTCTGTAGTTTAAATGATTTATGCTGCTTATCACTCGGTTAATAACTAGTCCAGTCTAGCTTGTAAAACCAGACTTATTTATCTTTCTTAAATCCTCTTATATGTATCTCAATCCTTCATTTGTTTTCCTCGAAAAATAATCAACTATATCCGCTACCAGAACCTCATGACAGAGGTTGATTTTATCAATTATCTTTTCCATTAATTTCTGTACATTCACCGGTTTCTGTTTGCAATATATGAACCCTCCCATTAGACGAATATCATGGTTTACCAATCGTTACGAAAGACACCAGTATTCAGGGTAGTCACTCAGGGTTTACGATGATTTTTCCACGTAGAATTAGGTCATCATCATTTCTTGTCAATTGTGGAGTGAGGATGGATATAATGCCCGATTTATTTGAACAAGTTACCTTTCCCTCTAAATTTTACAGTATACTCTCGCTTTTCTCCGATCCTTTGTTATTGGCTATAGAAATTGTTTCGGTTGACAAACCAAATGTTTGCAATTTCGACTGGAATAGCAAAGATAGTTAATTGAACTTATTTCTGTTGGAAACTTTCGGTTAATTTTAACCGTCTATTTAGATTGGTTTCTAAAAACTTGGCCGTTTTGGAAGCGCCTGAAGGTAACTCTGGAAAATGGGTTTAAATACTTATACTTTTGGAGTGTCACCATGATCCAACGGTTAGATGAGAGATGGGCTAGCTTTAAAAAGAAATTGCACCTGTGTCTGTGGATGTAGTTCTTAGAGATAATCAGGTTGTCTTCGAGCATTATCTATATCATACACATAAAATCTTGTTGGATACATTTTTATTCTCAAGATAGTTTTTCAATTCCGAGCAAAAACAACTTTAAATCCAAATAAGGTATATAATTTATTTTAGTCATCCTTTGACACCGTTAAGCGCTGTACATCTAATGTTTACCTAGTTGATCCACATAGACTTTAAGTAGCACTAAGAGGACATGTCGAAAGGTATTATATCATATCTAGGTTATCAATTCAACAATCCGAAGCTTCCAATATAGTTATTCTGGCGCTTTAACGATAACAAATCGATGTTTTCGTTAAATGTCAGTTCTTGAAATCTAGTATATTTTGTTTAAAAACAGTCGACATCGAGTTTTTCAAGAACCCAATTACTCAAAAGGTGAAGGCCAGTCGATTTCAATTTGTGAACAAATTGAAGATTTTACTTCGAGATGGACATAGTTTTTTTGTTGCATATCTCTACGAGTCCAAAAGCTCAAAAGCTGAACTGCACAATCGGCTTCAGTTTCAGTTATTTCAAGTGAGTTTTGTAGAGGAGTTACAGTTATCAAGATGAAGGATTCAATTGCAGTTCCAACAAGTACACCTTCTTCAGCGGCGAATTTAAATCGCCAAACTCGTGGTAAGCTTTATACTTCTAGTGTGGAATTTAATGGTAGATCTCGTCAAAATGTGTTTATAGTTTCCTTATATTCCAGCAAGTTTTGTTTGAAAAAAAAGTAAGTTTAAATAAAAGCATTTGCTTTTGCTTAGTCCAGTGATTTACCGATATCTTTCATAAATTTTAAGTGAAAGGTTTCACCATATACCCTTATGACAGTTTATATATCTGACAATTTGGCAACATCAACAACTTTACCGTTTTCATTAACCCATTCAAATAAAGAAACGGGGGTTTCACTGTATTGACGCACCTTTGAAGCGGATGTATTTAGTGAAGCTTAGGCATTTCAACACATAACAGTGTGGTACGCGTTAGGAGGTTTAGTCTTTGTTGATTGAAACTTTTGAAGTTTGATTAGAATCTAGTTTTATTCTGGAAATTATTAACTGATGTCACTTCAGAATTTCATCGGGCTATTCACCTAAATGTTATTTAATGTTCGGCAAAAATGTCCACGAAATTCCGTCCCACTATTTTTCTTCCAGTGAATCGTAGTAAGTATATTGGTCAATTAATCAATCTCGAACCTCTTTCTGTCTGTATTGAAGTCTGCCCTATATAAGTATAAGATTAATGGATATATATATATATATATATATATATATAAATATATATAGATATATATTTAATATATATATAACTATATATATATATATATATATATATATATATATATATATATATATATATATATATATGTATATATATATATATATATATATATATATATATATATATATATATATATATATATATATATATATATATATATATATATAAATATATATATATCTTGAAAGCTTAATCATAAATAATTTATTTATATATTCGAGGGGTCCGAAAGTATAAGATAAAACTTTCATCTTTGTAAATTTTTTGTTTTGCTGTTTGCGTTAAATAAACAAAAAATTAATCTTTTATTTATAAGAAATAAAAAAGAAAAAAACTGTCAATAAAATTATCTCTTGATTATCTCCTTGAGTTAAAAAAAATTATAAAAAATGATAAATAATTGACATAACGCCGCCAAAATTAACGAAACAAAATAATTAATTTTTTACTGATCGGAAGGACACGTTTTAATTATAAAATAATTATGAATTCCGAATTTTGTGGATAGACCGTCGTCGTTATTATGAAAATCGCAGGTTCTGTACACAAAATACCTGGAGCAATAATAAATTTTGGTTTTAATAATTAATTTGTATCGATAAATAATTATAAATATACAAAAAAAAAATAGATTTCCCAATTTTAAATTTTTTATTTTGTATTATTTAGATTGGTTTCGGTTCAGCGACTATCGATATTATTCTTCCGGAACATGAAAATCACCCGGGAAGCTGTCACCTCTGCTTTTTTTTAGTTGTAAAATTCTATCTCATCTATTTTTGTAGTTGTTGTCGAAAAAAGTTATTTAAAACTATATATAAATTGGATTAAAAGCGGGAACAATATCGAATTGTGGGCCATAGAGTAAAACTGTATGAGATTTTTTATTTAAATTCATTTTTGAATATTTATCGGTGGAAAGGGATTGCCATAGATCCGGATTTAGATGTTATGAAAAAAATCATGAGCTTTGTCAGCTTTTCGAAGCCTAATGGCAGCATTCACTGTTTTAATCACCTGTTTTATTATCTGAAAGAAACCATGAGCTTTGTCAGCTATTCATGACATCATTCATTATGTTCACGGCAATGATCCTAATGCTACGGGTATTTAGGCAAATAAAGTTTTACGCGTAACGATGTTGTCTAGAGGAATAGGCAGATTTTTTTTAATCTCCACTATTAACCAATTACCTTGATCCAAAATGTGTGTTTCGTGTAGGTTCTTTTCTGGTAAAATGTAAGAGCCAGATACTTATTTAAACATGATGGTAACTGGTAGAAAAACCCTTGTAAGAGTCTTAAATTCGTGGCTAGCTTTAACGAAATGAGGATGATATTCCACACCAAATGGTGCAGGTAAGAGAGCTTTTACATAAGCGAATCAGAACTATACTATGGCTCACCACTTAAACATTTTTATTGCTGATTCGCGGGGCGTGCCTCCCAGTACCTCCTAAAAAAATTATTGGACATGAGCGTATCGTTTCAAACTTAACCAGTTGAGAAAATCATTCACGAACAAGATATTGAGAACTTTTGCAATTACATGGTTCGAAAAAGCGTAGCAGGTGAGGAACACATCAAGATATCATCTTTCTCCGGTATCCAATAAGTTGTAGCAGGTGGTTGAGTAAATGTTTTCACTTAATTCTATCACACCAAGTGAAACAGAGTTTCACCACCCACATTAATAAGTCGCCCACCAGTGAATTTTACACCATATTTTCGCTCATTTCCGGTGAAGCGCTAGTTTTAGATGATCGACACTTTGGTATTTTTTTTTTGTTCCAAACTGCTCTTCCTAATGCGATGAATTTGGTGGCCATTGTGCGATGGAAAAAAACCGCAGAACGTTGTTGTTTAGCCAATTTTTACTGACGCGTGCTTTATAATTTGATGTCGAGTTTAAATGTTCACATTTTAGCTTGTTCACATATTGCTCAGTAATAATTGATCGCACCTCATCGGAGAAAATCAAAATCTGCAAATCGCTTCTCTGCTCTTTCCACTCTTTAAAATTTTATTATGCATCGGTGAAACCATGCGCTTTATGGAATTTTAAGTCCTTAAGTCCAAGATGATCTTTCAAGATCTGCTGCATCCGTTCGAGCGAAATGTTCGCCTCTCGAGCTATTTTGTACTTTACCTACCAATAATATGCGGTGATGTTGCCGTGCGTTTCGGCTCACAACCGTGGTTTTTTGCAATGCTGCCAGTTTATAACATTTTATTCGCATTCAAATGTTTTACCGGGTTGACAATCTGCGGCTGTGGTTCTCTAGCTAAATAAGGAGTTATCATAAATGAACTATCATTAGTGTAAATTTGTGTAGAGCGCTCCTCTCATCATTTGTTTGACATAAATGACAGTCTGAAGCGATTACATAAATGACAGACTGAAGTGATCTTAAAAACTATATATATATATATATATATATATATATATATATATATATATATATATATATATATATATATATAAATATATATATATATATATATATATATATATATATATATATATATATATATATATATATATATATATAAATATATATATAAATATTTATATATATATATATATATATATATATATATATATATATATATATATATATATATATATATATATATATATATATATATATATATATATATATTTATTTATTTATTTATATAATATAATATAATTATTATATACTTCCCAGATTTTATAGAAATTTTTGTAAAGTGATCTTAAAAACTAAGTTTAAACGGCAAAACATTTCTTAGTCGAGCTAATTAGGGATATAGACAAATGTCGTAAACTAGTACCGTAAAAAAATTATTTCGACATCTTGAAATTCGGCACCATAACACTCAGATAATAAATCAAGCTGCTTATTAACAAAACAGATTCATGATAGTTAAGTGAAAGCTCAACTCTCTTAAATAACTATAATTATTCATATCGCGCGCCTCTCGATAAATAATATAATAATTGCCATTTTTGGCGCCACCGAGTATTTTCTGCAAAATGAAAACCAACAAAAAAAATTATATTTTATGTAATATAATTATTAAGTCTGACATTTTAATTAATTACCAATAAAAAAAATTGATTAGACCCGCGCATTTTATTATAATAAATAAAGCAATTAAAATCATGTTTCGCTATTATATATATAACACGATGGTGATTGATTAGCTGATGAAATAAGATTTGACTAATCGATTTTTTGTATTTCTCTACTACTGATCTAGTTTTACCTGTACACCTTAATTTTAATTATGCTAATTTTTTGTTTTTATTTCTATTTTCAGGTAAGCTATATATATCCACTATTAATTGACGATTAAATGGATAAACCACTCCTTGATTTGTAAGTAAATAACATCAGTTTTATGTATGTATGTCCTTAAGGGGTATGTACATGAATTGGTACATTAATTAGTAAACCACAAGCACCTGTCTTTAGATACATACGAGTAGCTCGGTGTGTAATAAGCGATTAAGTTTTATTGAAAAAGCCTACGCAAAATTAATTTATTTTATATTCACATAAAAGCTTTATTTATTTTATACAGTCGTGTATAGTTCAATACGAAAATTTGAATTCAAGGATTTTTCTAAATTCCAAATTTTATTTGCTTCGTGATTATGATCTAATAATAATTTTATATTTTACGATAATCGTTATAAAAACGAAAAGGAGGAAATTAATTGAAAATACGGCAGAAAACCCAATTTTTTTGTATTTTGTTAATCGGAAGTAGGAAACGATGCGGTTTAAAAATAAATTTGCCAACACACAACAAGTATAATATACTCGTAGATATGCAAAAAATGATTAAATATTAATATTTATGTAATTGAAATTAATTATCCTTCAGGGTATGTCTGTACATACACACATAGTTCTATTAAATATAATAGATATGTTAGACATGTTGAATTAGATTCTATATATACTTGTATAGATTGTGATTGAGTGTAGGAGAAATACCAAAGTTTGATTCAACTAGAATATGGAGATAGATCCATGACGTAGGCAACCAATTTTGTTTACATACATATATATATATATATATATATATATATATATATATATATACATAGATAACATTGCGTGACCATAATTAAAAAAATAAATAAAACATAGAGGCACAATAAAGCAATTATCTTAATTAAAAATTAACAATTCAACCATACACCAAACCGAAATATAATTTCGTTCTGCAAACTTTTGTTTTTGCTATATTTAATTTTTTGAGCAATCATCAAAATTTATTTTATTTTTAATTTTAAATACACAAAAAAAAATTCTCATTGTTAACATTTATTTTTAAATTATTATTACACAAATATTATTGTTAGCATATTTGCTTATAATTTTTCCAATGTTTCTTACGTTAGGTACATGTATAAAGTATGAAATGAAAAATTATGATTTTTTATGCTTCTTGTTCATAGTTGATTAAATACAATTAAATTAAAATGAATTTGATTTATGTATAAAAAAAAATTTAATTATTTGCCGACACAGTAGCCTGCACCTTGTTAGCTGATTGGTTTTTGTCTCATCTCTACGAAATAATGAGGTACGTCAATTCGTAGAAACACAAATTACTGGAAAATGATAAACGATAACTAGTCGAAAATTGGCAATCTAGAATGTCAGCCTCGACCAACTTTGACAGTAAGACCTCTTTTTATCGGTTGTTGGGCCATTTTTTTTCAGCCCATAAATTATGGGCGATTTAAAACCAAATTTATGAGATTATTCAAGAATTCGTGCCCATGACTATTGTTGCAGATTAGCTTGAGTACGACCATCGAGGGATTGAGATTTTATCTAACGAACATTGCATCATACACCTGTTTTTTTAACAAGTAGTGAACCATAGGTTTGTAGCTGCGGTTCTGGTGTTGCACTACACAGAAAAAAATTTAAATTATTTTTCGACACTGTAGACCTCTTTATCGCAATAATTGGGCTAAATTTTTTAAGCCCATAAATTCAAAATATAAGACATGGACGATATGTAACGTATAGGTATATAACGTATAGGTAATTTACCTATACATGGTTATCATTCTCCAGTTTTCTGGAACAGGTATTGAACCAGGGGTTCGTATTATTTGAGGAACTTCATTTGAGGAACTTCATTTCTCTTCATTTGAGGAACTTCATTTGGGAAAGATCGTGTCATCCTAAAAATACCTATATTTTGGCAAAGTTTATACACATATAGTTACTATCCATAACAACAACCATTGTGCGCAAAATCCTCAAGTCTGAAAGACATAAATCATTGATGTTTGCAAGTTCTATCAAGGTGTGACGTTAGAAAGGCTGTATGGTTTGAGGAAAAGGATTTGCTATTTTCTGTTCTTCTCCTCCGAAAATTGCAGTTTTAACCATTTTTGATCGAGTTGATTGATTAGCTGTTAGGCATTAAGCATCTTTCGATTTTAAAATCATTGCTTCTGCGATTAATGTACATATGCATTTCGAACCATTTAATGTCCAAATGATACTGATTGGTGTAATTTCAAAATTCATGCATTAAGCTTTTTATAGTAAGCTTCTATTCACGAGCGACAAATATCGTCGAGTTTTGGCACCACACACCATATACAAACCAACAAAGCCGAAATCACTGATGATCATGTGAAAATATATACTTCTCCTGAGGTCTTGTAACCTTTCATTTAACACAATACGAAACTCGGTTGAATTTTAACAAAATTTCAAATATTGCTAAAATTATCGCCTCACTTCAACAAAATATATTTTCGACTGTTTTTAGGCAGTCGGATATTGAGGATTAGATATATTGGTCAGTTTGTATTTTTCGAGGCTGAGTCATCTTGCACTTACCTTGCGGTCGTATAAAGGCCGATAACCTCAAAAAATTCTTAGGACCCTCTGTGGATTTGTTTTGAATGGCTAGCCACCCAAAAGTTGGTTCACAGCCCATTTTAGGCTCTTAGAAGTTTTTTCAGCATCCTACATAAAGTTTTATCAGTAACGTGTTCATTTATATAATAACACCGTTTGTTCAGTCGTGTATGCGAGACTAGGAATTGAGATGTTTTGTCCAACCATAACCATGCCAAAAAAAAATGCACTAACTCGATATTATGTTAAATATCCGTTTAATATATAATTAAATGTTGTAATTAATACTTTATAAATACTTAAATTTTAATAATTAATTTGCTCATATGCTTTTGACATGTTATTGATCAATTTTTCAATCAATTCCCAGACTCTCTCTATATACAAAAATACAACATATTTTGCTTTGAAATCGTTTCAAAAACTTCAATCAAGCAATAACAAAACTTTTTTGAGCTTTTAAATTTTAACTATCAAAATCAGAAAAGTTTAATTTTATAATTTTTTACCGTCTATTCGACAAATTAGCATATATACTCGACACACACACAGGTATATTGTTTGTAATCAACGGTTGATACACATAAAGGCCAAGTTGTCAAACTATATTATATAGTTAAAACTTTATGATGTCCAACAAGCTACAGTCACTTCTCAACAATCTAGGACAAACACAAGTTTAAATTTTTGTTGGATATACGTAATCATCCAAAAAATAAACTTTCAAATATAATTAAAATATGTTTTTTGAGCTCTGTTCATTTACCACCGAACACATAAACCCACCCACAAAGGTTGTTTGGAATAATTATTTTATTAAATTCATTTATTTTGGACACTACCGCCCCACACCAAACTTGCGTGGGAAATGACTAACAACAGAACTACATTATTTAAGTAATGTTTGTGAAACTAACTCAATTCGAAAATGGTCAACTTGTGTATGTATAGGTATGTGTGTGTGTTTGTTGTTCTTTTGTCAACACACTCGCTTATAAATAACAACACCCTGTTGCGTTGTCGCGTCGCGCCATTATACATAATATCGATTTTCGAAAAACATTTTGATAACAACGATATTATGCTAATTTGAAATTAGAAATTCTTTGTTGTATAATTATCATTTTAATTAGATGTGGAGTATAATATATACCAAATTAATTTGCACACGAGCTTTCAAAATATCGGCAGCACATTAAAGTTTATTATATATATATATATATATATATATATATATATATATATATATATATATATATATATATATATATATATATATATATATATATATATATATATATATATATATATATATATATATATATATATATATATATATATATATATATATATATATATATATATATATATATATATATATATATAAATTCGCTTCGAACGAGACCGGTGATTAAAGCGAGTGGCCAATCAGTTGAACCGTTATTTGGAGGTCTTGGCCATGGTGGCTTCTGTCAATGTGATCTTATGTCGAAAACGTCGTAAAATTTGTCAAGTATTGATCCACAGTATATTCCTGTAATGGTTTTCTCAAGTTTAAGATGATCGACTAAGATAATTTCATGATCGTCTTAGAAAATGGTCGTCATTACATTTTTAGCCAAATGAAAAGCCTATGTTTTTTAAATGGATCCTCCTTCGAGACAGTCCAGTCTTCTGACACTTGGTTTCTGAATTGCAATGGTACAACGATGAAATATCATTAGAAAATGAGCCCCGATGCCCTTAATTTGATTTGTTGCGCATTATATGCACCATTTGTTTGAAATGTCCATTTGAATACGTTTATGGCCAGGTGAGCAAACGCTACATCGAACTCTTAGCACCTTTCTTCGACAAAATTCTACCGTCATTTGATAAAACTGGGTAAATACTTGGACAGGGTAAATTTTGGTTTGGTGTATCTATCAAAATTTGTTAATTTATAAAATATCAAAAGTAACGTTCCACAGAATATTTTTACTGTATGCTATAGACGTTCAAGTTCACAAAATCCCTAGCACGTAAATTACGGGTTCATAATCTCTTTCGATGAAATTTTGGTTCAAGATCATGATTTCAGAGAGCAACTCTCTGAATCTCGTTAATCATTGATAACACAACCATATATTATCGTTTTTGCCTCCCACACGGCTGTCCGTCCTGTTCTATTACAATTGTATCGATTTATAATTGAATCAATATATAATGAATCTTGGCTTATCCTTGAATACCGAGGTACTCGTTTACTCGTATACCTTGCTTCAGGTGCTTTTGGACGCCTAAATCTATTACCAAAGGTTGCCTCCAATGACGAAACCCGATATTTCTTTGAAAAATTATTTATGACTCAGACTATGACCATCATTCTGAATCATAATTTCTTCACAAGATATTTATGATTCAGAATGATGGTCTGTTTATAATTTTTCAGTGTTTGCTATTTTAAAATGTCCATGTCCATAAGACATTCGGATTACAACCGGTCCTATTGATCCTGATGATTGAATACCTCCCAATTCCCATATGGTGAATTTTGAACTAAAATTTTCATCAGCCATCTGTAAGTTATTGATGATAGATCCTCTTTGTTCAGCACATCTTTCAAATTATCATCTTAACCAGAATTTATTCCCAAAGGACTTTATTGGATTCCATAATTCGTGCGTATTTTTTTACTTTGTTCACTAATGGTTGTCTTGTCAAGTAACAACAAAAGTTCTCGTATAGCTGTCCATTCCATAACCTTTTCATGTTGTTGCTTAAACAAAGCTTTCGGCATCTCAATGTATGTTAAGAGTCATTGGCTTGGCACACCATACTAAGGGCATTGCATTTTTAGCAAACTATAGCAATTTTTTGTAAGGAATGTCAATACAAATACTTGTGTTCATCGTTTTCTTTATCCAAAATATTGTCTCTGGCCATACCACAAAAAACTACCTATATCATAATTTATCAACCTCTAACAGGAGGTGAACAGAAAGACTTTGATTTTCATGTCAAGTTCACTGATTTTTTCAAAACAAAAAATTTCAAATTTATTAATTAATTTTATGCATTGTACTCCAGCATTAACAAGCAAAATTTTTAACATGACACTTTAAAGAATTTATCAGAAAGTGAGCTTGGCTGCCAGTTTCAATGACAAACATCATAATTTATTTACCGAAAAAGTGGGGTTATGGAAAGTTTTGAATATTTCGAAGTATAACAGTATTACGAATGAGCTTTAAGCTCAAACTCGGATGTAGTTCAAAACAACACAAATTACTGTAAATAAATTAATGTCGGCCACTTGAATCATACTGATTTTTCATGGTCTCAGCAGTTCTTAACACTTCCATTTTTCTGAATTCATCTTGGTTGAGTGTTTTTTGCACTATCAATTTCACTTTAAGAGCTTTTAATACCATAAACTCCATATTTTAAATTGAACTTTCCAAATTTGTAATAATCTACATAAATAACTGTATGTGTATCTCTCGAAGTTTAAATTAATACTGATGTTCTATTATTTCGACCGCAGATAGAATATTTTTAGAATTATTTTCGGTGGTTTCTTCAAATAAACCAAAATAATCTGCCTACTCGATCTAAATTTTGTTACAACATTGTATTGGGACTTCATCCGGCCCAACCATAGTTAAATATATTTGTTGAAAATTTAAATATATATATATATATATATATATATATATATATATATATATATATATATATATATATATATATAATATATACATATATATATATATATATTTATATATAAATATATATATATATATATATATATATATATATATATATATATATATATATATATATATATATATATATATATATATATATATATATATATATATATATATTATATATATATATATATAAATATATTATATATATATATATATATATATATATATATATATATATATATATATATATATATATATATATATATATATAAGCTTATTAAGTTCAACTATATAAATGTGAATTCAAGTATTGCACATACATCTATTATTTCATTGAGCTTTAACCATTGACAACGAACCATTGAGCTTTTTATCGTGAATAATTTTAATGAAATTTTAACAAAAAAAAAACTTAAATACATATTTTTATCAAAAATATTATCTCAAAGAATGGGAAAATAATTGTCTATTTAATTCTTTAATTACCTAAAATAAAACCATCGCATATATTCGAGGAAAAAAGACTGTATATATTATATAGAGCTTTTCCATTGAACATAAAGAAAAACATTTTATTTTTTGATAAAGCTTTAAGAGGATTTTCTATTATATTATGAATAACTAATGAATGTTTTAAATACAAAACAAATAACCTAAATTGTTTGTGCTTTTTGTCGTTTTTTATTACGATCTATAGACGAGTATGTTTGTATATGCCAAACCATTTACCACACCATTAATCGTTTATAACTATTATTGTTATTTAATTAATTAATTTTGTTTATAAACGATTTGGCATGACTATATACTCGAATATTATGTATAGATGTATTATATGAGTTAGAGATCTCTCGTTGTTATATCAATTTAATTGAATCACATCGTGGAACACAACAACAATTAGGAGAACCTAGGTACACAAAAAAAATGTTTACAACCATAAAATAATATTTCGAGTATCCTTTCTTTTATAACACACTCACATATATATACCTATACAGAGCTTTTTTCGATTGGAATCAATACAGTGTATTTTGTTGTTGTGTGCCTCGGAAAATTTACCCATTTTCCGAACAACAAAAATCAACCTTTTTTTTCGTTTTATTATTATTTTTCTTTTCATTTCCTTTTTCCATAGTAATAATAATAGTAATAATAATAATAATAGCATACATCTATATAAAAGACTTCAAGTAACAAAGAATAAATTTTTTTTTTGTGAATTCAACCCTTTTTTAGTTGGTGTACTGATGTGGCCGATGGTGCGAGATGGTGATGGTTTTTGTGTGTATATATATATGTACATTTTTGATATTTTCTATAACTGTTGTTCATGGTAAAATGGTTGTCGGAACAACAACCTTAGGTTTTTCATTCCATCTATATACTGTATATACGTATACACGATTATGTATATACGTTTTGCTCGTCTAAGGAAGAAAAAAATGAAATATTTTCAACTAATTTTATTAATGGATTACCCAATAAATCGAAAGGATGAATTGGTTTTTTACCAACCAACTATTATATCCTATATACTTCCTTTCAAATATTACAGTATATGTATGTAGATATATGAAATGGTTCCTGAAATAACTTTTTGTGTTCTGTGTCCCCACCTCCGTTCGTCATTATTAAGCCCGACAAAAGCTTATAATGAATTGTGTGATGTTTTTATCAATGTCCTCCCCGATACCGATAAATTTGAGGATGAAAAATATACATATCCATGTACAACACATATAAAAATATTATTAATCCAGTGAAAAATAGATTTATTTTGAATATTTTACAAAAAGGATTATACATGTAACTATATATACAGACATATAGATATAGGATTATCTAATACCGTGATTGAGTAGTTTGTTTAGTCAGATATAGTTTTTAAAACTGTCTAAAGTACCAAAACTCGTATAAAGGTATTTAACCCAACATAATATAGTCATAAGAAAGAAGCGCGCGTAGGTGGTTCACATTCTTTATAAATGATTTCTCTTTTTATTTTTTATCCAACTGTGTGTGTATGTAATCTGCGCGCGCGAGAAAGAACGATGGCAAACATGAAATTTATGCAACGACTTTTTTTGTAGAGTTATGGTGATATCATATTAATAATATACATACAACAACAACCGAACTGTGATTCATGTCGTTGTGATATAGGAATCAAAGCTTTATACCATCTTTTGGAACAAACAAGTTTTTGTTCGTTCGTTCAAAAGTTCATTAAACAAACCTGCATTTTTCAATATAAGAAACGACAGATATTTCATGACAATATTTGCGCGTGGGATACGCGTTCTTTATATAAAAAATCAAGTTTATATTAGCTTGAAATAAAATCAATTATAGGTTCGAATCAAAAAACGAAATAAAAATCATATCTCGACTGTTTAGTATATACAATCAAGGTGACAATATACAAAGGTGTTAGTTAAGAAATGGCGCCAATATATTAATATATTTTTTTGCAAACTCGGGTGGGATAAAAATTGGAGTAGCTTTTCAAATGGCACATAATTTATAAATTGCACATACATTGATAGTGGGCTGATATAATATGCTAATTAGTAAACATTTTAAGGTTATTATTTTATAAACTGAATCAATAAGAGACGCGCGGATAAATTAAGTGTTATAAGATTATGTTAATACGATCAAATGAAGATATAATCTGCCCCAGCTTAAAACTGGTTTAAACCGAATTAAATTTGTGTGTACCCAGTTGAAAAATTTGAAGTTGAAAGCATCGTGAGTCTTTCATCTTTTATAGTTGTGCTCGTTTACATCAGCGGTCTATTCGGGTGATTAAAATCATTTTCATATCGATAATGTGAGAAATCGAACCTGTTACTATATCACACTCTTTTGTCACCATTTGTTTGCCGCAATGGAAAAAAATGAAACTTCTTAAAACTGGAAGACTAGGTTTTTAATCAAGATGTCCATGTAGAATGACGAAAACGAACCTTTCGATTTACAGAAGGTTGTAGGACTTATTCATTATTATGTAAATAAAAGCCATGTTTAGCGTTTAAAACAGTTTTATGAATAACAGAGTGTCAATGAAAGACAGCTGGCAACAGTTTTACAAAAACTTCATCTGACAATTGTTTGGGATAGTAGCAATTTGGGTGACTACTTTCATAGAAGATCATCATAGAAGAGCAAATTGAAATACAAATGATCTTCCCTCGGCATGCCAGTTCATATTATCCAGCAGTCTGGAAACTGGAACACTAGCAAAAGTTGGGAAAGGAAAAGAAACGCTCTAACATTGACATTTTAAATCTCAGTGAAATGGGAAAAGAATTGAAGAATGTCGTAAAGTTGAAATACTTCTATACTACCAAAATACAACAGAAACTAGAAGAAACTATGAGGACACTGTGACAGAAGTGAAGGAATGATCGCAGAAAATAGAAGGCATAGAGAAATGACTGCAACCATAGATATGCATATCTTTTGGCAACAAACAAATCAAAAAGACATTGAAATCGAAATCAGAAAGCGCGTGAGACTGGATTGGTCACACACTGAAACAGACAGACTCCAAAATGTTACAATTCATTAAAAAAAGGAAATTCAGAACAACTAGGACCGGGAAACAAACGTTGGTAGCCGATACAACTAAACTCAGTAAAACATGGGTAGAATGAAAAAAATTAGCCCCTCACAAATAAGATATTAATACTGAAATCAGAAAGCGCTCGTGACTGGATCGGTTACACACTGAAGAAGAAAAGGCTTCTGAATGTCAGAATACGAATATCATTAGAATGGGACCCATTTAATAAGAGGAAATTTGAAAGACAAGCCAACTATGACCAACTATGAATAAACGGTAGTGAGCGAAACAACTAAAATCGGTTAAACATGGGTTGAACAAAATTAGCCCCCTAGTTCGAGGCAGTTTGAAATAACGGTCACTATCCCCGATACAATTAATCTCGGTAAAACATGGATGGGCTGAAAAAAATAGTCCCCACAAACTTAAAAAACATTGAAACTGAAAGCAGAAAGCACGTGTGACTGGATTCCTCACACTAAGAAGAAGACAAAGACCTCAATGTCATAGCACGAATATCATTCGAATGAAATCCATTATAAAAGAGAAAATTCGGAAGGTTAGCCAACTATGACCGGGAAACTAACGGTGGTTACCGAAGCAACTAAACTCGGTAAAACATGGGTGGGCTGAAAAAAATGTACCCCCACAGTTCGAGGCAGTTTGAAATAACGGTAACTATGCCTAATTTTAAGTGATTTCCACAAACGGTAGAGTATTTGTGATATCGTAAGTGTTATTCTCCACCAGAATGGAATTTACCAATTATCCCTATTACATAGATAAAAGTCGGCCATATGTTTAAACTTGATTACATTTTAAGAAATTCTTCACAGCCTTTAATTTTCTAGTACCAACGCCGCTTATACAAATTAGTCCAGTTAACAATGGTTTACAAACGATATTTCAATGTCAAATCATTTATAAAATTCAATCAATAATATTGAAAGTCGAAAGCAATGCCGCCGCGCGCCAGTTAGTGTATTGTCGACTTGTGTGTACTGTTGATTGATGATGGATGCAAGTTTGTAAACATAACATCAAAACATGGAACTAATTTAAACATATTAATACTTCAATTAATGAAGAAACATCGTATATGTACGAGTATACTGGTTTTCATCTGCGTGCTTGTTGTGTTTGACTTAAAGCATTATCTCGACTCGATATATATAAACTTAATGAATATTGCATGAAAAAATCTCAATATAATTATGTTGGGGTACTTTAATATTATTTTCTTTTGTGTAGAAGAAGAATTTTATAATGATATTCACTATATATACATATATAGAGTTATGTAAAGGAAGTTGTCATGTTATAATGACTTTGAGAGGCCGAGAGAGATGTAGAAGGATAAATTATGATTATATACGACGAGTCATAAAATCGTATCACAATGTTATGATATGAAAAACGCTTCCAGATTTCGATCAGACAAAAAAAACACTTAAAATCCTACAATGTATTTTGGGTTGGATTAAAACCTACTACAACTTGATATTAATCCGATTTTTATAATTAAATCACATTTATATATTGTATATTAATTCATTAAAATTATGGATCATAATTTTTAGAAACAAAATCCATAAATTATTGGAAATCGTTAATATTTATATATTGTCGTTTGGGATCCTGATTATATAATATTTTAATACAAAAATTGTAATTGGATAGGGTGTTTTGATCTAATCAACCACTAACCATAAACTATCGATGATTGTAAATTATCACCAATAAAATTTGTATCCATACAGCTATACGAGTTTCTATATAATATTAATTTAATGCCCCCAGCCATTTAGTTAATAATTTCTAAAAATTTTAAATATCATAAACTCAAGTGATGACTTTATAGTTTTTGATTAAAAGTTGACAGTTATTTGATATTTTATAGTTTTTAATTGGTGCCTATATATATATATATAGGTTCGATTTAAAACACTCAAGTTACACACACTTGTTGTCGTCGAGAATATTTAGGTCCTTTCACCTTTCCAGCAACATAAAAATTTTGGTGGTTTTGATTTTATGTTTTATTAATTTATTTTTATGTTTTCGGTGAATAATCCTAAAATTTATGTTTAATGTTTGGAATCACCACCGTTATTGTATAATATATCAAAATATTAATGTGAAATAAAATTATGATCATAACTATTTAATCGAATCGAAACTAAGGGCAATCAGTGCATGGCGCGGAAATAATCAGATCATTAATACTATGGAACGCTTTCTCCGAGTTGAAATTACAAAGTGCGCTAAGCTTTTAATCTAGATCAGTGCTTGAACATTTGTATTGGCTTCAAGTAGCTTACTCGATTTGTGTAAATTGGCTATACCTTAGTACAAGATGATACTATTTGGCCCTTTAAAACATTAAGTGTAATATTTAAAAGTATCTTTAGAGCTTTTTGAATCAATGCAGTTTAATTTAAGCCTTAAAGTTGTTCAAAGTATTGTCAGTAGCTTGGTGGATAGTTGCATTGGGACAAAATAAAAGCTGTGTATTGTTTATATAATTTTTGCAAAATAGCACACTATCGTGGCTTTGTTTCACATCCTGCAAATAAAAAGCTTTCTAAACTTTAACTTTTAAAATGCGCTTCCAATCCTATCATCAACCACTAAATAAGACGGCGAAAGGATACTCGTAAGGTTATTTGCACATAGAGTCGAAGATTATGTGGTGTAGCTTTTAAGCTATCCCGTCGGGAAATCCAATCACTGCAGTTTCAATAAATTATGACGATCCTGATACGGTGGTAGTGTGAATTGGTATGGACTACCGTTCGGTAAGCATCGATAAGAGAAGCATTCTTGATTATGCCATAGTGACTTCTGTCATTAGAAATGAATTAAGTCCTAAAGTACTGTCTATCAAAACCATAACAACAAGATCAATCAAAACTTTAACTCTTTTGATTTTAACCAAGAATATTGATGGATAACTATGGGGACATGTCACTTATACCTGATCTAAAATAGGCAACAACACTCTGATGGACGAAAGAAATCCAGAGACATCGTTATACAATTTAAATATTTTCGTGTCCGATATTAAATTCGGTTCAATGCTAAATTGATAGTTCCGAGCCATGTTAAATCCGGAAAATTAAAGTCTCTAGAAATGAGAGATATTCTAATGGTCAATATGGCTAAGACCTCGATAACTTTTCTTTCAACGACGAAAATATAAGGTGATGAATGTACCAATTTATATGTGCCATTTCTATGACCAGAGAGTATGATTTCTGAAGAGTTTATCTGATTTATCTGCATAACTAGTACTCATATCTCTGCTCTTTGCAACACTGTAAAAATACAATTTTTGGCTTTTAATAAAATCCTTCTGTATATATTATTCAGAAAGCAGTCGATTTGCTTAAAGAAGTTTATGATGCTTATGAGCTCGCCCTTAAGGTTAGGATCACCAGTACTCCGATAAAACAGGCTTCGGAACCACGAGTTATTTCTTTTTTAATATGAATATATGAGGAATTTAAAGATTCAATGTTGTGGTTTATTTGACCAACCAACCTTCAATAATACAGCTAGCATGTTCTAAGGAGTACAGATCGGCATAAAAATGAACTTACCAAACTTTTCCAAACAAATATAACCGTAAAAACAATTTTAATTTTTGAAATACTGTACTCTAATCAGATGATGTACACCACAGTTGTCCAACAAATAAGTGTCAGCCCTAAATATGCATAACTGTTTCGACTTCGAATCAGTACTTCGAATATTATTATTGCGGTGACGCTGAACAGGTCAACTGAACTAAACACATAGCATAGACAGTGCCAAACTAACATCGGCTTTATTTGAGTAGAGCTGGGTGTTAAAAAATCTTGCAGTAAAGTTATACTTAATATTAACTGGTCTTAACCGATATAATTGAACAGGAGTGCTTTACTGAGGTAACCGAGTTTTTTTACTCGAAAAGGAAGAGGACGTTAAGAGAAAATTGAGTTTTTTTCCACTATCTGTATTCAACCAGAATATTCTGACTTAAGTTTTTAAATATCAGAATGTAAATCCTCAAAAGAAATACTTGAAGATAAAAAAGGGATTATAACACTCTTCACATATAATCAACAAGAGGACTAAGCAAAGTTTAATTTGGGTCAATAAATTTAGGATTTATATCGCATTAGTTAATATATCGATGACGAATATAACACCAAAAACCTTGGGTAGAGGAGAAGAATCTATCTTATGCTGGGAAAAAACACTCTTAGCTACACTTATTAATATTAGTACTCCAGTACAAGCTTGTTTGTAAACCAAATATGTTTGCATTTGTAATTTTTTTTTTGAAATCTTTGTAGGGATTTATGTACTATTTTTCGAAAACATAATTAATATAGGAATTAGAAAAATGGATTTGAATAGTAAAGGGATCCATATAAATTTTTTAACCAATCGGATAGAGCTACAGGTTAGTGCACGATTGCAGTCGATATACAAACCTCTAAAAAAGAAGTTTTGGCTTCGGAAAAGAGAAACCAATTTTGCGACCTACTCAATGCGACTTAATCACAGAATACTCGAAAGTCCAAAATTGATGAATCCAACGTGGTAATACTAGTTGATACTCAGAAGTCCTTGTACCTAGAACCTTCTGCTACAGGTTCACTATTCCCTTCTTCAAACAGTTTAATTCACTGTCGGTGAGGAATTTACGTTTAGGAGATTACCTTGCTGACCTACGAAGAGTACTGGAGTAGCCGTCACAATCAATAGAGTCAACTTAAAGATCGTAATGGGATCCCAAACAAAGAGAATATTAGTTGAAAAGACAAATAGAGTATTTATAAAACGTGGTGAATAAGAGAATGAGCAACCTTAGATTTTCAAAAATTTTGATTAAAACAGGTCCTGAATCCAAATCCGTCTAAAAGTAATTGATGCAGAGAAGTTCTCACCTCAATAAATGAAAGCTCAAATCTCATTTTGGAGCTGCGATTCCACAATCATTTTTCACCGATGGAGTTAAATATATATATATATATATATATATATATATATATATATATATATATATATATATATATATATATATATATATATATATATAATTTATATATATATATATATATATATATATATATATATATATAAATATATATATATATATATATATATATATATATATATATATATATATATATATATATATATATATATATATATATATGTATTTGTATATATATATGTATATGTATATATATATATATATATATATATATATATATATATATATATATATATATATATATATATATATATGTACATCCACGTTTACCTGTTTTTGGCATTTGAATACTGATTTCTACTTTTATATCTAAAGGGAATTATAGAACTATCGAAATTCTTTGTTGAGACAAGTCACTCTAACCATTTATTGATCGTTTGATATTTTTTTAAGTATAACAGGAATACTTTATTAGGCTACAGCCCTTTATAATAAGGACTAATACTCAAATTTTTGTCAAACAATAAAATATTTAAAATAAAAACGTTCGAGCCTGGTTATGCGGATCATAATAAATTTTTAAATCGGAGCTCGAAAACAGATTTTATCTAGACATGAGTCACAATGGGACGTTAGCATTACATCACCTATGGGTTGTATTCTTAAATGTCTTCGTTGTATCATATAGTTAAAAGTATAGAGAATTAGAAGTTTGGGAACTTCCCACCACTCGACGGGTAAAAGAGCAATAATATTAAAAATTGAACCGGTGTTGGCTGTCTAAACCTAATTTTCTTATTTAAAATCAATATTTTATATATTTATCGATCTATCTATTCGAGAAGCTAGTCGTCTGATTATTATATATATATACTCGTGTATGTATACACAATTTGTTCGTTCACAGAATATTTTATGTTTTTTTGATTTTTCCAATTAAAATTGTATATTTCTTATATACGGTATATATACATATACACATAATATTATATTTCGAATTCAAGTGAAGAAAGAATTGTATATATGTATAATATATCTTCACAGCAAATCAAAAATTCTAAAATCAATCTGTATTTTTATGAGAAATAAAAAAAAATCAATATATATTGTTCATTGATTCATCTGATGATTTGATTTCTGTGTTGAACAACAAAAAAAAAAGCAGAAATCGTACATATCTAGAATATTTCTTATTTATTTATTTATTTATTTTATATATATACATATTATATTATATATTAAACAAAGAAACTTCACACTCGATTTGATTTTAATTTGATTTTTAATTTTAAAAATTGAAAAATAAACTTGTTGTGCTTTTTTTAACTAAACCATTTGGTTTGTTGTTGAATTATTTTTGATTTCCTTATAATTTCCTGTGTTTGTGGAGGCTGTCTGCTACATCAATACTATTTCGAATACCAATGGCCCTGTTAACCGTATAACAACAATGCATAAAGGATTTTATATCGATAGATTTGATTGAAAATAATTAAAATTCTATTATGGTGGTCTTATTTATTTATATATTTTTTTTTTTTTGAAAAGTCATCTTTTGTTATAAAATTACAATAACAAATAATATAGATTTTCCACTATATATACACACAGACAAGGATCAACATAATTTTTGAATGACAATATTTTGAATAATTCAATTTATGTAAATTATCTTGTTTTATTTCGTCGTATGTACGGTTTTGTGTGTTGTGATCGATTTAAATACAAAAAATATATATATTTATTATTATTTATTCATAATTTGATTTGGCTGAAAACCAACTTTAAGACATATTTTTTTACTATAAACAAACAAGATTAAACAAAAAATTTATATTAAAATATATTCAGAGGTTTTCATCGACATTCTTATGACATCCTTTGTAGTTTGCTTTACATACGTTTACCTATATACATATACGCGACTCCTCATATAAGAAGCAATTCGACTCGCTCACTTTTAAACAATATCAGATGTATCATTATATAATCTTTTATATACCTATGTATTTAGGAGGAAGTGAATTTATGTGGTTGGTTATAAAATGAAACTGAAAATTTTGAATTTGGTGCGGTTTGTATTTTTGTCGTTCGTTTGAAATTTGACACGGTCGCACCAACGAGATATAATTTTGTGCTATTATTATTTAAAGGACCCTGAAGGAATTGAATTTTATTTGGTAAGTCGATTTTTAATTTTATGAACGTATTTAAATTACTATGTTAGGCACTCGCAGATAATGTTATGAATTAAACTTGGTTGAATTGATTTAATGATATAAAATATTGTATTCCTGGGACCGAGTAACAAAAGAAAAGGCAGACTTAATCAAAATATAACGAGCAAATCAGTGGTTTAATTTCATCAATTTAATAATTATTTTATTTTTAAATTATGACTCGCAATTCTTAAACAATTCCAAATAGTAATCTTATGGGTTGTGTTTACTTCCTGCTTGTAATATTTTTTTTCCTTAAATCAACCGTTTGCGTTTCGTTATCTATAAAAGTACAGTAAATTTTTTTAAACATTAATCAAACTTTATATATAACCCATTCCATTGGCAATTTTTAGTTTTGTATATTTACTTCGTGCATGTAATTTATTGTATGGCTACTATATTTGATTATTTTGGTTATAACCTTATTCTTATAAAATCGCATAAAAAAAGTTTAACTCTAGTGTTCATAATAGAAAATATTTCAATATTTGGTAATTTACAATATTGAATATTTTCTTCCTGCATGTAATATTTCACACATGTCAATTTTGACAACTGTTTGAATATTATTTATTTTTATTGTTGCCCATTTGTGAATTATGTCAAAATTACATTATTTTAAATTTTTAAATATGTTTTTCCTGCTTGTAAATTCCAAAAATCAGTTGTTTAGAAAAATTATTTTTGTATTCCTGCTTGTAAAATGAATAAATTTATTATTTTGGTCATGTAATTTGGTCTCACTTTACAGAACAAATTCAATCTACCGGGACAGTGGATACAACCAACTGATTTGAAGTTAATGGTATT
Source organism: Tipula lateralis (assembly GCA_963932295.1). NCBI lineage: Eukaryota > Metazoa > Arthropoda > Insecta > Diptera > Tipulidae > Tipula > Tipula lateralis. Next base: position 175,079,570 of record OZ010738.1, on the reverse strand, counting down.
AGGTTCTTATTCCACTAGAAAAGAGTCCTTTAAATTTTATGATCTTCGAAGACCTTTTACTCACTTAAAAATGAAACTTGGTTGTTTATTTTCACAAAATTTATCATAGGATATGTTGGTGCAAGTCGCATATTATTGCAGAACACTAGAAATTTACATACTCTTGCATTATTTTTATCCAAATTGCCCGCTACTCATAAACACGTATACTCGTCTCTAAAGGTTTTATTTTGGCAGCTTTTCAACATCTCATCACTCACTTAATAATTTTCGATCGAAATTAAATTATTGCAAGCAGGAAGAAAATATTCTTAAAGTATTATTTATAATCGACTTATTGTCAAATATTCTTAAAGTGAAAGTTTATCATCCAGTTCATCGCAAACCATTTAACAGATAAAGACTGGAATGACATTTTTTGATAACGAACGCTTTTTCATATACGAACGATTAAGACTCTTACACTTTACTGATTTAAATACGACTTGTCTGAAACGATTCAGTATACTGCTTATTCATAAATTGAAAATGGATTCTATTTTTTATTATTATACTTATCAACAGTCAACGTACTTAGGCATAAATTTCGATGTAGTATATTACGATATATTTCCAAGTGTCACTGTAGTAGTGTCCTCATCTAGTTTTGATTCACTCGCCATATACTCTTATAATGTTGCTTCGCTCGCTGTATAGTGTTAAATATTACCTCGTCTGAATACAACTATTCCAGGCGTTGTAGAGATAACATCTCCTATTTACTTAAACTGAAATACAACATCAACATGTAACATGGTTTCTGGTTAAGTTGTAACCTGTCTCCATGTTGACTAACTACCACGATAAAAACAACTCGACCATAAGTCATTTATTGCTTTGCTTTAAAGAGTATATTACGATATGATTACAAGTGTCACTGTAGTAGTGCGTTTCACTCGCCATATTCTTATAATATTTCTTCGTTCACTGTAACGTCTGATAACAACTCTTCAAGGTGTAGAGATAAAACTGAAATCCAACATAAACATGTAACATGGTTTCCGGTTGAGTTCCAACTTGTTTCTTTGTTGACTTACTAAAACATACTCGTAATCGGTACAATAATTAAACACATTTTAGGTTAACAAACTTCTATCACTTGTATTTACTTCCTGCATGTAATATATTCGGCAGGTATCAAAAATCGTGGAGCCAATTCTAGTTTACACTGCTTTTAAAACTCGCGTATTTCTTGCAAATAAGAGCTTTTGCTATCGATACACACCGAAACCGACAGTTGAAATGGAAGCTTTGGTAATTTAATATTTTTCAAGGGATGTTCAGGACTTTTATGTACTCAGCTGCATTTTCTTTAGATTTACGAGTATGAACCCAGTTTATACAACTACATTGCGTATGTTGTATAAGATCTCAGAATACATTAACCACGTCTTGATAAATTGCAACCATGTTTGTTTTAAATCTCATTTAACCCGGTTTAATACGTCAGAACACCCCTATAATTCAAAAATATCGATCAACACCCAAAAATATCAACTATGTAGCATAAGGTTTTATACAATATACACCATTCAAATTCAATAATCGTAAATCATTATAATATTAATTTGCTTGCAATATTGGCTAATATACGTTTGCCAAATAAGCTCTAATGCTGAAAAAAATACTTGTTAAAATATAAAAAATATGTTGCACCATATTCAATATCTGAACATTATATTTTTTATGCTCTCGTCCACAACAACAAAAAAATAATTTCTCGAGTTCTATACTGTCATGTTATATAGGTATAAGTGGTTGTATACATACGAGATGCAAATGATTATTGTTAGAGCTTTTTTAGTGCAATATCAATTATATATCGATAGTATTTTGTATTTAACATAGTAAATTTAATTTAATAAAACAAAACACTTACAATAATTAAAATGAACATAAAAATATGCTCAACTCTGTAATGTTGAATTTATTAGCCTGCAGCATCTTGTAGTTTTTACATTTATTCTTCTGTTTTGCTGTTTCTGTATATATAAAACATATATAATACATAAAAATTTATGTTTTTTGTTAGAATTCAAAGTGTCTACAATAGAACTTTATGTTATGTAAATTTATATAAATTAAAAAACAAATTTAAGTGTTAGTTTACTTTACATTTTTTTTGTACATAATTCTGAGAGCTTTATCGGTTGAGTGTCAAAATATTTTCCACTCTGTCTATATACGCATGTATATATACACTATATATGTAACAAATAATAAAACAAATCGTTTTTTAAATCATAAATTTCCACTTTGTCATCGTCGTCATGATCATCATCATCATCACCATCACGATGGCTGATGGGTGCTGTGCCGGTTCAGTTACAATTTATATTTTTCGTCGTCTTGTTGTTAACTACACCAACAACAATATAATTTAGTATGGTAGCCTTATGACTACAATTATTATTATTATAACGATGAAGACGATGAAGCATCGAAGAACTTTTGGTTATTTCTTTTATACTTTCTTAATGATTATGATGTTTATTTATATTTTTTGTAATAATAACATTATAACGATGATGATGTTGCTGTTATTTATTAAATCAAATTATATAAATAATAATAAAATTAAAAAATGATATTTTATTTGAAAGCTCTCGACTATATATAATATACACTTGTTGTGAATTATATACGTATTGTGTTCCAGTCGAGTATTTGGCTTGAAGCTATATCAATGTTGAGTCAATTTCGACTTTTCTGAAACAAAGCTTTTGAAAATATTTTAACAATTTAATTAATTGATTTTTGTTTTATTTTTAATTCTAGGTGAGTGACGCCAATATTTACTAATATGTAAGTCAATCAATATTTTAAGTACTTTAATATTATGCATTAAGATCTACTGTAAGATAATTTTCGCAAGTATCCAATTGATAGATTGGACTGGCCTCAAATTAAGCAAAATTATTAGCTTAATTTGGTGAAAGGTGTACACTTATATAGACCATGCCAAATTTTATAATAAACACAATAAAAGTAAAAGTATAACGACAAATCGATATACTGCCTACCCTGAAGGCGAGTTTAAATATCAAGTGCTCTGATACATGTAGTTTCTATATATAATCCGACACAAGTGGAACACAAAATTTAAATACCATTCAATCATCTATACATATGTGTGTGGTAAAAGTCAATTGGCCAAAATAATTGTCTACGACCTTAACATTTTCATGGATCAATAAATTAAATTAAAATATTCAATTGTATTGTTCATTTTTTTCCAAACAAGCGCACACACTCCGTCCTACTCAAAAGTATATATTTTAGATTATCAATTTGTAGAAAAAAATGTGCTTTTTTGTCAAAAATATTATATTTCTACCCGAGTCAAACACACAAAATGAAATATTGAACAATTAATTTATTTATTTTTTTGTATACACAAAAATAAAATATTACCAATCAACCAAAAAATATACTGTATTTTATCAAAGTCATATTTCACAAAAATGGGAGATGAAAATAAACGTTTTCTTGTGAAAAGAATAAAACTGGCAAAAATTTATTGCAAAGTAATTGTAACGACACAAGAAAAAATGTATTTTTTTTCGCTGGCTCAAAAGTATTCACAGTCTAGTGATTTAACAGCTAATTAAAATATGTGAAATCTTGCATTCTGGTTTTATGGAATTTTTATCCTCTCGCGGCTATAAACACAACACCATGTGGGACACCATACCGCCCAGCATTTTTGACTTCTTATGGCTGTGATACATTCCAGGATGTCTAGTTGTGGTATTTCTGATTTTTCAAGCCTCCTTGCACTAGTCGATCTCGTTATCAATGAATTGACTAACAGATAACATTTTAGTAACCATAATCAGACCCGATCCAAAATGCACAGTCGGCCGGGTACTGCTATCAAGGAACATATCGACAATGCTGTATACTATAAGACGATCGTTATTTGAACATTCGATAGGCAATGAAGGTTGGGCGGCATCTGGGCCATAATGAGTGGCGAGCCAATCCAGCACAATGATTAAATATGTCAACAAACAAATTTAATTAATCTATGGTTTACCGATTTACAACGTACATCAGTTTGGCAAATAAACTTAAAATTCTTCGTGAGTTTCTTTCTGGGTCATCTCAAAGCAGTTCAATAAAAATTAATGTTTTAATATGAATAATAGAAGCCAGCCAACCCAATGGACGAATAATTTTCCAGCATCTGAACGTATACCAATCTTTTGATCAGTTTTGTGAATAATGGCAGCCCTTCGTAAAACTAAAAAAAAAACATTTCGTTCTAGATGTATACTGTAACCCTAATATCTTTACGGCCTTGTCATAAGTTTGGTGTTAAGTTGTCGATCGGAACAGCATGCAAAAATATATTGGCCAGTTAATATAGATATCAAATCCAAAATAAACAAAATCCTTTCGATTAGTATCTGTGTCAATAAGACAACATTTTTCTCTAATATGATTTGAGGTTAAACAAATGCTTTCTTAACGGAAGTGCTGCGCTCAGTCGAGAAATGTAGAGTTATACATTGTATCAATAATAAAATATTAGGCTTGCAGGTACAAACTCCATGTTGTTTTGTTAATGGTCGATTAAGTAACAATCATCCAACCACACTTTTTATCATACTCGGATGTTCATGTCAAAATATATAATAGTCTTCTCGTCCGTTGGGAGATGTGGAGTGACACACTGAACTCCTGAAGCGTGTTGAAACAATTTTTACAGTCTATACTGAACTATGATCCGTGTTACATCAAAATAACGCACCAAAATAGTAGCATTCAACAGCGTTTAAGACCTTCCAAACAACTGGTTGAAGTGATTAGACATCGGGTTTGCACGAATCAAAAATTATCATATCGTCGCAGTACACATCATTTTGGCATGAGTTAAACCACTTGATGTACATTTTGTTGGACGATTCTTATTTGTTTTCACGTATAAAGGGCAATCAACCAGAGAAGATTGCCGACAGATCATCCACTTTGCTTGTAATAGACGAATAGCAAATTTTGATGAACCTTTTCACACCCATGAGATCCCATTGTATGACCAAAAATGACTGTTTAAGTCGGCGCCAAAACCATCATTGGGACATATTTGTTCAGACAAAACGAAACAGTCGATGAAAATCCATATTGGTGAACGGTGTTTCATTATGTCTGCCTGCAAATGCGTGAAAAGATTTTGACAGTTTATGGTTTCAACAAGACTTTGTGCCATGCCACATTGCGAAACAAACAATTCAGTCTCTGCAATGAATATTTCCTGGATATCTCATGCCAAAAAAGGTGACCTTGACTGGCCACCCAGAATGCCAAATTGAACCTTTTCAGACTTCTTAGGTTTTTTTTAAAGTAAAGTATACGCCACCAACCCTCAGTCCATTGACGAACTGATGGTAAACATTCGTGCTGAAATCGTCACCCGAGACGCTCGAACAAGTGATGAAGAGCAGCAAAAAGTGTTCATTTTATATAGTTGTTTTTTAATGGCCGGTTAAGAAAACACTTATTCCAGATTCCAGTTAAGCTTATATTTAGTTACAGGGTTGCTCACTATTTGGGAAAAGTAGTCTCATGTGATATTTTTGCTATATATAAACAAAATGTTCATGAAATGATCCATCCGAAGCGTGGGGTGAAGCCAGTGAGTAGATCCAACTTAGGTTGAACAGTCCTCCGCTAAATGTCCGGTATATCTAAATAAATCGCAGAACATTTTGTTGTTTGAGAGATTAGACACATTGTTGTGTTATCTCAACGTGGATATCGTCGAAAATATTGTGGCCAATAGTCACCATTTATAAACACTATTCGTCGTTAGATGTCGAATTTTGATGTTCATGAACGACCAAAACGCTCCAATGAACTTGTTAAAGCGGTTAGAAAGTATTTGGCCAGTATCGAAAACTGTAGTTTTGTCGCCACGCTCATCATTCAGGCGTCAGTGAAACCACTTTGATTTCTAAGGATGATGATTACCATTTATTTCTGTATATAATGCAAATAATACAAATAGTTGATAATTCGCTTGAAATACGGCCAAACTGTACATATTTTGATGACTAAGAAGGTCCGTTTCACACTCTCTGGCAATTTGAATTAGCAAATTTGACCCCTTTACACTATTGAACTTATTTTAACGGAAAAGTATAAGCCAGCAACCATCAGTTCATTGACGAGATCAAGGCAAATATTCGTGCTGAACTCGATGGTTTATCACCCGAGAGACTTGAAATATAGTGATTTGTTAAGGACTGATCCCACTTATTCCACCTTTCATTTAAGCATATATTTATGTCAAAAATTACAGGGTTGCTCACTATATGGGAAACTATATATATAAAAAGCTTTTGATGAGATGATCCACCCGATTTTCTTAAGGTGGAATTTTATGGTTTTATGATGACCCTTGGAAAAGCCAGAGAGTAAGTCCAGTAAATCCAATTGGTAAAACGAACTTTTCCCAGAAGTCTTTCTCATGCACAGTTGTACCTCATGCCTACCGTCTATTTTGGATACCGTAAAGAGAAGAGTCTCTTGCTAGAGGTAGTCCAAAATATACTAAAACTAATAACTTATCCCTTCTTTAAGCAACATATTTATATATACTTTGATCAATCTTCAAACGAGATATATTCAAAATTAATTCTGCCGGCTATTAACGATTTATAAGTTAAATATTTCATAAATCAAATACATAAAATCTACATGCTCGTATAATTATATATGTATTCCCAGAAGCGCATCCTCCGCCATGTACATACAAAATTATTTAACGAGTATACATGGTACACATTCTTGATGTATATATACTTATACAGTGCTATCTAACTTATATATGATTAATTTTCTTGCCTTTGTTAGCAACCAATAGCATATTATAAATTGCACAGCATCCAACATAAATGTTCTATTTATCTTGTATTTGCTTCTCTATATCGAGAGATCAAATTTATTTACATTCTTATATAGTTGAAGTGTTAGTTTTTTTTTTTTAATTTTAGAGGATGTATCTTAGAGTATATATATAGTGAGTGTGTATTATACAGGAGGTTATTCGGGGGGTTGGGAAATAAAAATATTGACCGAATCCTTAGGTTTTACACGTACTCAGCAATAAAATATTTTTATTGTTCTCCTTTTTTATTCGAACATTGTAGCACACATTGTATATAGCTTCGAAAATTGTGCTGAAAATGTAGAAAATATATATGAAAATCACTCGGATATTCAACTCACAATCTCTTTACTTTGCTTTATCTAAAATTTATATGATTATATTCCGTATATGAATGTGTATATACATACATAGTTGTTGTTAAATATGTTCGCATAAAATTGTTGTTTATATTGTTTACGTTATACGTGTGACCACCTGTACAGATTAACCAATCAGCATCCAAGAAATTAAGAAGAAAAATACGATTTCGTTTCGTCTTGTAAATAATATCGTAAATTTTTTATTTTATATACAACCACGTAAAAGCTCAATTATACCTGTTCCCTTCAATCTTGTACGTATGTACGCATATAGCTTTGTCTTCAATCTCATCATCGCAGCTTCATTATATATATCATACCAGTTACATACATATATATATATATAGTTTTTTACACTTTAGTTTTATATAAATATAATGAAACCGGAGAAGAGAAGCCAAACTGAATAATAATAATTATAACGAAGAAGTATAAAAAATTGAATCGTATACCGATCTTAAAGGCAGCATCCATTCAACCAACTAAAGAACAAAATATTCAAACCAGTTTTTTATACATATTCTTATAAATAATTTTGCGGTTTGTCTTATATGAAATGCTGCCGTTCGTTCATCGAGATAAAATATTTAATAACAATATGTACCAACAACAACACAATGTACATTGGTGATATTGATTTTTCTCGAAGTGGTTCTGAGTATATGTGAGAAACTTTGATGATTGCACGTCACACCAAAAAAAAACTCAATCGAGTGTAAAACGCATTCGTACACTGTAAACTCGAAATAATTATGTCATTATGATAATTTAATTAGATTTTTATAACGACAAGATTTGAAACAAGCGTATCGAATCGATTCGATCCCAAAATTTTCTTTAGTTAAACACAACACAGCTTTCACAAGTTAATTATGTATGTTGCCTCGTAATGACAAAATAATAATCATCGATTGCAACATAAATGTCACTAATTTATAATTCGTTTAATTTATAATTCGCGAGCAAACTAACCAAACGATCATGTCATTATTTGTGCTTACAAATCAAAAAAAAAAAATCTTACATCAAAATGAAGTAATTATATATAAGACATAAAAAGAAGAAGAAAACTCATAGATACATCTTAATATATAATATTCATAATTTTTTATTTTATGATCATGAAGATCATATCGATGATAATACAATATATAATGTTGATGATATTCAATAACTTTGTGTATTAATTTAAAGGCTGAACTCTAGAACTTGTATATATGTTATAAACAAGAAGACAAGAAGCATCGTCTGTATGTATAAGAAATAGAGGTACGCGCACGCATGAAATAATTATGTTTTATGTTTCGTCATCATGATCTCATTATAATTGTACAGTGGGAAAATTATACGATCGAAATTTGGATAGGTTAAAATAATGTATAAACCGCAAGATAGTAGCGCAGACAAAACCACTGTGTATTGAGTTGATTAATCCATGTATTATATCACTTATTGTTGCGACCAATACTTTTACCAACATCAGGGAGAGCATAGTTGATTCTGACAACTATTGCGGGTATTCTGTGATATTACAAGGCTGATAATTTTAACCATGATGTCAATTGAAAACTCTCAAATCCTCAAAGCTTTCTCAAATTTATATGGGTGAAAGTGTTGGCCATAGTGAGTTGTTTTTTTTGTATCTCTTGTCTGTTTTGGGGCTCCAGGCACTCCCTTCTTCTTCGCGGTTTGCTTGTTTAAGTCCTTACTTTTACGCCATTATAGCCAATTCGAAAACGTACGGCTAAAAGCCCGATTTTCCTAACCACCTTTAGTGCTGACATGGAAGATAGGTTGGCCCATCTCGGTGAGTTCTACACTCCAACAGGGGGTCATAGTAATGTTCATTCACACCACATAATCTCATGGTGAAAAATCCCTTTTGCATCCCGTCCCTATCGGGATTCGAATCAGGTACCTCCCGCTTCATCTGCCACAGCTTTAACCACATAATAAGTTGCTGGTATAATTTGTCGCTAATTAGTCGCTAATTTTTTAACTATACTACGCTTGTTGAAAGTTCTAACGGGATGTAATTGTAATGCTAGCAAATATCGTGAGATCTGAAACTGAAACCGGACTATATAAATGTAGTTACAGATAAACGATATTAGTTAAGATTCTCGAGGAGATGGTTTAAATCTAATGAAAAACTGGACGTCGGCTATATAGTTCATGATCTGCAGTACAATACCGAAGCATATCTGTCCAGTCTCAAGCGTAGATTCTCGTTCAACTGCAGATTCTCAGACTACACGTTTCCCGCTGTGTATTTTCTCATTAAGGCTTGCTGTAATCACTGTTCTGTTACCTTAATCAGGGGTTCTGCTGGATCCTCACTATCCACCTATGTCACAGAGGAGGTTTATATATTGATATATTGACCACCACCAGAAACGTTTGTTGGTGCCTCCCTCACTGCATCGTCTCTTACCTACCCCACCGAATTGTTACTATATCACCTCCCAAATATGATTTGAGAAAATTTTTTTTTGAAGCGTTTTAGTACTTTAGCTAGTGTAGCTATAAGTGTCACACCAACGGGGACCCAGTTTAGTCCCTATTGATTTCCGTGAACTACTTTAACTGTGTATCATTTAATTTAACGGGGTAGTCACTCATCTCATCTTTATACGGATTAAGACATAAAACGTTTTAACCAATCCCAAAGCTCTATACCAATACAAACTTTACCACGTAAATTTGAACGTATGAACCCTATACAGTAGAAATTAAAGGGTAAAGCTGCTGATACACTAATCTCACCGCACCTCTGACAAATGCCCACAAGAACCAGGTACCAACAATCAGAGACACTACTAATATGCTTATTTGGCTAAGCGATTAATAAAAACGAATCGACCGGAAACATTTCTTAAGTCAATCTTTATGTTACCTCGCCAAAATTAATGACCCACAGTTGAATCCATCCATGTTCGGGCTTGCTTTGGGTCAGCGAGGCCGCTTACTCGGATTGGTAAAGGACTGCATGAAGTAGAATGGGACGTAGGAGAAAATTATCGTAAATAATCTTCCATGTCAACAGATATCAAGCGAATTAGTCGGTCTTAAGTTCTATTCAAATGCTGTCGTAAACAAGAATCGTTTTATTATTAGTAAAGTAGTTAAGCAGAAATAGATTTTTTTAAGAGCGAAAGAGAACACGATCCTAATGTTGAATATACATATTTTCAAAGATAAGGTGTAGCAATATATTAAAGGAATGGTCTGATCTGATTATTTCATATACAACCATACAAATATTCTCAGAGAGATATTATGTGAAGATTATTAATAACTGTTGATACTCTCTCTTTGTACACCAATTTTAACGACCTTATCGGTCTGGTTAAACATATTTCTTTCTATATACAGTCTCTTATAGACAGATTAATTCTTCACAAATTTTTGAGTCTACTAAGCACAATTCAACTATTCCTTTAGTCTTCTAATATGTTCAATCTTACATGTGACAATACAAAGCTAAATGGCAACCTAATCTTCGACATAATCAACTCTTATATATTATGTACTGAAGAGATAGTCTCTATAGTTATGACACTTTGTTTAGATAATATTAGACCTTTTAAGGTCATGTTAAGGAGTTAACCTTTTAGCCAGTGATGTTTCCGTTTCAACCTGGCTTGAAAAAATGTACTAGAAAGTGCCTTGACAAATGAGTGAATGACCGAAAAAACTGTGGTTAGTCTAGAAGAGTTTTAATTGCAACAATACTGATATTATTAGTTCCATCCAAACGATACTATTTAGCGACATTCTTCCCTGGATTAAATAAAAATTGGGTAATTTTTCTGAAAAGTGAAGATCATCGTTTATAGTCAGTTGATGGAGTGGAATTCTATATTGTGACTCAGAATAAATCGATGAATCCTATTTATTCTTTGAGGACTCGTCCATGGCCTTGGAGCAACAGTTGTACTTATAAGGAAACGGTCTTCTTCACTTAAAACCCGGAAGCGGAAAGCTAATGTACGATACGAGGTTATATTTCTCACTGATTTGATAATGATGTTACAAGAGCTTCGTCCTACATAAAGTTTTCTTAACCATGTCTATTGGAGATTTTGGGTTATGTAACCGGAGTAAGTTTAGTGACAAGATTATGATTTCAAGAAAAAAATAATTCCGATTACAGTGAGCTAACACTACGTCTGAAATTCTTAGTCATTTGGCAAAAGCTTTTTAATATTTACAACTAGGTGGAAAAAGTAAAATATATCTAGAAATTTCTCGTCTTGGTTGTCATTTAGTCCTGGTTAATGGGAATTAGTTTTAAACAAAGGGGGCCTAGATCTCAAGATGGCATAGACGTTGATATCGATTCAGGTAAGAAAAAGATATTTTTCTACATAAGCTTATGTCGTTATCGCGAGTTGGTTGAAACATAACAACAATGTGAAAGTTTAGATAAATTGGAAAATAAAGGTGAAATGGGATTATTGGAAACCCTGTTCGAAGAATTGATTGCTACGCGGCTTATGTTTTTATTAGTTCCATGGATATAAGACCTTGCGAAAATAAAGCTTATATAATTACTGATGTACAGAAATCTCAAGATATCATTTCCTTGACATCAAACTTGAATTATTTATGTAATCAAGGGATTATATATATATATATATATATATATATATATATATATATATATATATATATATATATATATATATATATTTATATATTTATATATATATATATATATATATATATATATATTTATATATATATATATATATATATATATATATATATATATATATATATATATATATATATATAAATGGCAATAGGTGTGAACTCTGTGGGTCTGCAATAAGAACGAAAGATTCGACAACTTCAGCAGATATCGCTTGATTTTTATTCTAGCCCGCTTCTTGATCAAATTCTGCTACTACACTGACTGACTATCAATGTTAACGACGCATATTTGCATATTTGCTAGTTATTTCACTTTTAATCAAATAAGAGCATAATAAGAGTTCATTGCATTGTGTTCGCGTGGCTAGATACTAGTTATCCCAAGGATATTGCTAAAAACCTGTCTCAATAAAATAAGATGTAAAATATTACTCGAGTTAATTATAGTTTATATGCACTATACACACATACGTGCACTTATGTAATATTAAAGAGCTCAACACTGGTTGTGTATAAATATATACCTCTGCACAATATGTATGTGGAAAAGCAACATATAATAAAAATTATATCGGTATAATCATAAATTTAATCAAAATAAAATATAGAAATTATACGAAGTAAGTAAGAAAGAGGTAGACAGGTATCAGAAAGATGTAGTAAAATATATATTATATATTTTATCCAACTACATATATACATATATATATATATATATATATATATATATATATATATATATATATATATATATATATATATATATATATATATATATATATATATATATATATATATATATATATATATATATATATATAAAACAGCCAGAGGTCGACCTGGTTTCCGATATATGAAATGTATATATACTTTTATATGTACATATAAAAAATTCTCGGATCATTCTGTTTAAATTGAAAAAAACCATATTTCGTGGTAAAACATACACACACTCACATGTACACACAAAAAAGAATTTTCATTTTCTCTGTGTTCGAGCTCCAGAACCTTCTACCTGGAAAAAAACATTATAAAGCACGGCAAACAGATACAAAACAAAAAATACGGAAAAGCTTTATAGTAAATAATATGAGTAGGCAAAAAGTAAACTTTTCAAGATCTTATATATATATTATATAGTGTTATAGAAACACTAATACGACATTGAGTATAAATGTTTGTTGTTCTAAGTAAATTGGGGTCAAAGTATTGAGTGAAAAGTGATAATAGTTTTTTGTTGTTGTTGTTAAAGTCGTATATATCGATCATATCGAAGCATTTCATCATTGTCATTATATATTATAATCATCGACTTTACGTTTCTGCAGCGAAGCACAATAAAACACTGCGTGACAGTTAAAATACCGTCGTAGATAAACCAAAACAATTTTAGGGGACGTAAACGGGGGGCTACAATAAATGTTAAAATAAATAAAAACGAGAGACGTCGACGAAACGAAAAGAAAATAAACTTAAATTAGGATCATTAGAAAATAATAAATGTAGATATTTAAATGTGGAGGGACTCCGAGACTTTATATATATATATAGATAGATAGATGTTGAGATGTAATTAAGGATGGTGGTTTTTATTTTTATGAGTTAATTTATTCGACTTGTTTCGTTGTTTATGTATTTTGGATTGTTTTTTTTTTGGTTTTTTTGAAATGAAAGGCCGGTCACTATTAACACAGCATGTTGGTTTTGTTTTGTGATGATAGAATATGATATCTCGTTTAACATGTATATATACATTTATATACGCGGTATTAAATCTGCAATCGAGTTATATATATAATATTATTTTGTGTATTTGGATCAAAAGCTCAGCATGATGTAGTCATCACATTGAAGAAGAAATTTTGAAATGATTTCAATTTTTTTTCGTTTTAAAAATTGTTTTTAACAGATGATATAACATGATGATAGACAAGTTTTTGTGTGTAATTGAATTTCATGTTATGTTCATCTTTATCGTTTCCGGCGCGGTACGTACATATATATATACACAGTAACGCATGTGAACGTCGTGTGTGTGCTGTGCGCGCCACCTAAATTGCCAACGAAATATAAAAAAGTTTTCGAATTATACATAATTAATGAGAAATTTTTATTCGTTTTGTTTACTCCGCTGCAGATTCATGACATCTCATACCGAAAATATACAATTCGCTGCAGGAAAATAATTTAAAATTACAGGAGCTTCAATTTGTATGATTGAAAGACAGATTATCCTTAACTATTCCAAAAATTTCTCGGAACTCCATTCCGTATTTTTAATCAACAAAATACATCATTCAAGCGCGATTCGTCGTTTAAGTCTTAAAATCCCACAGCTTATTCTAAAAATCATTGTAATTGCTTTTATCGAAATTGAAATTTTCAAAGCTCGATTTCTGGTGAATTTAGCTTTCTTATTGCGACAAAGTTAAAGAATTTGATTATAAAGATGCTCCATAAGTTGAAACCTAGATATGCTATTTCAAAACACTGTGCCTGTACAAAAGCTCATAAAATACAAAAAAAATGTGCAATAAAAGCATCACGCCCTGTACACGACAACATTATATAAAGTACATAAACATTATTTTATTGCTCTCGTTTCGTTCCTTTACTGCTGTGGTCTGGTATATCTTGAGCTTTTGTATACAGTTAAAATTTGCAATTATATTAAAAAAAATATTAATTTGCATTAAATATGAAAATTACGATGCGCTTTTCTTATATTATATAAAATAATAATTTCCAATTCCTATATTTTTCCACTCTCTGCCTTGGTATCTATGTATGTTTGTGTGTGAGTCTGTTTTTCCATCTTCAAAATATTAAAAAATCAAATTTTTTTTATATATTGTAATTGAAAATTTTACCATCCAGACCATCCAGATGTCTTCTTCTGGTGTCTGTATAGATACACAAAATAATTCATTACACTTTAATTTTATACATTAAAATTTATTTTTTTGTATTTTTGAGATTAAAAATTTAAATTTGATATGTAGCCTGGTTTATATTTACCAATTTATCTGTGCTTTTTTTTTTTAAATTTAAAGCTTAACGACTACCCGATCAGTAATAGAACGATGAAAGCTTTTTCATAACAAAAATTATGATTTTACTGTGCAGTGAGCTTTATGATGAAAACAAGTAGGTTGAGCTGGAATCCAATTTTCTTGAAGCTTTTGGTTTACATGAAAAGCTCTGAAATAATTTAAATTGGGCACAACATATTGCTTTACACTTTTTGTCTTCAGTTTGAGTTCCTTGACTGAAATTTGATATGAATTTGATACCTTTTTTTCTGTGCTTCTTTATTAAATCATAAAAGTTTAACATTTTGAGTCGCACGGTTAGTAGTAGAATGATAAAAGCTTTTTCATAGCAGAAATTATAATTTTACTATGCAGTAAGCTTGATGACAAAAAACTAGTGAGATAACCTGGAATCCAATTTTTCCGGAGCTTTTGGTTTACATGAAAAGCTCTGAAATAATATACAAAGCTTTTGATATTTTTTTTGCAAATTGTGTTAAACTTATTGATTCAGACTGTTTGTATTCAGTTTGTGTATTTTGTTTGAAATTTGATATTAAGAAACTTTTCTATGCTTTTTTAGCCCATTTTAAGCTTAATGACTACCCGATTATTAAAAGAATGATGAAAGCATTGTCATACCAGAAATAATGCTTTTACTTAACAGTGAACTTGATGACAAAAAACAAGTGGGATAAGTTGGAAACCAATTTTCCTGGAGCTTTTGGTTTTTATGAAAAAACTGTGAAAATAACATTAAAAGCTTTTGATTTTTGTTGTTAGTTGTTCACATCATTTTGATTTAGACTGTTTGTCTTTAGTTTGTGTTCAATTTGATATGTAGCCTGGTTAATTTTTTCCAATTTTTCTGTGCTTTTTAGCTAATTTATAGTTTTACAACTGCATTAGCATGGTCAATAATAGAACGCTATAAATTTTTTTATAGCTGAAACTATTATTATACTATCCAATGAGCTTGATGATCAAAACAAGTGAAAAATTTGGATTTCAACATTCGTGAAGCTTTTGGTTTTTATGAAAAGCTCTGAAACAATATAAAAAGCTATAGATATTTTCTGTTGTAAATTGTACAAATAATATAGATTACGACTGGTTGTCTTCAGATTGTGTTCTTTGTTGCTCATACCAGCTATAAATATCAATGAAGCTTTAATAGCATACTAGCAATTTTAGACAAACCCAACATCAACATGGGTGTAATCGAAGTGTTTTTTGATGAATTATTACGGACAAGTTGACTGTGTTTCAACTCTATCATACAGATTTGAATACTGATTTGCACTTCACTTCGATTTGTGACTTCATTTACATAATAGTCTTAAACCACTGTAGTTATCACCCTCTTTTAAACTTAGTACTGGAATACTGTCAGAATGATTGCATCCATAGATTAAAAATCTGCTTTTTAGTAACTGAGATTGTGCAAATTCTCGAAGTAAAGTTACTCCTGAGGTTTTATTTTATTCTGATCAATGAGAAAAATGGACATGAGAAAAATGGACGAAACCAACCGCAAAGTACATCATTGATAAATGCTAAGTGGAATTAAGACTATCACCGTCCAAATTGTGCAGTGGTTACATCTGTGACAATTGAAGAGGTCGGTTCGGAGCATGATGGTTCAGAGATTTTTTACCATCTAATTATACGATCGGTGATGTGAATGACTGATGGAGTGGATAATTCATGAATTGATTCATTCATCATGTCAGGCTTGCATAGATAATGATAGGCGTGTCTCGATCAAATTATGAACACTTTGGATGCGTTAAAAACATATTGCAATGCACTACATCGGGCAAGAATGTGTCTTTCTAAGATAAAATTTCGTCTTTTTAGAATCACGAAATTTACACAGTAAAAATACGACATTTTACTTTAGGAAAATACATGCTTGTTCGACATTATGATTTCCAACTGTTTTTGTCTCGTCGTTAACCCCTCAAATGTTACAGCATTGTGACCTTCTATATATTTCTGTTCTTGTGTTTTGATTTTATAATTGATTTTGGTGTCTTAAAACGAGGTAGTCGCTAATCAATTATCATTTAAACTTTAAATTTATAGATAATGCTCCTAGTTCCACGGCTTATAATTAAACTCATAAACATTCATGGCTTAAGCTTTCTCAAATCAGCATTCATTAAGTTACTAATTGGTGTTATAAATATTACGCGATGAGTGTGTGATTATGATAAATCTAACAATATAATGACACAAATCATTAACACTTGTCGCGAATACCGTCAAAGGCTTTTTATAGCTGCATGATTATGAGAAAATTTAAGTCTAAGCAATTAATAGCGCTTTTATACAGTTAATTGTCGTTTAAATAATCCTCAACCATTAAAAAGATGTCTATAAAATCACGTTTATGTTTGTTTGTATATATATATATATATGAATATTATGGCGTGCGTAATTACGTGACTATATAACAAATTAATTAGTTAAAAGACTGTTTATATATGTAAGAAAGCCACACGATCAATACCTAATCGAAAATAATCAATAAATTTTAAAGCACTCAAAACGTTTTTAAATTTATTAGTTTTGTTATTTTTTTTTTAATTAATTAAATCCACACAACCCACAAAAAAAATACCAGTAATCTTTATGTCTAAGCACACAAAGCTCACACAGCAGGCACCCTCTAAATCCTTCTTTATAATATACAATATATATAATATATAAACGGAGAAAACTTCATCCCCCCCATCGTTTATATATACAAACACAAACACATTCCCAAAATAACACATTTCGATGAAAATTTGTGAAAATTGAAAACTCATCTCAATATTGATTCGGTTTTCAACAAGTCATCACAGTATCGTATTTATATATAAATTATTCTGCGGTAAATAACACAACAACAAGTAAAATGAATCATCTTCAAGATTTTGATGACAATATTGATTTGATATTTTATTGTTAATTCATCATTTTTATACACACAGAAATTGACAAATTTTTAGTATCTGGATGCTGAATGGTACAATAGCACAACAACAAAAAAATGTCGAAGAATATATAGTTTATCAATTCAAACTATTTGACAGATGTCATCTCATAATAATAATACCCATCCTTGACATTTCGTATCCATACATACAGTGTAGTATAGGTTAATGGACCTTTTTATTGTTGTATCATTACGATTTGTGACGATGAACAAACTAAAATATTTAATTCAATCAAAAATCTGTCACATCTTTAAATTTCAATTGACAGATGAGCTTTTATGGCTAGATACGTGTATATATAGTATACCCAAATAGTTGGATTTTATGACCATCATCGTATACACAATGTTATATACGGTTATACAGGTTAGTCGTTTACGATGTATATTCTTGTGATTTTCCAAATCAACAAAAAATCATCTCGAGTGTTATTCAAAGTACTGAGGGTGATTCGGGTCCACATAGATATATATACATATAATAAAATGCAGTGAATTGTTTAAATATACGCGATGTGTGATGCTCCTGGATTTGTATATAATGTGAAACGTGTCTTATTAAATAAATTATAATTTCGTTGATGCTGATCGTCATGTACCACGCGAAACATGAATACAAAAAAAACACGAAATTTTTTTTACGTACACGATGACGAGAACATATAATATCGTCTCTCTAAATACGAAGAATACATAAATCTTATATATACTTTATACACAAGAAAATATGCGCTGTACTTCCTGTACGTAAGGTATATATTGAGAAGATGAACATAAAACAAAATATTTCTATATACCTTATGATGATGATGATGATGATGCTGATGATTGTTATTCTTAACATAGAGCTTCCACATCTTTTGTTTTTGTATTTAAATGGTTTCACTGTTTTTGATCGATTACATTATTATTAAGATTAAGAAGACAAAACACAAAAAAAAAATGCTCGACGATGTCAATGGACATTTAAGAAATTTTTTCGATATGCGTGACATTTTTTTTCTTGTTAATCTTGATTTAACATTTTTTTTTTCGTTTTTATATATATTAAGACGAAAAATTAGTCGTCGGATCAATAAAATGTTTTAAATATATTAGATAGATATAATAGATACACTCATGTAGAGAGACTACACTCGATATAGACAAGTTTTTGTGCTATTATTGGGATTATTGATTGAAATCATCAGTTATGAGAAAATTTGTTATAGCTTCCCGGATATTAATCGTACTGTATAATGGATTTGCAAATGACATACAATTTGTAAGATAATATTTACCGGTTTACATCTGGATTAGCATCCGGACTTAGAAATAAATAACTAACATTTCAGAGACTAGTTGGCAGTTTGTTCAAATTAAGCCAATATAAGTCTCAAAAACTTTGGGAGTAGCAAAGTCGACCTACGCCAAAAGCCTTCTAATGCTAATAAAACTTACTAGAGAGAGAGAGAGAGAAAGAGAAAGAGAAAGAAAAAGAGAAAGAAAGAGAGAAAGAGATAGATAGATAGATAAATAAATAAATAGATAGAGGAAGAGAAAGAGAAAATGAAAGAGAGAGCGATAGAGAGAGAGAGGAAGAGAGCAGGTTGGACTGATTTCGTAGTACTGTAGGTTAGCAGCAGAAACTAGGTTCCATCCCTCGGTAGCGATAACTAAATCAAACATTTTCCATCCTAGGTTTGTCGAGTACTGGACTGGTGAAGTTTAATGCTTGCCTAAAGTTTGTATACACTATAGACATCTGCTTGCGCTCGGAATTTTATTTTAAAGTACTGCTAATGAATGCGATATAAAGTTGATTTGAGTTGATATTTTAAGTCGTTTGGTTACCACTACCGAAATTCGATGTGTTGTGATATTAAGATTACCAGATTTTGATGTGCAAATTGCAATTCAAACACCACCTCTTAAAATGGAGGCAAGTGTGAAGAAGCAGTTGTTTTAAATTGCATGGTTCCCCACTCCTCATCAGTATATAACTCTCTGTGTGTATAATACAGTGAGTAAACTATTTGAGCTGTAACTTGTCAAAGCGTTGGCTGACAGCTGCGATTAAAAGCTGCGGGAAACTTATTGTGGGAGTTGTGGTGAGAACTTGGATGATAGTTTTACAAGGAAATCAGTATTCACGGAAACTAGTGTAACTAGCAACACTGGCTATAAAGATCACGTTAAATTCCACCAAGTGGATAGATATGCATGATCACTGCATGCCACACTATAGTTTCCTTAAAATAATATGAAATGTTGCTAGATACTCGAAATAAAAGTTACTGTATGAAGGCTTCATTTTGTAGCTTTCAGGATCAGAAGTTCAAACAGAACTTTTGGTCATTGCCGTTTAGTAAGCTGGAAGCTCATTATATACACTTACGGTCATACCGACATTTTTTTCATATCTGATCAGTGGACTCTGCAACGTGAAAAACTAGAAAAAAAAGGACAGCAGTCTGACGCCCAACAATATCGGGTACCATTGTTTCAATTGATGTCAATGCTACACTTCTGTATTAGCGAAAGTCACCTCTCCCTCATATAGTGCAATTCGAAACTATATGTAAGCTCTAAGAAATCAGTTGTCTTATATCAAGAATTATCCTTATGTAAAATACCTTTAGTATCCAGACATTAGTCGTATCCGAATTCCGTTTATTTTTCACACCTTTAAATTCAAGGCGATTTCTAAGTCCTGGCCTAAAAATATGTCGATTTTATCAGATGCGTGAGGTACTGCTGAGAAGTATACCTATATAAAAATAATAAATCACTGTTGGATCAACCAATCAATATTCAGGATCTTAATGAACCTGATATCTTTGGGTGGTGATTAATTCACAATATTTGGACTTAAAGTTCTCCTGTTTGGATATTTAAGCCGCTGGGAAAAAAAAGACGGGAATTGGCACAGTGTATAATCCGCTGATTTACTTCTATCTCACAAAAGCTCTCTTCTATGAAGAAACTGGTTTTAAACCTTAACTATGAACTGCCAAGTAACAGAAGTTGCTTGACTCAATTTATTACCAGTATAGCAGCTCTTTTTTGGATCCAGGCAGATTGCTGCTCTAACTTGTTCATTAGACTGTGAAGCAATACCAGCACTTTCGTGAATTATTAGATGTGCTAATGTACGACTCCAGTTTATCCTGGTTTCAGCATGATTATTATTTGGCGTTCAATAACACAGAGCTAAACCGGATAGACTATCACTTCGAAGCAGTTCTATGCTTGGAAATTTCTATCTCCACTCCTCCTTCTGTTTTTGCTCCATCTGTGTACTGTACCATGGACACTCTTTCAAACGACGGCCCTTCGATGATATAATATTGCTACACATTGAAACTACCCTACAGTTTCCTGTAGGCCTACTTTATTTTCAGTGGTTTAAGTTTATTTTTCTGCCATCACATTGAAGGTTACAGTTGTGGCCACCTTTTTGATATAGAAATGTGGAAAGAAATCAGTCCTGGAAACGATTTCATTGCTTCTGTTGGACCAGTTCTCAATGCACCTATATTCCGAGGCAGGCTTTGTGTTGAACTTCATTAAATTAAGTGCGCGCTGTGTTGCGTATGTGGTCACGATCTATTGACAGAGTTCGTCAAGCCAAGAATATTGTCTGCCACCTTCTTCCATTACACACACAACGGATCTTTTTTCTCTTGCAAGGAGTAGTTTCCCATCATCTGATCAAAATACCATAGAAAATTGGATGCAAGTTATTTTAATCCACACACATATCCACACAAAACACGACCATGCTGTAATTTCGAATTCCCTCGGAATATATAAATACATTTATAACACCTTTTAATGGTCGATTGAGTTTCTGTATATAGTTATAGTTTTTGTTGACAACTAAATTGTCCATAAACATAAAAAAAATGTATTTCGTTGCTATTCCAATACCATTTTTATGACAAACTACCATGAGATGATATTAATTGAGATTTTTTTGAAATTTATAACAAAAAAAACGTAGAAATTGTGTTTAGATTAAACCCAATGAAGCGTGGATTTCAATTAAGTTTATTGACCGATTAAATATCAGTTGATTGGAACCGAACGTAACTATATATTGTTTACACCACTCATAATTACATACATCTACAAACGAGTCTAAATTAATCCGATTAAGTCAAGTGCATTATGCAATTAAAACTCAAAAGTTATTCAAAGTTATCGCAAGACGAAAATTGGGTCTGGTATTTATGTAAAATATATGTATTTGTTGGATGGTCTCTCGGTCACAATACAAATTGTGTTTGGGTTCAACAACACACTATCCGAATACTCGGTTGATTGTTGTTGGGACTAAAATTTCTTCTTATAACTTAACGGAAACATATGTTATAAGTTTTGTGTTGTGAAATTATAAGAACATTAAAGTTTTTTGTTGTTGTTGTTGTATTTGGTTTTGTTGAAAATTTATGAAAATTATATTTTTTGTTGGTCTCTGTTATCTTTTTTATGATTTTCTAAATCTTTATTTTTTTTTCTCGAGAACCACAAACAAATTATTTCGAGATAAGTTTATGGATAGTTTAGATGAAATTATATACAATATATATCTTGTATATATAGTCTAGTTACATGATATTTTTGGAATATATTTGGAGAAAGAGTTAGAAGGTTTCAATATCCGGCCTTTCTAAAAAAATGATATCAACTCGAAAAAAAAAAATAAATTTAATTAAAATTTTTGTCTCAATACGATATATTATAAGATGAAGTGATTGTTGTAATAAGGCCATGGAGATAATTTATAAAAATCGTGACCAGTGTGAAGGAAACCCAATTTTGTTGATCCTTAAAATAAATTTAATTATATATAGACCCACTCGGGTACTTAATAAACTTAATCGTACATTCAAAATATTTCTAAATTATCCCCATGACTCTGGTTAGATGATTACACGTTCCGAAACAACCTTTCAAATTTCAGTGCAACTTCTTCTTTAACAAACACTGGAAAATTAACTTCTTACAATGTAACCACTAAGATTTATCGGTACTTAGGAACCGGCAAATAAAGGTGAAATTGAAGCTGTCAAGTGTGGATCTCTATCTGACATTGTAAAAACGATCGTAATGCCACAATAGTGGCAACACTTGCTTTCGCTATATACACAAAGTTCAGTCTACTACACCAAAAGAGATGTAGTTTGCTCGAAAAACTGGTCATTCAATGATGATCGAAACTGGCCTAAAATCAGATAACCGTTTTGAGAGCTGAGGAGCATTAAACCTAAGCACTCTTTAACCTTGGGGTTAGCTGTTTGTGGGAGTACCATGATGCACCAAGTTATTCAAGACTACCAAGGAACATAATATATAGGCCACTAGGTTCCAAGCAAATGCAAGAGATTCAGACAATTATCTGAGGTTATTTTATACTCAGTTAATAAATTTCGAATAGGATACCACTGTAAATAATTTGTTAAAGCATCTTTTTTACTGCACCTCCAATATATGCTAGGAGTATACTTATTTTGTTGAGGCTACAGCTTTTATTACTTCCCATGATTTGTCAAATTATTGTGTTTCAGCTAGCAGAGTTCGTCATCGCTGGCCTTCTCACTTTTTCCCCTTTTCGTCAATAAAGTCCTTGTTATATTTCTTAGAGATTTCCTTTATTTCGGTGTCTCAAGGCTTGTTATGATGTTAGCCGTAGACCGGAATGATTTCTTTATTCATTCTCGTTTTTTCTGTTCTGATTTAACACACGAGTTAAATCTTCGTGACAGAACAGAAAAATTCCAAACCGTGTTACATGTTTAATGTATGTATATCTGGCTTTATTTATGCGTTGAATTTTCTCTTCTTTTATCCCACCTATTTTCTACTGTGCAGCAATGGTATACAAATTTATTAACATCTTCAATTTGTACATTGTAGGTGTGCATCGGTACGATCTGATAGCTGTTATATTTTCTTCAACATATCTAAGTATTTGCGTGTGTGGGCAGACATATGTCATCTGCATATAGGCCAGATCATTGAATTTATCTGTTAATCCTCATTGTATGTCATTAGGAGCCAGGACATTAAATTTCTGCACTACAATCTCAAATACGATCAGAACAGCATGGGTGAGACAACGAATCCTTACCTTACTCGTCGAGTGTTATTGTTCACTTATATTAAAATCGGGTTCCAACGTCCCGATACATTTCTTGTATGATTTCAATTAATTCCTGTAGTATGCCCATTTCATAAACTGTCTGCGTTCCTATTTATCGTATCAAATGCGCATACAAAATAGAATCCAAGAGCAAGTACAGGGGTGAATTCCGTTTATCGAATTGTTAAGTGGTGACGCGGATTGAGTTGATACGATCAGTATCCCTGGTTCAAAGCCAGCTAGTTCGTTTCTTAATTTTGCATTCATCATCGGTGATATTTTGTCACGAACGATCTCTCCTAGTATTCCTTGCCAGTTTTAGCATCCTCTTAGGTCACCTTTCTTGGGGAATTTTCAAGCCTTCGTTCAATTTTTGTGGCATTCTGCCAGAATTCCGTACTTCTTGGATTATAGATGGTAGTGGGCTTGCAGCCGTAGATGAATATTCTTTAAATAGTTCAGAGGTTATACAGTCTGGTCCAGCAGCTTTATTGTTCTTCATTATTTTAATAGCCTGTTTTAGATTTCAGCTTTGTGAATGTATATAGTTGTATAGATAGTATCGTCATTGGTGTCAATTAATGACCAAATTTTTCAGTGCTGTTAATGACGCGGTCAAAATATTGTTTCCATATTCGCAAGTGAGCTTCATCAAGTATCAATTTGATCAGTTTGTTTGTAATTTGGTGGTTACTTTCCTTTCACACTGGTCTAGTGCACGCAAAATAGGACTTAAATCTTGAAAATTTTAAAAAGCTCCTCTATATTGCCAGAATATCACTCCGCTAAGCCTGCTCGAAATTCACTATGGCAACTTTAATAGTTTCTAACAATGAAAATTAGAAACGGTGGAGTGTGGTTTCTACCAATTACTTCTATTGTATAGTTGATATATATGTATATGATCGCATCGTTAGTTTGCCAACCAAGGATGTTATTGAATTATCAAGAACAGTACAACTACTGTTCGAGTCTACCGAAGCTAAGATTATTTCTATGATCCATTCGAAAAATGGTTTCTTACATTTGAATGGTTCTAGAAATCACCCAGTGCAGCCTATGGGGAGTAGCACAATAAGTACTCAATAGTTTCTTCTTCTTCTCCCCACACTGATTGCAGTTTGTGTTGTCCCGAATTTTCATTCCAAAGTGAGAAAAACCTGGAAGATCCTCAAAGTTCGTCTAACATAATTCATAAAGTGCCGATGGTTTTGTGTAGGCGACAAGAGATGAGGTTGTTCATAGATGAAACCGCAAATAGTATGAAATCCATGATACAAACCATAAGTGTTGCCATAGTGTTATTCGTGCTAACTTAACAGACATAAGTGTAGCTTTTTAAAGTTTTTACACGAGATGATGAGCATACTATCTGAAGCTTATTTAACACCATACTATCATCACATATTAGATCTTGGTCAATGAGATGTATTTGTAATAACATGTTTAAATTACTTGGTTGTAAAAAAAATCTTAAAAAGAAACCCAATTTAATGCTGTTGATCCTTAGAATTAATTTAATTATATATAGACCCACTCGGCGGGTACTTTATAGACTTAAATGTAGATTCAAAATAAATAAATAATTATACCCATGACATCCGAATATGAGGCGTACAGCTTTGTAATTTAATCAGGTAGCGACGAACGAAACAAAAAAAAAATGCGATGATAGATGATTGTGACGAGGATTAACGCGCGCTTTACACATTATAATGTACCAACACACTTGAGCATTTTCCAAATATTTATTTTATGAAAAACAAACCGAAAAATTGCCAAATCATTGAAAAATATAAATCGGCAAGTTTTTTGTGTCATCATTATTGCGCACCATCATCATCATCGTCATCATCTCATCAACAACAATATTCTCTCCGTTTGTGTAATTATTAAACAACATCTTAAACAAATTTAAAGTTAAAATTTAACATTAAAATTAAATTAAATTAACAAAAAAAAAAGAATCTCAGACAATTTGATGAAAATTAAAAACAAAAAAAAAATTAATAATAATAAGAAATCAACCCTTTTTTTGTTGTTGTGCCGAGATCTTCGTTTCAACAAGACGTTGTATGTATATGGTACGAGAGAGTATATACACACAATTTTTTTTTTATGTTTTAAAGAAAAACATCAGCATATAATCATCCCTTTGAGATTTTCAAATTTATGGTATATCTACACAGCTAACATTTTTTTTTTGTTGGAAATCAATTATCTGTAGAATTGATGCTGATGAGAAAATGATTTTGTTGTTTTCTGCTTTTCATCTTGATGATGATTATAAATTATAGCCAAGTCGAGTAAAAAGGATATTGTATTTTTGTTGTTGTTGATTTTTTATGAGGGGTTGGTATCTATCTTCTCCGATATATTAAGGTTAAATAAAGGAATTTTTAATGGAATAATTGTATTTATGTCCAACAAGAGGATTCGGGCCTAAAATGTAAACAACTATTTAAAATATTTACGACTTTAAGTATAAAATTTTATTTATTTTTGTTGGATATATATTTAGAGGGGGTTATTGATGATTTATTGTTTATAAATGTTTTTATAGCTACTCATTTCGGGGGTATAAATCTTGATTTAATTTATAATGTATATCGTATATAAATGGAAATCAGAGCTTGATGTTTGTTGAAAGTTGTAAAAAAAATATGGTGAATAAAAGTTCAAATCAGTTAACCTTTTATAAATTTTGATTCGAGATTAGATATGCAATTCGGTTAGTATCGTCGGTATAGGCTTATAACGGGTGGGCAATCTATCGGTTATCGCAGAGAAGGACCAACAGTGCCCGGTATACGCAAGTTTATTGTTAAAGTTCATAAAACTGGTTTCATTGCTGATGCACCAAGACGTGTGCGTGCTCGTACAGTGCATACACTCGAAAATATCGAAGATCAAATGGTTCAACAGTTAAAGCTGCATGAACATTCGCTTCGTTTTCCTTTCGCTCGATAGGCGCTCGAGAAACTACACGATGATGTCGATTTTGCAAACAACAATCATCTTTTCAAATAAAGCTCATTTACATCTTAGTGGATACGTAAATATGTCTTACAGAAGCCAATGCAGCCATTACGATTGACTGTTTGGTGTGGCTTGTGGAGCAGAGACATCATTGGTCCAAAAGTTCTTTAAAAACGAGGACGGCGCAAACATTACGGTCAAGGGAGACGCCAATCCGCCATGATAACCGTTTTTTTTTGTGAACGATGTTTTTACCGGATGGTGCAACTTGTCACACATCGCAGCTAGAATCGATTTATTATGTCAAACGTTTTATGGCCGTCTAATTAGCCGAAAGGCCAATGCCGAACCAACACCATCGGACTATTTTCTGTGGGGCACCGTTAAAGACCAGTGCTACGCCGACAAACCAGAGGCAATTGAGCATTTGCCAGCATTCGTGATGCCATCGTCGAGATACGACCCCGAAAAACCCGCTTGACCTAGAGGCAACTTTAACTACTTCGCAATTAGGTCAGATAACAAGCGCAATTTAAATATATCACAATTTAACATCACCATCACCAAAGCTGAGCCGTACCCTTACCATAATCAAACAAATCGCCAAGTGCATATAATGGCCAAATGGACGGAATGTGGTGAAAAGTACCTGGAGTTAGAAGTTCGCTTAGTTAGCTCTACAAGAGCATGTTTTGTCAATTTTCTCACTGTAGTCAACATTGCAATAAACATTTTACGCTGGATAATTTCGGGAAAGGAAGCATGAACTATACGCAACACAAGTTCCTTTACAATATTCATGAGCAAGGAGCCAAAACTAAAACACTTCACTAATTCTAGTAAATAAAAACCTTTGAACTATAAACAAACACACATTGTGGTTTTGACTAGTGAGCAAAAACTCTGTTAGCAGTATTTTTTCAACACTTAAACTCAATATTCGGATGGAAGCTTTATAGGCACGTTACCATAGCTGAGGTCGCACCATCGATTTATAAACGTGCTGTAACGGAAGTGCTTTATAAGTTTAGGAACTCGGTTAAACAAAATCGAGTTGACATATTGTCAATTTGTCATCCTGGAACACATGAAACCATGCCAAAAGGTACATTAACGAAACTTTGGGTCTTTGTCGATACATCGGTTCAAACCTCATCAAGCATATCGTTAAACGATAAACCATATTATTGGTCGGACAAGTCGTCTAATGAGACGTTTTGTCAATTTTTATTCCATTGTCAACGTTTCAGTTGTAGACGGTTACGTTTTGGCACGCCGTCTTTGGCACTAAGTTCTTAGAATTCTAATTCATTGACGGATTCAACCAACATCATATTAAGACTCATGAATATGTTATTTTTGGTATCCACTATTCATGGCTGAACTTAGCATTCTAGCTGATATTCTAATTGAAAGCCGTGATAGGTTTTGAGAGCTCCATGAATGCCATACCTCTAGTTTCTCAAAAATAAACTAAGTATAGATTTACTATATCAAAAGCAACAGTGAACCATTTCATATACGGCCATTCACAGTCTGTTTTAGTGACACTTCAAATGAGTTCAATAATTGTTTGTAGACTTAAGTGCATTTAATCATCCAAGTGTCACTATTGGTAATA
Organism: Tipula lateralis; assembly: GCA_963932295.1. Taxonomy (NCBI): domain Eukaryota; kingdom Metazoa; phylum Arthropoda; class Insecta; order Diptera; family Tipulidae; genus Tipula; species Tipula lateralis. Next base: position 175,050,873 of record OZ010738.1, on the reverse strand, counting down.
AAAACTCTAATCAACCAATTATAGCTGATCAGCGGGACTGCTAATATAACAATTCCTTTGAAGCCCGACCGAAGCGCACTCGCAACTATTTCGGATTGTATAACGTCATATATTTTAAGTCGTTGAGAACATGGTAGGCAGTTACTATAGGACACGGTAAACTTGTTCTAGTAAATTGGTTGTATGTGAGTTTTAGGAAAAGATGCCCCAAAGTAGATGATTTGACCTTTACAAGGACGTTGAGTTATGTTTGGAATATAAATTATTCTCACTTCGTTTAAACCACCTCATATTAACATAAAACAAATATATATATTTTTATTAATTTCAATTATATAAACAACCAGATCTTTAATTAACTTTAAATGCGTAAATAGTTAATTATGGAAAATTGAATCGATCTGCGATTTCCTCATTAACTCGAATACGTAATGTGCAAAATCCACCGACACGATTTTAATATTAGGTGCGAATTTCACTTTCAATTTACATATAACAGATGATCGTAGTTTATGATTGTTTTTGTGTAATTTTTAAAACTCAACAGTCTACAAATAACTGCTCTCGTTTATTATACATTCGGCACAATACACTGGGTAGCTATCACATTTAAGTTGGCATCTCGGAACGCAATAGTCTGAAGAGGATAGTATTATTTATCAAAATATTATATCCGAGACTAAAATTGGGAATTGCTATTCATCACTCAGTCAGTAAGAGGGTGGAGAGCCTTTTCCTTCTCAAAATGTCTGCAGTCTAATACAAGCAATGAGATGACCAGAACTATTTTATTTAGTACGTATTTTCATAAACCACTGTACCATACAAGCAAAACTCAACAATCAACCATACTTGCAATATGAGACTATAGAAACGTTGGCAAATAAATTCAATCAGGTTCGAAATTCCTCGATATGTAACTCACGCTTCAACAAACTGTCTGGTGACAATACCAAACCGTAATCGGGTTTACAAGAATAAATTTCATCTTTCTATTCTAAACAATGATGTAAAGGGAAGTCCATATACTTCGACATGGGCCACTAAATCATAAGCTTACTTGACTCCCCTTATACATTAACCTACTTTTCTATCGGTTTCGTGATCTAATCTCTTAACTAATCAAAATTGGTTTTAATTGTTCAAAACCAACATGCATTCATTGATCAACCAACATCCAGTACAAAACAACCCCATTCATAATTGAAGTCAAATTATTTAAATGTAAAGGCCAAATATATGTATTGGCAGACTAACCTTTTGAAGGTGAAATGTTGCAGATACCGATGTTAGGGTATTTTAACAGCGCATATCGCAAATATCCAATGTTGTCCCTTTGCAAATTTGATTGGAAACTTTACTTCATCTCACTGGCGTACACGAGTTTGTTCGAGTGTGGTGACAACTTCAAACGAAGATTCAGTATAACTATGCGTGACCTAATTTACTATATCCGCCAACACTTCATCATCTCTAAATTGAATATAACTTGTTCGTATTGCTGCTCCCTCTTTTTGCGATTTGGTCTTTAAATAATTTTATTGGTTAATTTCGTCTTAATAGTGGTTCCCGGCTCTAGTGTTATGAAAATGGATCGAACATCTACTTCTCTTCTAATTGTGAAGCTGTCCCACCTCTGGTCAGTTACCTAACTGTATCGATTTCTGCACATCTTCCTCTTAATGCTACGGTTAATGCTGCTACTCTATCCTCTAAATTCATCAACTTTTTTTCTTGACAACGGCCATTACATTTACATCTGGTTGAAACTTCTCCAGTTGTTGCAATATTACTAAACTTTTTGCTTGTTAAGCCCTCTTACCTTTTACCTGTGTTGTGGATACCTAAAACTATAAACACAAAGTATTCCTCAGGTCTATATAAATGTTAAATTATATACTTATCTGAAGACAACAGCTGACATTGTGAGAGGTCAATGAACGACCTTGACTGAATTAAACTTTTGAATTTATTATTTCATTTATTATCATTTTTATATTTATTTATTCTAAAACTTAAGAATTGTAATTTAGATTTTCTTTTCTTAATTATTTAAAATATTTGAATTTAATTATAAAAAACAACTCTGTGATATAACTCTGATATTGTCAAATTTTGTATAATCAGCTGATCATTGTTTATATTCAATTTATAATAATCAAATTGGAAAAAACATTAATTTTAAAGCTAATTGGAAAACAACCTCAATTATGGTTGTTTCTTCTAATTACAATTTGAAAACAGAGATGCCTCTCATGACTAAATAATATTTGTTATATTGTAATTAGCAAAAAGCGCGAAATTTTATGTACACAATTTTTATCTTCAAATTAAAAAATTATTATAAAGCGAACTGCGAAAGCATACAGTGATACAGTGATCAGAATAAAACCTAAAATTAAAAACACAGTGATTATTTATTATTTACCTGGAACATTATTTGGATACGAAAGACACCGCTTCGATATATTTACGACCCCTGCTACTATTTTGGATACGAGAAACACCGCTTCAACATATTTTCGACCACCGCTATAATTTTGTTACGACGCACAACCAACGACAAATTTGGACCTTTGCCTTAACTTTGGACACGAGAAGAAAAACGGATCATAAAATTGGTGCTAGTTCTGGTTTGGACAATCCAGATTTACAGAGTGCATTGAACGCTGCATCTGAGCCTCAATCAGTGAATTGGGCTGACAAGCACGGCGAATTAACCAGCTCCACAGAGTGTCAACGGAGTTCACTGCCAACTGTACAACCTGGTCATTAACTTTACCAGAACGGATAACAATTGCTGCTCTTCATTTGTTTTTGGCCGTTCATCAAGTCAGTTTTTAGAGCGTTGATCGAAGAGAAAACTATTATCAATAGTAAGACGATAGAATAAAATCTAGCTTTGGACTGAAATAATGTCGAAGATGTTATAACGTATTCTCTGGTCCGATAAATTATATATGGCTAAATGTTTAACCATTTTAACTTTAGCTATTTTTCTACATCAATCAAGCACCTAAATACTGGTTAGACTTCTGTAGAACTGATTTTATCAATTTTTATTTGTAATAGACACATATCTGGTTTAGAATTATTCATGTGATTTCGTTGTACTGTGTCATTGCTAACCATGGTTTGAAACTCGGTTTAAACATAGTTTCTGAACGAGCTATTTTTTCTCAACCCATGGCATTTAAGTGATAACAGTGCCAAAGTAATACATTTAGTGAATACCGAAAACAATAAATATAAGTTTTTTCAAGTATTTTTTTTTATTTTTGTTATGAAATTCAAAAAAAAATTAAGTAACGAAAAATAAACTGAAAATAGAATTAAGAAAATTAGGGTGGAGGGCGAAAGAAAACTATTTTTTAACCACACCGTTAACGTAAGTGTATGATGTATTCTCATTTCGAAAATCATGGCTATGAAACTATAGATATGTGTCCATGCCATTATGCTTTATCGACTTCAAAAAGCAAGCCTTTTTACAGCCAAAATGCATTGGAAGATGAATAATGTCAAATTGTGTCACCAAAGATCTTAAAAATATCTCAGAAAGCGTAATTAGTTCGTAATAGTCATCTCCTACTATTTCTTTGATCAGTTTAGATCAGTAAAACTCAATCAAATAATACTTTTGGAAACAGATGTGAAAAAAGATTTTCTCTATAGCACTATATCGAGATCACCACTTTTTGGAACTTGTCTAATTTTTAAATAAAGCACACTTTTTAAAAAAAAATCGTACATGGTGGCATGCAAATCTTAGCATTTTTCTCTACAGTATTTGCTCAACAAGCGCCATTAACGCCATTCAACAGTAAAGAAGAGCTTCATAAGTGTTGAATGGCATTCATTTAACTTCCGAGAGTAAAGCAGGCAACAACTTGATGTACAGTGAACAAATATATAAATATATATAACAGTATATATATATATATATATATATATATATATATATATATATATATATATATATATATATACATATATATATATATATATATATATATATATATATATATATATATATATATATATATATATATATATATATGTATCTTCTAGTCGAAGTTTGAAATCATGTTTAAAAGTTTTAAATACTTTTTCTAATTACAATCAGGTTTTGTTCTATCTGGTCTATAGCTAGACCTCGCAAACAATTCAGACATACAATTTAATTATTTAATTTAACCTTCTATGCTATATACACAATATTATAAACAATCAATGCAGTAAACAATAATTTAAAAATACTTTTAATTTGTTGTGCAATAAATTTATAAAATTAAAAATAATTTATTAAGTAGTTTTTAATGTATATTTTTTGTTTTGTATTTTCAGAAAATTAAAAAAAAATTCAACTTTAAAAAATATTATATATATATTTATACGATTCGACAAATTGTTTAATAAAACGCGATTGTAATTGGTAAGTTGGAACAATAAAATTTATTTAATATTATATAGATCTCGCGTATACATATTGTTATAATGCAAATGACTACTAATTGTATATTTAAATAATAATAATAGAAATCTGAATACTAACAGGCTGACACTAAATAGCACCCGCTTCTATATACATACATACTATATATACATGTCGATTAGTTAATTTTCATTCATGCCCTAATATTTTATTTAATATTATTTATTTTATTTATATACATAAAAATAAAATTATAATACACGCAATGTTTTTATATTGTACTGTGTAGATTAGTCTACCTCTTAACGGCTGTCAAAATCATTATATTATGTTGGGTATGTACATATATATACACAAACCAAACCGAGCCGACAGAAGAAAAAAAAAAACGAGTAATAAAACCAAATGGTTGCGTATACATATGTATATATAACACGTAGTGTAACGCACAATCATCATCATCCCTTATTCCCAGAGCTAATATATCTTACACGCTTGGTAATTATTTAACACACATATGTGAATATATTGGATATATGCCTCCCAAAAAAAGGGATAAAGCTTTACATATACGTGTATGTGGTTTTGATAAATATTTTTATAAAATATTGATATTATTAATTATTTGCACCCAACGACCTAAAAACAATCATCCGGATTCCCAGCCATCCCTTAAAACGCACGCACACACACACACCCATTCTGAGGGAATAAATTATTTATAAATTTGTTTTTTGATTAAAATATGCTAATTATTAATTTTTGGTACAACGATAAAACGTACAATTGTGCGCGTTTTAATTCTTATCGTACCAACATTGTTGTTGTATAATATATATTTATATATAAGACATCAAAGCATTAAATCTTAATCTTAAAGTACCAGAAAATTGAATTAAAATTTATTCAAATTTTTTTTTTGTATATGCTTCATGACTGTGGTACGCAATTTCAATAAAAAACCCAAATTGTTGTTTATTTGTTGTTGTTTTATCTTATCAATTAATTTTTTTTTTCTTATCTGATAATCCAACATCTTTATTTAAGCGGTCGGTCGGCCTGGCAGTTAGAGATGAGTATAAATAAAAATTGAAATAAAATTAAATAATTTAAATAATTTGTATATGCCGTTGTATTATTATAAATAGGGAGATTTGCGCTTTTGTGCTTCGCAAGAACGTCGATATATGAAGAAATGTATATTTTTTTTGGGGTGATTAGCGTATAATTAAATACAATTGTGTTCCTCATCTCGCTTTT